>JAQQWQ010000005.1:6000000-6478575 GCA_038364195.1 Apiospora sp. TS-2023a | reverse complement strand
AACCTAACCCTAACCCTAACCCTAACCCTAACCCTAACCCTAACCCTAACCCTAACCCTAACCCTAACCCTAACCCTAACCCTAACCCTAACCCTAACCCTAACCCTAACCCTAACCCTAACCCTAACCCTAACCCTTTTCTCTTCCTGAGAACGGACAATAGCATGCTTGTAGATCCCTTGTCCATGGCTGATGCTTGCCGTATGCAGGCCGCCCAGGCAGAGAGTCTGTATCTCTTCGTGTTGGGATCATATACCACATAGGTCAAGAGGTAACGATCAAACATACTGTCAGATGTGAATCGTGAATCGCCATTGCAGCCACCAAACAGCTTCTTTGGTCTGCCACTGTGACCACAAGATAGTGCTTTCATATACAGTCTATTCGAGCTTTCCCGAGGAAGGGCATTATGAGACGCAGCAAGGCATAGCCTGTTCAAGTTGCCAAACTACTAGGCATGCATCACAAGTACGCATCGCAGACATTACAGCAAATGCAGTGCATACGAGCAATGCAGTGCATACGAGCAACGCAGTGCATACGAGCAAAGCAGTGCATACGAGCAAAAGCAGTACATATCACGTCAAGTCACAAGCACTGAAAACTAGGTAGTCACCTCCAAGAAGTCCCTGTATTGATCCCCTTTGCCTATGATTCCGTTACCCCTGTAAACCGACAGAAAAACATCAATGTCCACCCAACTCCTGATCACGGTATAAGTGCCGCACCGGGCCACTTCCCTTCCAACAGGCAACACTCAATAATCGTCGTTGTCGGTGTGCACAATCTCGTCATCTTCGACCGAGCTTGCTTCGGACTCAGCAGGCTTCTTCTTTTGGTGAGGCTTCTCTTGGCCTTGAGGCTTCTCTTGGCCTGCTCCTCCTCGAGGCATCACTCTTTGGGGGTCAGAGTTGTGGATAGAACTCTGCATGCCGCCAAGAGGAAAAAGACTGCCTACAGAAAATTCAGTAGCAGTGCCACTAGGAGCAGCCTGCGCCATTTGTCCTCCTTGACCAGCCTGCAGTTCGCCTACACCGTAAGCGCCACTGCTGCTGGCCTGACCACCATGTCCAGCGGCACCTGGACCACCGGGGAAACCACCACCACCTCCGCGAGGAACACCTCCAGCACGAGGACCACCAGCACCAGCACCAGCACCGGCACTAGCACCAGCACCACCACCGCGAGGACCACCACCTCCACGACCACCACGACCGCTTGGACCACCACGGGCACCACCACGGACACCACCAGAACCACCACCACCACGGGAACCACCGAAACTACTACCGAAAAGAGCACGTTTCGGGGCCTTCTGAACACCACCGCCCTGAGGGCCCTCCAACGTGAGTTGAGGGTTACTCGAGCGAGCCGCCGCCGCAATGCCTCCTCGGCCGGCAGTGGGCTTCGCCGGCAAGCTCTTCTTCTTCTTCTCAGCTTCCTTGGCTTGCTCTCTCCGCTCCAACATCCTTGCCGTCGCGATCTGGAACCGGAGCATGTTGTCTCCCGTCTCCTCCTCCACCTTCTTCTTCGACTGGGCATTTCCACCCAGGAGGTGCTCATCCATCGAAGGACGAACCTCCCCCAGGAGGCTTGTCCGCATGGCCTGGATCTGCTCGTGTAGGGCGGCGAAGTGGTTGCTCTGAGGCACCACGGCCTGCTGCTTCTGCTGCTGCTCCAGCTGTCGAATCCGGGCGTTGGCGGCATCCAACTCCAACGACATGGCGCGGGCATCGTTGGTGGCAGCCTGAGCCAAGTTGAGGGCCTCGACAGTCTGCCTGTCCCTGAGCATGCCTCGGTACTGGTGCACTATGTTCCTATACGAGACGAGGATCTGCGCCTCGGCGCTGTTGGTGCCTCCGGGAAATTGGTCCACCGCCTGTCTGTACAGGGACTCGATGGTGTGAGACCACTGCTCGCCTTGTGCCAGCAATCCTTGACACTGGGCGGCCACGCTGGTGCCCAAACCCTGTCCTACTTGCTGTTGGTCGGCAGGCAACGGAGCTTGTTGGTATGGCTGGTATTGAACCTGGCCTTGATCTTGTTGCTGCTGCTGCTGCTGCTGCTGGCCGCTAGGGGGCATCACAACTCGCGGTCGCGGTCCCTGCTGTTGCTGGTGTTGTCGTTGTTGCTGCTGCACAGCGGCAGTCTCTTGTTGGGCGTCGTCCGTTGCCTCCGTCTTGACGGCAAGCTCCTCCTCCTCGTCCTCATCGCCCCAAATGTTGCCGGCACCCGCCGAAATAACCTCCCGGATGTTCGACATCTTGGGTGTACGTGTGTGTGTGTGTATGTATGTGGACGTATGTGTATATGGGCGCCCGTATGTGTGTGTATGTATGTAGGTTGGGAGGGAGGGATGCAGAGAGAACTCTGCAATTGTTCGTACTCGTGCGCGTCTTGGTTGTTTACCTTTCGGTTCGATACCAGCCAATGCCAGCAGAAATAGAAGATGCGCGCGTGTGTGTATGTATGTATGTGTTGCCGAGAACTTGCGATTGCAGTGGGATGTGGATGTTGCGGGTTGCGAGAGAAAGAAATTGATCAAGTGCTGGGAACTTGGCAATTTTCTGGGAACTGGGAACTTAGGAAAGGTTCCTAAAGGCAGCACTTCCAACAATTGTAGGTGGGACACTACAGGTGCTGCTACACTACACAATCACATCACCTATGTTTATTTAGCTATAGTGAACCTTGATTTACTTGAAGGGCCTTCAGCATTGGTTAAGGGCCCTCGCACTGAGGTCCGCCTGGTTGGCTACAAATCCAGAGCTCCCACACTGCCCTACTACTACGGAGGGGCACCAATTTTCCGGTTGAAAAGGCAAGTCGTGTTTCGTAGTGTTATGGTTATGTCACACACATATTTAGCTGCTATATAAGAATGTTAAAACATCGTACTCATTTTCTGCGCGCCCGTGTCAGCCTCCGTATCCAAGCGCCCGCAAGCTTGGATTTTGGTGCTGCCGATCCCGACGACAGGCGGGGTGGCAATCGCCGTGCTAAGACATGCAGTGTGCGACTACATGTGTCTGCAAAGTGGCGGCCTGGTCGGGACTAATGCCCCACCACTTGGTTTTTTTGCCTAAGACAGCACAATTGACACATCCCTGTAGCGGCTCTGCCAGTAGCTCTGCCAATGGCTCTATCAGTGGCTCTGCCACACCTTGACAGGCAGACTCACAAGCTTTACGATAGTGGAATCGGCCAAGTCAAGTGCTGCATACTGCTTCCAAATCAACTATGGGAAGCAATGACCTGTAAAGCTCCAACATCGCCTGTAGCAAATAATCTTACAGTGAGGACCAATGCCTTGTAAAGCTCCAACCGCCGGTATCAACAACTACAAGGTGGGCGATTTCAAGCTGGAGGTCAACTGCGGCAAGTTCCAATAACTGACCGCAAACACATGATAAGATGATGATGACCTGGAGTGGTCGCTAGTCGTAGACGCCCAAAAAGACCGCATTGCCTGAGTTTGGATTATGATTACTGGTGAAGAGTTATTCACGATATTCACTTTATTTTATACGCCATTAGTAGTTTGGGAAACCAGTATTATGTTGATTTCATTGCCATGAAGACAGTAACTGTGGCTGCTTGTGGCGACAAGCCCCTAAGCATCGTGTCTGTAGTCGCTGTCTATGGAGTGCCATATCTCGTCAAGAACCCGAACTATGTCTTCGCCAACCAGGGATCCTCCGAAAACCCAGCCTCAATTCTTCTTCTCGGTGTTCTCTTCCTTGTCCTCAACAACCATAATTGTGGTGAGAAACTTGTTGTTGGGCAGGCCCATCTCGGTACGGCGCTCTACAAACAACTCCACCGCCTGGCTGACCGCATTGCTATTGATATCGATGATGCCCGTTGACATAAAGCTGCCGTCGGCGGCAATGTGCATATTGGGGATGTCGGTGTTGACAGGCTGCTGGGCAGTCTGGGCAGGGGTGTGGGTTGCTTGGTTGGCGTTCGAAGAACCGTCCGCAGTGGGCTTGGATTTGTCGTCTGCCATGATGGCTTGATCTTGTGTGATGTCGTATTGGTGGATTGGTGTGGATTTGTCTTCGCGATATGCGGAAGGAGTTGGTGGATGTTGTGAGGGAGTGCGTGGATAGAGGAAGTTGAAGAGGAATTGGTGCTGCCGTTATAGGTCGTGGGGAGTTACTAGTTTGACGGTTGTATTCAATGGTAGCAATCAGCATTCAATTGAAGGTGCATCTTAGCGGCAGCAAATAGCACACTGCGGCAGAAGATGTTGTCAACAAGCTCCCTGGCCTATAGAAGTTGCCCTCTCCAAGTTTGAGCTTTTTATACTGCGTGGATGCACTCATATCACTCTAGTAGTCAGAAAGAAGAAGGGATCACGTAGCCCCCAAACCACGATGTATTCATGTTCCGCCAGAGAAACTACTCGTATAAACACCTGGTTCCCCCAGCTGCGCGCCGCTGCGGCCAAAACAAGCAAACCACAAAACTCTACAAGTTATTCTCCTGAATACCATCGTTGTTGTCATGTCCACCATCGACTGCATCTCCGGTAGCGGCAGGACCAGCAGAAGTCCCGGCCTGAACAGACGCAGCAGCACCTCCACGACCTCCACGACCTCCACGACCACGGCCTCCACCACGTCCTCCACCACGTCCTCCGCGCCCACGAACAGACTTCACAACACCCGCGTTGCGAGGACCGTCCAACAGTTTGGGGACTGTGTCGTTCACGATATCGAAACTCCGGAGCCTGCGGTGGTACTGCGGGACGCTGGTCTTGTGGGCTGCGGCGAGCGCGGCGCGGCGCTCGAGCTTTCGTCGGGAATCAAGGCTGAACCGAGCCTCGTCGATCGTCTTGCTGCCCGCCAGCTTGTTCTTGAACTGCTGGTTCTTTCCCAGCAGGTACTCCTCCTCCTCGACGGCCTGGATCTCAGACAAGACCTTCTTCGTGCTCTTGCCCTCACTAAAGCGCTGCTTCTTGGACACCTCCATCGCCTCGGCCGCATTGCCGCCCTCCGCTTCACCGAATGCCAGCATCCTGGACGAGTCGTGATCCATGACGTGAGTGCCCCTGACGTCCGGGTTGGTCACGTCGACGGGACGCATCAGGCCGCCGCCTGTATCGATCAGGCGAACGTTGTCAGTGTTCGACAAGGAACCAAGATTGCCGCTCGGTAGGGCACGCTGTTGTTGCTGTTGCTGTTGCTGCTGATACTGCTGCACCTGCTGCTGCATCTGCTGCTGCATCTGCTGCTGCACCTGCTGCTGCATCTGCTGCTGCATCTGTGTATGCTGCTGTTGCATCATCTGCATATGCTGCTGTTGCTGCACCTGCATCTGCTGTTGTAACTGCTGGTGCAATTGCTGGAATTGCTGCTGCTGCTGTGTCGCCATGCCCTCCACGGCCTGTATCAAATCCCTCCTCACCACCTCCATGCCCGTACCCACGTTTCCCCCCAGGTGCGCTGGGTTGCCATCCCTTCTATCCGCTGCAGCATGATGCGCAAGCGCTCGTACATCTCACCGGAAGCCTGGGCGTCAAGGACGGCCCGGTCTTGCCCGTCCCGCATGCGGAAAAAACCCGCATCCTGCGCCTGCAGCAGCAGCTGCTGTACCAAGTTCATGGTGAGAACCGCCAAGCCGTTGTAACCCTCTCTTTGTATGTATTCCTGACGAAGGGCCTCGAAACTGTCTCTGATAGCTTGCGGGGGATTCTGCTCCAGATCCTGCTGCACTGGATACTGCTGCTGTTGCTGAGCAGCAGCAAGCACTTGGCTCTCCTGCGAAACAGTCTCTTGGGACTGCACGCCAGCCTCCGAATTCTCCTCCGAATTCTCCTCCTGTGGATAATCCAGATCCACCACCCGACGTCCACCCCAATTCCTACGAGGACGCCTCGAATTCAATCGGGAATCCATCTTGTCTCGTCTCGTCTCGTTCGTATCGCTCGTATCGTTCGTTCGGTTCGGTTCGGTGTGTGTGTGCGCGTGCGCGTGTGTTGTCGGAAATATGTTGTGGTTGATGTGGCGGGTTGCAAAAAGGCAAGGCAAACAGAATTCAATCAAGTGCTTTTTTTTAAGAACACAATTGCGGGGTGGGTCACTACGGACACTGCATTGCTACACAATTACTTGACCTGCTGTAAACGGTCCCTATTGTTCAGTAAGTCCCACCCCCACGATTACAGTACTGCCTTTGCTGCTCCGGGCTGCTCGGCGTGGGTCCTTCAGGGCACTTCACTTGGGACCTCCACTGGGCATCTGGTGGGAGCTGCTTTACTTGACGGCTTAGCCTGGCATTACTTCAATCGATAAGTGCCTCTAATGAGCATATGGAAACATGGACGCCTGAGAACTTGTTTCCCTGCCACTGTTGGGCGGCCATTCAACTTGGTAGCCACTTTGAGATACCTACCTAACTTCCCTGGCTAAGCCATTGCTTCGCTTCTTTGTGCTTGACATGACCACTACTTGAATTGAGAACTGCTTTGGGCAATCTAACTTTGCCACTTCGCTCGAGCTGTCCACACCTTCTCTTCGGTTCTTGGACATATCTGATTTGGGCGTACTTGAAACCTGTGTGATATCGATTTTGCTTGGCCAGCCTGACTCGCCTCGGGACTACTGGGGAAGTCTTTTTGCGTGACCAACCTTGTGGTACCTTGTGCCTGGCCTGATTAATTGCTTAGGCTACTTGGCTTGATGATATCTGCTTGACTTGGCCAATCTGCTTGACGAGATCATGACTCGATCGAGCCCTTTGCGAAATCAACCTTTGGTTTGCTTGACTATTGTTTCCACTTGGATAACTTGCTTGAAATTACCCAACTACCTACGTCTCGACTTATTACAGTTGACCTCTGACTGCATGCTACACCACCTTCACGAGAAAGCAACACATTTGGACATCGTCCATTTCGTCGAGCATGCATTTAGTTACGTCCATGATCGTCTGAAACTCATGTGTTATCTATGCTATGGTGCTACCTACTGTTGAGTTAAGACGGCTAGTGTACACAGAAAAAAAAGCATGTCACATAAGTTATTAGGAGAAAGAAAAAAGCCATGTGACGCAAGTCAAGATAGTGAAGTAACCAGCCCCCTGACCTTGAATCAATTATTAAACCACTAAACATGTTTCTAACCTAAAACAGCTGCCACCAAAACATCAGCTCAGCCAGTGTGGTTGTCCTACTTCCGGGCAAGCTGATGGCCTCATCCCACTCCATCCCCTCAGTAACGACATCGTAGTTGTTAGTCTTATTCTCGGCCGCCCTCCTATAACCCGTTGTCACGATGGCCTGGGCCCACATCCACTTGCTTTTAAACTCGACCTCTTTATCATACAGAGACGTCGACCAACCGGCATGCCTCAGGCCTGTTTCGGTAAGAAACCTGTTAGCGTCCCAAACGAAACACTGTAGCCCTGAGGATTGTGTGTTGCATGCTTGTATGAAACCAAGTAACAAGTATCCTTGGCCTGTGTTTAAGTCGAATTATCACCGCACATAAGACTACTACGCCACATACACACTCATCGATTGAGAGCCACACAAGTTTTGATACGTATATGACAGGCTGGTATTCCAAAAATATGTACAGTAGAAAAAAACATGACTCAAATCCCATAGCCTACTAGTGGATGACGGGCCACCCGCCGTCGTAGCGGATCAGGTTGAGGCCAATCTGGGCGGTGCCGGCGTCGTTGTAGTAGTGGTAGGCGAGGACGTCGCCGTCGACGTCGGTGAAGACGGCGTTGTGGCCCGGGCCGTGGACGGAGCCGTGGCTGGACATCATCTGGGTGCCGCCGCCCTTCATCATGTCGACGCCGGCCTTGTCGAGGAAGGGCCCCGTGGGGGAGGACGAGCGGCCGACCATGATGCGGTAGGTGCTCTTGGCGCCCTGGCAGCACTTGTCGAACGAGACCCAGAGGTAGTAGAAGTCGCCGGCGCGCGTGATGAAGGGGGCCTCGACGGCGCCGCCCACGTTGCTGGGCCGCGATGCCAGGTTGATCAGGGGCTTGCTGTCGGAGCGCTTGCCCGTCGCCGGGTCGAGGGCCACCATCTTGATGCCCGACCAGAAGGAGCCAAAGGACAACCACCAGCGGCCCTGGGCGTCGACAAGCAGGTTGGGGTCGATGGCGTTGAAGTCGCTCTTGGCGTTGGACTCGACGACGACGCCGTGATCCGTCCAGGAGCCCGAGGCGCCCGTGGGGCTGGTGGCCAGGAAGACGGCCGACTTGGTGGTGCCGAAGCTCGAGGCCGAGTAGTACATGTAGTACTGGTTGTTGTGGAACGACAGGTCGGGCGCCCACAGGTTCTTCTGCCCGCCCGTGAAGGGCGTCGTCCAGGGCGCGCCGTTGGGGAAGGCGGCGCCGGCATCATGCCAGACCGTGCGGTCCGTCGACGTCTTGAGCCCCACGTTGTCGGCCGTGAAGGCGGCCAGGTAGCCACCGCCGGGCTTCTTGATGACGGTCGGGTCGTGCCAGAAGGTGTCGCCGCTGACCGGGCCGGGGCCAACGTTCTGACGATTTTGCAGCAGGGGCGGGAATGAAGGGTGGGCGGCGGCGGCCCCGCCAAGTACGCTCCAGACGACGGAGCGGAGGAAAAACATGGTAATAGCGAGTGTTGTAAAAGAACGAGTGAGTTGTGGTGATGGTAAAGAAAAAGCATGATGGCAATTGGTAATGGCGATCTTATTATAAGCAGCCTACCTACTCGCGCTGCATTGGGCATTGCAACTAGAGGCGGACGTTGTGGCCCACCTGCTGTTTCGGCATTGACTGCAAGGGGCGACGGCGGGGCTTGCTCCTGCCGGGGAAAAGCGCAATTCCACCAATCGCAACCGGCGCTGGCACTAGTCTCCGAGCGACGTCAGGGATTAAGGAGAAAAGGTGGCACCCGGGCACGGTTCACTCGGACCAAGTCGCCCAACGGGAGCCCACTCCCACCTGAGTCAGTTTCATCCATTCGACCCGAATTCCTGGTTGCGCTTTCGAGGTCCTGCCAAATCCGATCTAGTTAATCATGCAGAGCGTCTTAGGGTCTTGGTGTCTTGGTGGAAGCTCCCTTTTACTCAATGCGACACCGGACTCAAGACCTTGTCGGCGATCACCCACTTCCCAGAGGATCAGATCCACACTAACGGCACCTACAAGTATGCGCATTCCAGAAATAACTTCAGATGAACCTCCGGGATTGAGAAGGCGCATCGTTGCATTCAGACTCCACCAAGTACTGCGCGGTGGATCACGTGCCTCTCTTTCCCCTTTTCAGCCTCAAGGCAAGCACCATATTCACTAAAGAGGCGATCCTTCTGCAACTTGTGATGTACAAGCTTAATAGCAATGCGTCACTGGAAGAGACCAGGCCGAAAATGAGACCTCCTGAGACTGTGAGGTGATAGATTCTCTGCGAGAACCTTTAGTGCATCCTCGGTTCGACACATCTCTTCTTGTGTCTTCGCAATAAGCATGTTGTTTCTCGTAGGCATTGAATCGCTAAGCAGCGACAAATCAAATGAATGGCTCATCTCGCGATTCATGAAGTCCACCATACCTCTACGTTGAGAATCCAGCTCATGCTGATCGACTTGTCGTCCATAAGGAAATAGCAGCAGTCGGTTCAGGTCTGGTCATGGGACAAGGTATCCAAGCAGGTGCCAATGATGAGAAGATTGTGGTCACGACTCGACACTCGAGAGGAGACTAATACTAAATGAAGTGAGGCATAGTGAGATATCAAAACTACTAATAATCAAACGCATATTACTTAAACTTATCAGATGCCATGATACTTGCTGCGTCACCTGTATAGCAAATCTGCCTATTTAAGGGCCGGCTTCTTCAGAAGTATCAACTAACTGCCTAAACTCAACCAACAGCATCTATGAAAAACATCGAAAACCAAGCCAAGTACATCTCAGCAACATCGCCAAAATGCCGTTCTACTACCCTTACGGAGACTACCAGCCTCGCGGAATTCAGGATTGGTACTCCACCAACAAACTCATCACGCCGATGAACTACCAGGGCAATGCCCACGGTTTTCACCACCACCCGTACAACCCATCTTTTGGCTGGCCGCTCCAGTACCAACAGGGCCAGTCCGCACCGCAGATGCATCTGCCTTATTCACTCCAAACGTTTTCGGAGCCCCTGGAGCTGCGAGGGGTGCACCAGTTCCCCAGTATAGGTCGTGGGATCTGGTAAGGTTTACAAGCAACGGAAAGGCTTTCAAGATGATAGTCGTAAATGGTTCACAAGAGTAGTCATCACACGTTCTTCTGATCAATATATTCTTGTCTAGTGTCCATAATTGCGTGCCTTGCCAAGCTGCCTGTACTCGAACATCTTCCCACGACAAAGGCACATCGCATCTTGTTCAACAAAACTAACGCAGCGGTATGATCACAGCTAGGTTTCCCACCATCCCCATGCCATAGGTTAGTCGCCCCGCCACACGATCGTGCCGCCGCCCTTGCGCAGCTCGGGCTCCGTCGCGCGCCGCATCTGCAGACACCGCCCGTCCGGATGCGCTATACACTTGGGGAGGCCGCCGTCCTTTGGTTCCTGGACCATGGCGCTCCAGAAATACGGGCCGTGCACCGCCAGCTGCGCGAAGCAGTACCAGGTGGGCGTGTGCTGGACCTGGAAGTACCGAGACAGGTTTCTCTGCGCCTGCGGGCTCGCCAGCGTCGCCACGAGGGCCTGGAAGATGTCCGCTTGCTTCGTCTCGAGCGCCGCAATGGCGAGCGGCCGCAGGCGGTCCACCTGGAATTGTAGGTTACCCATGAGCGCATTCCACTGGAAGCCGTCGCCGTCCACATGCACCGTGCCGGCGTTGGTGACCCTTCTCCGCTTTCTTGGCCTCGAGGCCCCTGCTGCTGCTGATTGTGGCGCCGAGGAAGACGGTTTCGACGATCCTGGAGTTGCAGCACCGGGCTCGATGGGAGTTGTCTGAGCCTTCACGCGCTCTGACAGACTGTCGTTGGTGCGCTTCAGCTCTTCGACCTGCATGTATACATTGGCAAGCTCCGCATTCTTCTCCTCCAGCAAAGCATCCTTCTCCTTGACGAAACGGGTCAGCTCGTCGATATGGTGGGCATTTTCGGTCTCCATGCTGCCATCCACCCGCTCCACACGCTGGCTATGCTCACCCAACGCGCCCGCAAGAGGCGGCATGTCGCTGTAGCGCGCGTCGGCCTTGCGCATCATCGTGTCCATGCTGTTGGCGATGGCCTCTTTGGTGGCCAGGACCAGGGCCTCACCTGAACCTTGAATCTCGGTCAGAAGTTTCTGGGTTGCGTCCTGCAAGCTGTTGGCCACGGCTTCGGGGAGCAACGTTTTGGAGTTGGTCCCGGTCTGCTGCGTGGCCCACTGTTCCTTGTCCGCGTGCAGCTGCGCGCGTGCCTCATGCAGCTCCTGCTGGTCTGCCTTCAGCTGCGCCATCTCCTCCACAAAACGCTGCTTCTCGCCATCGAGGCTTGCTTGGTCCCGACCCAGCGCGTCCTGGGCCAGTTGGGTGTCGACATCCTGCTGGTCGATTATCGTCTGGGCCGCAGTCTTGTCCTCGGCGAGACGACGCAATCCTTCGTCCAGCTGCGACGCCCATTTGTCCTTCAACTCGCCCAACTGGTCGGCGACCTTGGACAAGTTAGTCAAGGTCGTTGTCGAACGGTCATCCGACTTTAGCCACGAAAACCTCTCCAACAGTTCCTTCGTCTCCTCCGCCAGAGTTTGCAGCAGCTCCGACATGGTGCTTTCTTGAATTGTTTGGAGGGTGATGGTAGAATGAATGTGGGTGTGTGTAAGTGTTGTCAAAAACTTGCGATTAAAGTGGCAGGTGCTGATGTTGCGGGAAAAGATGTGGAATCGGCGATTAAGGCCAACATTGAGCTCACAATCCGGATTGGTTGATGTGCCCAGATGCGTGATTGTTGGGGATGGAGGAGCGGACAGAGGCAAAGGTCAAAAAGGCTGCCTACCATGTTGTGAAATAAGGAAAACCCCTCAGCATACTTGGGCTGATTGTATTGAATGCAGTACTGAATTAATAAGCTTCTGCTATTTGAAAATTCGTTTAGTGCCATTCCCAGCTACTGATACCTGTAATTATAGGGCATTTATAGCACATGATTGGATGATTATCTAGACCCCAATCCTACTTGCAATGGATCTGGTTTCTCGCTATCATACCGCACTAAGCTCTGTAGTCGCATGGGGCTTGAAGACAATAACGAAGCTCGAAGGATGCTGCAGGAACTATGCGACCTTAGCAACAAAGCTGGAGAAGGCAGGATACATGAGACAAATGGAAAATGAGAATGCAAGCAACGGCACTTCAGTACTGCACTCAGAAGCCCAAAAGGTGCGGGCCGTTCTGCATCGCTACATCTCGTACATCCTCAGCCACCCAGCAGTCCTCCAGGCGCCCCCGCATGTTCGTCATCAACTCCATAAGCAGCTTGCCTCGTGCATGGTGGCACACCTAGACCACCAAGAAGGTAGCCGTTGGTTCAGAGAACAGCATCAGCAGCAAGAACAAGAACAACGACAGAAGCACACTCCCAGCCATGGTTCGGCAGCCCCCGTCGCTCCCGCTTTCAAGTCAACCCAGCACCCGACCTACCACGCGTGGGTGCAGGAGGTCGGGGCCAAGAAGATTGAGGCGCCGTGGGTCTTCTTGTTCTTCGGTTGCCTGGCTTCCCAGAGCCCCGGTGGCGAGCCTTTCTTCGTGGGGGCGCGCCAAACTTACCTGGCCAACGCGCTCAGTCAGCATCTCGCGGCCTACTGTCGCCAGTACAACGACTACGGGTCAGTCGCGCGGGATCGGGCCGAGGGGAACCTGAACAGTCTCGATTTCCCCGAGTTTGCGGAAGAAGACGATGATGTCGGACTAATACTGAAGCTGCAGCAGTATCAGGGCCAAGATGACGCCAGGAAGAAGGCGGATCTCCTGGCCATTGCCGACATCGAGCGTGAGTGTGTCGATCACGTCATGGGCATGCTGTGTGAGGAGTTGAGGCGGGGGCGGAAGGGAGACGGGAAGATTAGGGCGTTGAAGGCGTATGTTGATACAGTCGAACTCTATCGTCAGATATATGTTGTGAGAGATATCTCCAAGCAGAAGATGCGATGAGGCAAGTCGGGTTCAAGCTGGGCACCATCGTTTAAAGATCATACATGCAATGGCAATTAGTCGTCAATCCTGAGCAGGCCCAAATCCCTGATGGCGAAGTTGAGATTAACAACATTTAGCTAGTTATTACCCTAACACCAAAACTTGTAGTACGAATGAGTTCTGGTGTTTGCTTGATTGAAACAAGATAGTCGATCAGCCTGGTGGTCTCACCGTACCGTGAGCCCCTTTTCTGAGCAACCACATCGCTGATGGACCTCGTTTTGCTTGTCTCATATCAGGTGTAAGCACCATTCCAGATCAAGTCAATACCAAACAGTAATTCGGCAAATCAGTGGTGTGCATCAATGCATACGCCGACTGCAGCAAACCCGCAGTAGCCTCACCAAGAATACGAATTTTCCGTATCGTTGCTGTTCCACGCGACTCCTGCATTGGGAGGCTTGCATGGCGCTAAGCGAGATCTAAGCTGATACTGGGTCTAGGGCGGCCAATCGCAGCTGCTCCAGGCACAACTGCAGTAGCCAATGGAATCTCTCGCGCTTGACTCCCCTAACTTACTCCCCCATCCACTAGTGGGTCATTGTTTTCAACCACACCTTTCTTTACTTCATCTTTCCCCCGCGTATGACAGCACCTGCGAAATGACGGGACAAGATCCCATCCTCATATTTTGGCAGACGACACAGCAGCTGTTACTCCAAGCCTCTGCATCCAACAATACTCAGGCAACCGACGGGTTTGATCATGACGCCTGGACCAAGCGCTACGAGAGTCTGGTACAGCAGCTCGAGGGTGGCGGCGGAGCTAGCGCGTGTTGGAAAATCTCACATGACATCTTGATACGCCTGGAACGGCTGGCGGCAAACACGCCGGATACGCAACAACGCCAGTTGCTCTTTACGGAACAAGACACGGAGGCTCTCGAACAGCGGCTCTCGGATTTAAGGCAGCACTTGAACATCAGATCAGAAACCCCGGAAGCTACAGAGTGGGTGGACCATGTTGCAACCCGAGATTTTCGTCTAGCACACAGTTACTGACCCAGGAGTAGAAATGTATCCGATCTTGCCCACACGCCTTCGGGGGTGCAGATTGGCAATCCGATCCCATCAGCGTCCGGTCCTACGCAAGAAGTGCAACCAGAAACTGGAAGCCCCACTGTCTCAAGCCTGCCGACGCCCTCACGCGGTTTCGACCAAGGCGTGCTTCAGGATTTCATTCTGGAAAGCCTGAGCTTCAAGTCGATGGCCTTCCGCGAGCAGGACATTGAGGAAGCCCACGGCACTTCTTTCGACTGGATCTTCCATGACCAAGCCGGCGACTCGCACCCCGGCTTTTCCGAATGGCTCTCGACAACAAAGCTGGGGAACATATACTGGAGTAGGTCATCAAACCGCCCCCTTCTCGGACATGATACCTCTGCTAACATATCAAAGTCACTGGAAAGCCGGGTTCGGGCAAGTCGACGCTGATCCGGTATCTTGCGGGGCACAGCAAGACCATGCGGATGCTGCAGGCCTGGGCTGGCACTTCGCACGTCACGATAGCCGGCTTCTACTTCTGGACGAGCGGCTCCCAAGAACAACGGTCCCAGACCGGGCTTTTACGGTCGCTGCTCTTTCAGCTCCTGTCGACGAAACCAGACCTCATTGCCACGGCCCTCCCGCATCTGTGGCAGAAACTCGCCGTCATGACGAGCAAAGAGCGCGTCGCCACCAAGATCGAGTGGTCCATCTCTGAGCTCATGAAGGGTTTCTCCACGTTTCTCCGTCACGGACTCTCGAGTACGAACCTTTGCCTGTTTGTGGATGGGCTGGACGAGTTTGAGGGAGACCACGAGGCCATCATCCACTTCTTCCGGGGCCTGGCCGAGGGGGAACACGGTACCCAGATCAAGCTGTGTCTCTCCTCGAGGCCCTGGCCCGTGTTTGCGCGGGCCTTTGAGTACGCCGTGCCCAACCTGAAGCTGCAGGCGTCCAACTTCCAGGACATGATGCGGTACGCCATCGATAAGCTCAGTAGTAGTAATGACAACATGCGGTCCGCCGTGATGCAGGAGGTGAACATTGCCAGGAAGCTCGTGCACTCCATCGTGGAGCTGGCGGGCGGCGTTTTCCTTTGGGTGCGGCTGGTGGTGGGAGAGTTGATCCACCGGTTCGACCACGCGGGGGTTAAGATCGCCGACATGTGTCAGTATGTCTGCGCCTTACCCGCGGAGCTGGAGAGCCTGTTTGAAGTACTCGTCTTCCACAACCAGTCCCGAGACCAGCAGGCGGAGACGTCGCGGCTGTTTCAGCTGGTGCGCGCGCGCGAGATCGTGGCCGACTTCCTCCAGGACGATTCGGCCATGTCGCTATCTCTCTGGGAGCTGGCGTTCGCTATCAACGGCGGCGGTGACGATTTCGCGGCATTGGAGCGTGCGGTGAAGCAGGAGCCAGAGATACGGGCCAGCCGGCGATGTGCCGACACTCGCTTCTGGGCCTTGAATCGCTCCGTGGGTCTGCTGGAAGTCCACCACAGAATCGGGCACGGGTCTCGACGAAGAGGCTCCGACTTAAAAGAACTCGCGCAGAACCGCGTCACCTACCTTCATCGGACCGTCCGTGACTGGCTCATTCTCTCTCCGGAAGACCAAGTCTGGCATCGACTGCGGGCTGCCGGGGACGTTTCGGAAGCAGACATATTCGACCCGCACCTTCGCCTACTGCGGTCCTACATTCTGCAAATGAAGAATCCAATCGAGGAGCCCGAACACCATCGCCGACTGGACGAGTGGTACCCCGGCATTGCTTTGGCGCTGACCCACGCGCGGTACATGGAGCGCGACCCCCACAAGCTCCAGGCCCGGCTCGTCGGTGAGGTGGAGAAGACCATCTCGTGGTACTGGGAATCACGGGGCCCAGAGACGACGGACCACTGGGCACGCAATTCGTTCGGAACCTACGAGGAGCGGCGCGGAAACCAGCTCATCATGGCTCATGCCTACCTGGCTCTCTGTACCAAATTCGGTCTGCAGCAGTACGTGATTGACACGCTGGATCAGATGGCCATGGATCCGCCAAAGACTGCTGACGCCGACGAAGATGACCTGAGAGCAGCCAAATCTGAACCCGACGAACCTCCCCTCATTGAAGAAACCCCGCTTCTCCACCGGGCCCTCGAATTCCTCTGCTCGCGCCAAAAGACCATCTACCCCCTCTCGAGCCTGACCTTTGTGCGCGCCCTGTTCGACGCCTCGAACCAGTACGCCTCCTCCCACCCGAAGCTATCCGACCTCATCGGCGGCATGAACACGCCATCATGGTCGTCGCCGCTGCTGAAAAAGAATCAGGTCACTACCTGGATCATGGTGCTCCGACACCTCCGAGACGCCAAGCGCCGCGTCTGGATCCAGAGGTTCGATGTCGACCCGGCCGGGACCGAGAGGTGGACTGCCATTGTCGAGTGTCTTGTCCAGCAGGGCGGGGCGGATCGGGAGGCCGTGGTGCTCCAAGACGGCTGGGATCCGGAGACGAGTGCCGAGGGGGTCCTGGGACGCGGGGGGCTGTTGGACGAGTATGCCGATTTCTGGGTGGAAGAGAGGCTGGTGCCGCTGTTTGGGGACGTTGCAGGGGTCACAGCAGCAACGTCTGAGGTCTTGGCGCGTCCTGCGGGCAAGCAGAGTCGGCTAAATCACATATTTACAGCATCCACTTAGTATTAGAGGGACGAGAGATGGTTTAGTTGCATTATGACACCAATAGTACATATGTCGAACCGGGTTGCGACGGCGAGTCCTTGGTCACTGGCTGGTATGCATGAGCAAATCGAAAGTATGTGAGTTTGCCAATTGATGATACCCAACCTGAACAGCTTGGCAATACGGTCGTGGTTTCCTCGAAGCGACTAAGCGTCGCATGGTTAAGGGTGAGACTCGGGGGCTTTGATTGTGCGATGCAACTGCTGGTTCGCGTGTTCCGAACACGCTGTAGTGTAGTGGACCCCCTACCGTTAAGTCGGGTTCTCATTAGCGGCACCAGGAAAAAGGGGTGTCCCTGCTCGGCTCGTGATTTTGCCCAATTCGGAAAAAGGCGTTGCGCATGTGGCTTTTTAAATACTAAACATCTCGTCGTCGTTAAATGAGATCGACGATACATGGCTTCTGCTTGTATACAGTTGGATTCAGGGCCTCAATGTCCTGCAGCAGGAGAGGCCTGTCCATGGCGTGGCACGTTTGTTCAATTGGGACTGCGGACGTAGGGCTTTAGGCCCTGCACATTGCGTTTCAATTGGACAAGCAGGCATTGATGACCAGTCAGCAAGGCTAATTAATCAATATTCTTTAAGCACTGTTCGACTACGTTCCAGAGACCATAGTAGTAGAAAATCCAAGAGAGAAAAAAGCGACCCAAACATGCATTTTGTAGGAATCATCTCGACCTTCAAATGTGCGAAGATCAAGAATGAAGGTTGGGTTGGAAAAGTTGAGCCACCGAGAAATTGATGCACAGACGCTAGCAAACCCTGCGGCCGGCCATGGTCCAGGCCTGCTGCTCCCCCGCATTCCAGCACGCTCAAGACAATTGACAACTGATCCCAAGCTATTAACACTCAGCACACGCGACTTTTTCGCTGGACAAAGTGTATGTTGAAGCTGTGCGCCGATCCTGGTTTATGAAGACCGTTTTTATCTCCTGGTTGCATTTTCGAGCCATGCCAATGATTGTTTGGCAAGCTTAGCAAGGTGACAATTGGCAACGACTCGCCAACATCATGCCTCGCCTAGATCACCGTCTCCGCGCCTGGTTGGCAATTGCAATGTCTTTTCCCCTTTTGGGGTTTGCAATGCACGTAACCAACACGACGATTGCGGCTCCAGTAACGCGTGAGCGATTCGAACGATGCCCACTTAATCGGGGAATCTTTCAGCTTTCCATTATGCAGGCTAGTACCTAAGCTAACCACGTTTTCGGTGCCGAGATGTGCAACACCTACGCCACCGGGTGTGGCTGTTTTGGTACCTCGTTTCCCTCCGTTTTGTCCGATGCTACACCCGAAGTCACTGACGTTCAACTCTCAAGCGTGTCAAGCACTAGACAAGCTGCATTGATTATTGTCGTATTCTTCAGCAAGTCATGACTCTCCCATTTCAATTGTGCCTGGTGGACCGATATTTAGGAGGTAAGCCGTCGCCATATCCATGAACAAAGGACTGTTTTTGAGCCTCAGCAGCAGGAAAGGAACAACCTGGAAAGGGGGCGTTGCTGGACCAAAGCCCAGTTCGGCAGTCCAACGGCACTTTTCAGCCATGGCGCAAGAACCGAACTCCTGAGTAGTAGCAGCATGCGCCTCGGAGATTGCTTGACGCTGGACTGGTCCCTTTCTCCAAGACCCGGAGCAGAAATGTTTAGTTCATCCCTGGTTCCTGGTTCGCGGGTGAGGACCGCAGCCACGAACTGGGCGCGCTTAAGCTTAATCCGCCTCCGATCGTGACCCGCCGCGTGCGGGCAGAGGCTTCCGCAGGCGGCTAGATGCGCCATGGATCTTGCCGAAAAGCCACTCACAATCTTATTGGCGGCTGAGAAGATGAGAGCGCGCTGCGACTAGTCCAAATCCATCGAGAGAAGAACGTGGTTGTGTAGAGGGACTTTTCTCCCCCGTGATGGTGGCGGGCTGAATGTCGAGAGCTAAGGAGACTATCACGAGTGCTAGTCCTGGCTGGACCGCTGACTACATGTATGCTCCATAGCGCCTCCGCGGTTAGCGTGGTTTTCCTCGTGGTTCCTGGCTAGAAAACGAGATGGGTTTCTATATTCGAGCAGTATAACTATGCTGTGGTTCGGATGCCGTTTTCGAATGTTTTTTCTTCTTGCACGCAACCCGTTCACTCTTTTGAAACACACACTCATTTCGAGGTTACCGCCTGGTACACCTACCACACTCCTTCCCCCATCATGCGTCTCGCCACCTTGGCCGCCCTCGTCTCCGGGGGCGCTGCCTCGGTGATCCCGGCGACCGCAGTCAGCTCTCTGCGGCGTCGTATCGTGGACATCATCGATGACCTGCCTGCCCTACCTTCCTTGATTTCTCCTACCTTGCCCGACTTGCCTTCCCTGCTTTCCATCCCGTCGCCTTCCACTTGCGCCAGCTACACCACGGTGACGGAGACTCCCGCGCTGCTGACGTTGACGGAAACCAAGTATGTCGTCGTCACCGCCGAGACCGTCACCTCCGTCCAGACCTCCCTCACGGAGACTGAGCTGGATGTGACGAGCACGGCGACCGTCACCAAGTTCGAGACTTCCTACGTCACCGAGTTTGCCACGGTGGCCACCGAGACGGCCACTCAAGAGGCCAAAGGGCCCGATCAGGAGCGGAAGAGAAAGGTGCTCCAGAAGAAGAAAAAGCGTGACAGCTGCAAGAGACGCTCGTCGTCGGGCCTGGCCTCTGCTTCGCATACCTCCTACTCTGTCAACGCCATCTCCACCGCTTCTGCCTCCGCCTCTGTCTCTCAGACTTCCTCATCTATGGACAGCGTCTCTGCTTCCTCCGCCTCTGCTGCCTCCTCGCAGGCCGGCACTTCTATGAACACCATCTCGGCCGCCTCGTCAAGCACTGATTTCCCATCGTCTGCCGCCTCGTCCACCGACCTCTGCATCGCCACCGTCACGGCCCCCGCCTTGAAGACCATCACCACCGTGACCATCACCGCCGGCGCCACGGCTACCAACGTGGTGACCTTCACGTCCGTCATCGTGGACACCGTCACCAAGATTGTCAGCGCGACCGATCTGGAGACGTCTGCGGTGCGCACGACCCTGGCTGTCACGGCCACGACGGTCTTGACGGCTGCGGCGCCTCCTTACGCCACCCCGACCATATTGATCAGGGCAACTAGCGGCAACGTTAAAGGCCAGTATCTCCAGGCACACAGTGATGCTAAACGTGACGACACCAGAACCCTCGTTTTCACTTCCAACGAGAGGAACGCCGCCGTGTTCCTTTACCGGGAAGATCAATCTCTGGTCCTGGCAAACATCCCAGACAAGTACCTAGCTTACAGCCAAAACGACCAAGCTTCCCAAGGCTACGTTAGTTCTGCCCCCGATTACTCCCACGCCTCTTGCCTGCTGGGTCGACTTGCCGTCGGAGGTAACACCGGATCGTTTACCTGCCCCAACGGCGAGAGTGGCTTGGCCGCCTTTGCTCAATATCTCGCGGGCTTCGTGTTCAAGAATCCTAGCGCTGCGGGCTCTGATCAGTATCTTACTGTCGACCTGGAATATGTCCTTCAGGGAAGTTCGGCACCCACGGCGCCCTCAGATACGCCTACATCTGGCACTCCTACGTCGGATACGCCGACTTCTGGTACAGCAACTTCTGATACTCCTACGTCGGACCCTCCCACCTCGGACCCTTCCACCTCGGATCCTCCCAACTCGGGCACGCCTACGTCGGACACTCCTGCTGCGGCTCCCACCTTCGTTCTGAAGGTAGCCAGTGGAAGCAGTTCTGGCTCGTACTTGACAGTAGATGGGGAGTTGCACGGTGGGACTTCGTACTCGGTCAAATTCTCCCCGGGCGCAGAGTCGGCAACCCCTTTCACAGTCGACAACCTGGGCGGCGTGGTTACTACAGACAACCCAAAGCAATTGTTGGCCTACGATAGCAGTGGTACTTCCATTTCCCCCGCCAGGATCGTTACCACTGAAGATACCCTCACCAATAGCAACGATATTAGCTTCAGCCCTGCGTCCTGCCAGTTGACTGGACCCTTGACCCCGGGAAGCGAGGGGTCATTCACGTGCCCTAATCTCGGTGGCGCAGGGGAGCAAAAACTATCCACATTTAACGCACACGAAACTGCAGATGGAACTGAGTTGGAGTTCAGCCGCCCCGGCGCCGCAGATGATCCAACTATCACCTTGCACTATATCATCCAGGGAGGTGTGGCCTCGACGACTCCCGGAGGCACGGCTCCTGGAGATACCACTGTCCCTGGAGATAACACGGCTCCCGACGGAGTGACGCCTCAGGATGGAGATACGAACCCCGGCGGAGTCACGCCCCCCGGCGGAGAGACGAACCCCTCGAACCCTTCCAATACGGATACGGCTCCCCCGGCGGCTCCCACCTTCTACTTGATAAATCGAGACGCGAGCGAGGGACTCGCAAACTATTTAAAAATCGAGGAGGCTGTCTCTGCCGGGACTTCCAACCCCCTTTACGTATTCTCCGATCGGGCCGATGCATCCCCTTTCAGCATTGACGCCGACGGTTTGGTCGTCTCCGCGCTCCACCCAGAGCACGTCCTAGTCTACTTTGGCAGCGATTCACCTTCCCAGGCCTTTATGGACGATGGAAAGTCCGTGAGAGCGGCGGTCTGTCAGTTGAACGGACCGACTACTGCCGGAAGCAGGGGAAACTTTGATTGCCCCAACGGCATGAGCGGCTTGTCTCTCTTTGCTCAAAAAAATAGTTTTTCTGCATCTAACTTGTTTTTCATTTCGTCTGGAACAGCAGGTTATAGCCTTCTTGAGTTGGACTATGTCGAGTACGGCATCCCGCCCCATTCGATTGCCACGACTCCCACGACTCCCGCAGACAACCCTCCCGTGGACAACACTCCCGGAAACACGACTCCTCCCGGTGACACCACGACTCCCACGACCCCCACTGTCGAAACCCCCGACCCTCCCGCTGCCACCCCGTCCTTTGTTCTCAAGGCAAGAAACGGCTCCCCTCATGGCCTATATGTTAAAACCACAGGCGAAGTCGAGGCCGGAAGCCGCAACGTCCTCTACTTCACTCGCTACATCGATTTAGCAGCCGCTTTCATTCGGAGAGATGACGGTTCGGTGGTCCTGGCGACGCAGCCAGACCACGTCTTAGCCTACGAGCCGGCCCAGGGTTCACTGTCATTCGCCTCCGTCACTGGTCAAACGGATGGCTTGCGTTCTGCTTCCTGTCAGCTGGAAGGGACTTTTGGCGCCGGTGGCAGCGGGTATTTCACCTGCTCCAACGGCGACAGTGGCTTGTCCCTCTTCAGTTCCGTCAATGACCAGGAGACACGTTTGTCTTTCATTTCGCCTTCCGATGACTCTCAGGAACATCTCGAGCTGGACTATGTCGTCTTGGAAGATACGACGACCACTCGTCCCACTGTCGACACTACTCCTCCCACTGTAGATCCTACTCCTCCCACTGTAGATCCTACTCCTCCCACTGTTGATCCTACTCCGCCCACTGCCGACCCTTCTGCTTCCGGTGAAAACTCGGCCTCTGGAGATGGCACGGTTCCCAGCGGCGTGGCGCCCTCGGACCCCGATATGATTCTGGCTCCTCCAGCGACTCCCACCTTTTATCTGAAGGCAGACTCAGCCAGCGGCAGCGTCGCCAACAACTATCTTGGGATACCAGGAGGTATGGGTCCTGGGTCAACCAACGGTTTATCCTTTGTTTCCGGCCAGGCGAATGCGGCCCTTTTCACCTTTAGAAACGACGGTGCTCTCATCTCCGTGACCAACCCGGACCATCACTTGATCTACGTTCATGATGATGACCCATCCCCTGCCCTCATGGACGATAGATCGCTCTTCACTGAAGCGCAATGTCAGTTAGTCGGAACCGCCATCACCGCCGGAAGCATTGGATCCTTCAAGTGCCCGAACGGCCAGAGCGGCTTGTCTGCCTTTAGTTTCGACCGATTCTTTGACACGACGTTGACATTCATCAAACCTGACAACAGCGACGTCCGATTCCCACATGTATCTCTGCAATATGTCATCCCCGGAGTCCCAACCCCGGTGGTCGAGTCTCCTCCGGTTGTGGTCGTAACCCCTCCGGCCCCCCACCAGACCCCGGCCGTTGTCATACGGGCATCAGGCGGCACCCAAGACGGTAAGTACTTGGTCGTCCTCGACGGCGAAAAATACATCCGGTTCGTCTCGGGCCGGGCGACCGCCACCTACTTCGTGGTCCACGACGACGGGTCTGTGGTCCCCGCGAGTGTCTCGGCGGACCCCGCCAGCTACGCCATTTACTTCCGCTCCGGCATCCAGGCCGACTATCCTGCCATAATGTCCCCCGCGGAAGCGGCTACCCAAAACCGCGTTCGAGCTACATGCCACCTGGACTACGACGGCCAGGCTAGCATCGGAACCAAGGGTCTATTTTCTTGCCCCAACGGCGGAGACGCGGCCCATCTGTTGGGGGCGTATAGCGACTATTTGTTGGTTCAGACAGAGAACTCGTCATACGATCGGGTGAATCTGGAATTCGAGTTTGTCGACACTAGCCCCCCTCCCGCGACTCCGGTGGTCGACTCTACTCCTCCCCCGCCTGCGCGGACTCCAGCCGTGGTTTTAAAGGTAGTCGGCGGCACCTCAGACGGCCGGTTTCTGAAGGTACAAAATCCCTCCCTTAACTTACGCCAAGTCGAATTCACCACCTCCGAGGAACTTGCAACCTCTTTCATTGTCCGACCCGAGGATGGGTCGCTGGTCCCTGCTTCCCTCGCAGACGATCCCTTGAATTACGCCGCATTTTACGACGGCAGAAGTTCGAGCTATGGTGAAGTCACCATCTCCACGCCGGCGGTTGCGGCCTCCTACAGCAACCCTCGCGCGGTCTGCCAATTGACCGGGTCCTCCACCGACATTGGAAGTACCGGGTCGTTCTCGTGCCCTAACGGTGGTAGCCCCATTCATAACACGCTTAATGTCGCCGGAAGCTTCAGCTTAGGAATAGATTTCCTACCGTCCTATCCTTTCGAGAAGGTGGCACTGCAATTCAAATACGTATCATGAAGATCGGAGGTGAAGCCGAATAAAGCAAGCAGATAAACTGATGGCTACTTTATATAAAGCCCAACTGGATCTAATACTTACTTACCTTATTTTAATAACACACTAGGTCATCCATTTATGCGTCTCTCATTTCTCTTGTGCTTGTGACCTTAGCGAGGTGTGACCCTAGTCTAACCTAACCGGTTTAGATAACCAATAAAGCTTTTTGATTGGCAGAGTGAATAAAGTCAACATAAGCAGCAGCCACTGCATTTAATCCTTCTGTTCAACGCGGGGGCTTGGCACCAGCGCCCGGTGTTCAGCGAGAAGCGCTTGATAGCTCCCAATTGATCTAACCTATAACAAAGTCCACAATGGCCGACCACGACCCCGATCCCCCATCGCCCCCGGTGACCATGAAGCCTACATGCAATGCGCCCGGCTCTCCCCGCCCGCAGCCACCAAGTTCTGCGTGGGCGCCGTCCTCGTCGACGCCGGAACGAATGAGGTCCTGTCCACGGGCTACTCGCTGGAGCTGCCGGGCGACCGGCCTGGGGACCCGGGCACCACGCACGCGGAGCACTGCTGCTTTATCAAGGTGGCTGAAAAGTATGGGGTTACTACGGAGACGGAGCTCAATCACAAGTTACCCAAGAACACTGTACTCTACACTACCATGGAGCCCTGCAACGTGCGATTGAGCAGGAACAGGACCTGCGTCGAGCGGATCCTGGCGCTCAGGGAGATGCTCAAGACCGTCTACATCGGCATCAGGGAACCGGGAACTTTTATTGCGGATAATCGGGGCCAAGCAAGGCTGGAAGCGGCAGGCATCACGGTGATTCAATTGAAAGGCATGGAAGACCAGGTCAAGGAAGTATCGCTGGCGGGGCATCAGCTGTGACAGCTGGGCGGGCCAGCACTTGTCGCGATCCACAGGGGCTGTTGGTTAGCGTGTCGGCCCCTGCAGCCTGATGGGCGGGGGTCAAAAGCCGCCTAACTTGATTCTTAGATTTCGTTTCAAGCCCCCATCATTCAGCCTACTACCATGAGCACCCAAATAGCAGAACAAGCCAGTTTCGACAATGAAAAGACTCATCATGTTGATCCTCAAGTCCTTTCAGGTGATTCCTAGTGACGTAAATCTTCACATTAGTATGCTTTGCTGACCACAACGAATTGAACAGCCCTGCCCCATGGGTGTCGCGTCCTCTCCACTCAAGCCCACGGCGCAAGCTTCTGGGGCGAAAACCGGGAAGATTGACGTAGAACTGCGCGATGGCACGCCACACTCCTTCTTCATCAAGGCCGTCTCGGGCGAGACGGGCAAGAAGATGGTCGAGGGGGAGTTTGCGTCCATGAAGGCCATCCACGCCCTGGTGCCCGAGTTTGCGCCCGCCCCCATCGCCCACGGCACCTATGACCTGATTCCCGACACGCACTTCTTCCTGTGCGAGTTTCGGGACATGATTGAAGATATGATGCCCGAACCACACAGCTTTGGATCTCAATTGGCCGCTCTGCACCAAAACAGCCAATCGCTCAATGGCAAGTTTGGGTTTCACACAACCACATACGGCGGCAACCTGCCCCAGTTCACCGGCTGGGAGGATAGCTGGGAGGTCTTCTTCGCCAAGAACTTGAAGCAGGCCCTCGACTTGGAGCGGGAGGCCAAGGGGTCCGATCCCGAATTGGACAGCTTACTGCCCACTCTATTCGACGTGGTCATTCCCCGCCTTTTGCGGCCACTGGAGAGCGAGGGGCGGTCGGTGAAGCCGTGTCTGGTCCATGGAGATCTGTGGTATGCCAATTCCGGCGTCGATCCCGCCACGGGGCAGTGTCTCGTTTTTGATGCGTGCTGCTTCTATGCGCATAATGAGTGTGAGTAGGAAGTCGCACCCGTTACAGTTACATTGTCTGATCTCTGTTCATTTGAAGACGAGTTCGGGCAGTGGATGCCAGACTGCAACAAGTTCGGGGCCGAATACCTCACAGCATACCACTCCCACGTCCCGATATCTGATCCGGTGGAGGACTATCAGGGGCGCTTGGACCTCTACAAACTGTAAGACTCTACGTTGTCCTAGCTTTTGATGTTATGCAGAAGCTAACTGAATGTACCAGGAAGTTTAATACCCACGTATCCGCACTGTTCAAGGAAGACGCAAACCTAAGAGCGCAGTAAGTAACTGCCGCCACTTTCTTATATCCTGTTGTATGCTTACGTGTTGACCCAGAATGTTGGGTGACATCCGGGACTTGGTGGCAAGATTTGGTTCTCGAGTAGAGATCCCACAGCCTTGATATAGACACCGTTGGCATATGCGATCACCATCACTGTTTGCATGCTCCGATCAATCACTGCGTTTTGATATTTCATTTGATTCTTCTCTGTCTTCGATCACTATGTGCCATGATCACCCTAGGTTCCCCTAATGACCTAGCTTCTCTGCCAGGGAATTGATGAATCCACACCGTTCCCCCAGTCTATCCCGTTCCAGCTCCTTCTGCCCGCGCTGGTGCCACTCCCCGACCATGGCCTCGTACTTGGTGCTGTCGACCAGGGGATGCTGCGCCCCTTCTCTCATCTGCTGCTCCGTTGCGATGGAACCTTGTTGTTCTGCAGACGTTCTCATGGACAGCCGGTAGCTGCCGGTGCCCCACGGCCCCCCAATCAGCTGCAAATTGACCTCTCCTTCTCCTTCTCCTCGGTCTGCCGCTGGGAATGACTCGGGCCACGAGGAAGACCCTTTCCCGTTGGGGTCGCCGGTATAGGCAAAGTTGACAAACGACGCCAGGAACCGGCCGGCCAGGTCCAAGTCCTCGCCCGACAGCGTGGCGCGCGGGAACATGTTGTTGTAGAGGTAGTCGATGTCGCTGCCGTGGACGATGCCCAGCCAGGGCATGCCGGCGCCCCGGAACAGCGGGGTCACCATGCTCTGGTTCAGGTCGTACATGCGAATGCCTGGGAACGTGGGGTCCACGGCCCGGGACTGCTTGGTCATCTCCGACCCAAAGTCGATGGAGGAGCAGGTGAACAGGAGATCCCTCAAAAGCCGGGCGGCGCGGAAGTAGTGGACGGAGATAACGGGGTCGTTGGCGTTCTTGCGGAGGTTGTAGGTCGCGACCTCGTCTTTAAAATCGGAGGCGGGATACAACTCAAAAAGGGTAGCGTAGTCCTCGTCGGTGAGGGCGTGGGCAAACTTCTGGATGGGTGTCTTGATGTCGTCTTGTGTTTTAAAGTTCGTGGGCAGGCCGGCGTTGGTGGCGCCGTCGTCGTGGGTCCAGCCGAACACCATGGGCACGCCCTTGACGAACCGGCCGGCCTTGTACAGGGCGGATTGGCGGCCGGGCAGGAAGTCGTCGTCGACCGAGGGGATGAAGGTGAAGAGACCTGCCGGTGGATGATTTTGGATGGAGTAGGTCATGGCCGCGTCCGTCAATCTCTCCATGGGCACTTCTCTCAGGCACTTCAGGATGGCGGCCTCGTCTGACCGACCACACCCCAGCATGTTGGCCACGGCGCAGGTGTGGTCCTCGGTGGCCTCCGAGGTCAGGTTCAGGGCGGCCCCGGGCGGTCCCGACATGCACCAAGCCCGGGTGAAGGGCACGCCTCGCTCCCCGCCGTACGCCATGAGGTGCAGCGAAGAAAAAGTCCCACCAGAACTGAGGCCAAAGGCGGTGACGCGCTCGGGGTCTCCGCCAAAGGAAGCAATGTGCTCCTTTACCCATTCGAAGCCGGCCCGCTGGTCGCGCATACCCACGTTGAGCGATTTGGACTCCTTGAGGAGGGGCAGGCGCGCAAAGCCGAAGATGGTGACGCGGTAGTTGAGGGTCACGTGGATCACAGGCTTGCCGATGTTGACAGACTCCGTCACCAGATGGATGGGGTCGAAGAGGGCCTCCTGCGTATGGCCCTTGACCACGCCGCCGCCCAGGACGTGCACCACGACGGGCAGGTTGTCCTCGGGCTTGGTGCCGGCGGGTCGGGTGATGCGGAGGTACAGGCAGTCTTCGCTCTGGTTGGGGGTGGCGCCAAAGTAGGGTGGAATGGCGCCGGGGATCTGGGGACAGGCTGGCGCCGCGGGCCGGGCATCGATGACTCCCTTGCCTTTCGGCGGCAGGTATGGTTCCGGGGGCGCGAACCGTCGCGGTCCCGACGTGTCGTGGGCGAACTTGACGCTGTTGAACTCCTCCACCGACGCTCTGGCCACCCCTCGGTACTCGGCACCCAACCCTGCGACGGCGACGATGGGGTCGCTGTTAGGCCTCGCCGACCTGACGACATCGGGAGCCGTCAGGGCCAAGAGGATTGCCGCACACCACGCGATTCTCCCCATGATGAAAAAAAGAGAGTAAAAGCTGTTCTGGGTTTGGCAATGCACGGAGAGAAAGGCAGGCAAGTCAAGCGACCGGAAGTCGCGCGCGTTGACAGGATTTATGGGCAATATTTTGAGATTGACGGTGGGGTCCTGCTAAACAAAAGATGGGCACCGAAGGGATGGGAAAATTGGATCGCATCCCTCTTCGGCAAGTCGGCTGCTGCTGCCTGGCGGTTAATGAACAGCAGAGGAGATAAGGTGGGAGAAAAGGCCATCTGCCTGCCTAATACAACCAAATCTGACTAAGAGGCACAGCAAGCAGCGCGATTGAAACCAACGAGATTGACCCTGCATAAGCGATGATGCCTTGCAGTGAAATGAAAAAAGTAAGCACTAGGGATGGCAGCAAACGGCTTTTGGAGATGGGGCATGGGGCCCGCTGTAAGCAAATGCAAGCAACCCACCGACCACAGCGTCCAATACAATGCTTGTGTAACCTGGTTATCTCACGTGTCGTTTTGGGATCGACAAGACTACCATATCAATCAATCAATCCCGCAAGGCCTTGATCAACCAGTCGCTGACCTCCTGGAAGATGGGCTCGCACTTCCTTTCCCGCCGCGCCTTTTCCTCGGGCGTCTGCCAGAAGTGGTGGGTGAAGCCGTGTTTGCATCCACGGGCCAGCGTCCACTTGTAGGTCCCTTGCTCAAGGTCGGCCTCCTGGTCTTTTTGTCTTCGAGCCCCGCGAGCGCGTGTATCATCTCCTGGCTCTCCAACCGCAGCATGTCCCACTGCGCCCCGATCATGTAGACCCAGGGCGGCAGGTCTTGGGGCTTCGCATAGCACGGGCTCAGCACGGGGTCGCACCGGTCCTGGCCGACCGAGACGTAGGCCCAGTCGAACCAGTAGCCCGACGACTCCAACGAGTCCGCGGGGGCATCTTCCGGGCAGTAGGGCCGCCGGGCCAGCTTGACGTCCTGGGGGTGACTCCAGTCTACGATCGGGTAGAAAACGACGGCCGCCTTGACTCGATTCTGGAGGAGGGGCAGCTGGCTGGCGCCCAGGGCGAGGTTGCCGCCGGCGCTGAACCCCCCGATGGAGACTTTGGTCGGGTCGATGGGCAGACTGGAATCGGCGAGTACGGCGTCGGCGAGGGCCTCGACGTCGCGGACGCCGGTCGGGAACGGGTGCAGGGGGGACTTGGAGTAGTCGAGGGAGACGACCAGCATGCCCGTCCGCCGCGCCAGCATGGAGCAGAAGCCGTCGTCGTAGTGCGGAGTGCCCACCGCGAACCCCCCGCCGTGGATGCAGAAGAAGACCGGCAAGGTCCCTTCACCTTTGGGCTTTTCATCAACGACATGTCCTCCGTTGGGCGGGAAGAAGATGCGCGTCTGCAGACTGGGGCGGCATGGGTAGCGTTTGATGAGAGTTGGCTGTATGGAGGGCGACGGCGGGTGTAGGACCTTGTGCGCCTCGTAGGCCAGTCTCGCCAGGGCCTTGAGGATCCAGATCTTGACGAAGCAGTCCAGACGGTGGAGGAACGGGAGCCGCACTTTCAGGATGGGGGATATCATGTCTTCCCCAACAGCAGCTATGGCCTGGGCCATCGTGGGTTTCGTCATCTTTGCGATACTGTCGTCGTCTTGATTCTAGAAGACGCAACTATGATGCACTGAGCAATAGAAATAAGAATAGACCGACGAGGGGAAGTAACAAAAGAAGAAAAATTAAATAGTTGTGTGGCCTCAACAAATCGACCCTGAACGAGAGCGATGATGCATGCAGCTTGGCCATCGATCAATGTGGGCCCCTCATCTGTACCAATAGATCGATCTTGCCAGAAACGGAGCATGGCGCGAATGTGGAGTGGCCATTTCGCAGGGGGGTTACTGATATGTCACTTTTGGGTACCTATGTGCGAATCGGGAGATATTATATTTCAAACCCATGATTTGTATTACGATTACGACGATGCATTATGGGAGTTACCATGAACAGATGAAGATTTCGATAGCACTAACTGTTGAGCCCCTGGCATGACAAACGGTTGAATTTCTCGATGGTCTTCTTTGTTAGTGTCGTTCGATTAAGCTAAGAACCTGACTTGAGATGGAACTACGTACTCGGCCACTCCCGCCGAAAGAGCGCGAGTCATGTCATCGCTACTACACTACTACAGATTAAATATGGAGACATGTTCCTCTCCTGACATCCCAGTCATCCTAGTCAACCTCGGCCGACGCCTTGGGTTGCCTTTGACGCCACTGGGCCGCCGTCCAGTCCAGCCACCGCTCCATGCCGGCCGTTTCCGTCTCGACCGACTCATGCGAGTCGAACACGAAGCCGTCGCGGTCCACGTAATACGTCTCCTCAAAGTCAATCAACCTCACGGACCCGTCGCTGCTCAGGCGCAGCACATTACCTGAGTGCAGGTCTCCGTGATGAAGCCGCGCGCCATGCAACCTCTCCAGGGCGGCGCGGCAGGCCCGGCGGTCCCCCTCACCGAGCTGAAAATCCAGGTCCCCCGCGGCGTAGGCCTGGCGGAAGATCTCCCTAAAACTCTTGGCGTCCTGGACGAACTCGGACACGAACCCAATCACGCCGCGGCCGCGCTCCGTGACCAAACCTAGAAACTTGGGCGCCAGGCCGTCCAGGGAGGCCGTGCTGCTCACCTTTTGGTGCATCCGGATCTCCTTCCACATGGTGTGCTCGGTGAACTCGGATCGGTCCGAGCCGATGTTGAGTTCGGGCGACTCGACGAAGGAACCTTGAGTTTGCTGGGCACCTTTCCACGTGTCCGGGAACTCGACAATCTTCATGACCATGGGGCGATTGTTGTTTATGCGCGGATGGCGGACTATGTTGAGGCGGTCATCGCAACCGCGGCTCGTGAAGCGAGGGGTGGAGATTTTGCCCAGCTTGACAAACGTATCGTGGTCGGCGCTCACTGAGTGTTTGACGTCCTGGATCCCCCGCAGCTTCTGATCTACCAGCGGCTCAACGGCGATGGGATACTGGGCGGACGGTCGCAGGTGTGCTGGCTTGGTCTTGTCCAAGAACTCGGTGATGCTGCTGGGCTTCCTCAGATGGATGCACTTGACGTCGTCGGAGAAGGTGCGCGGTGGGATGATGGCGGATGGGTCCAGGTTACCCGTCTCCCAGCCCTCGGGAAAGTGGGTGGCGGCATCGTGGGTCACGGAGTAGTACCTGATCAGTCCGTCAATTCTGGTCCGGATGATGTAGCCAAAGTTACTTACGTTTTTGATGGCCAAGATCCGGTTGCTGTCGGCGGCAACCTTGTCTTTGGAGCCGTTGTTGTTGCCGCCGGTGGCAAGGTTGATGATTTGGTTTGCTAGAGATGTGAAATCCATGGTTGATGTGTATCTGGTTACAGGGCGAGGTAATCTGTCGTTGGGTTGTTTTGAATAGAAGCTGGTTGAAATGTCTTCGATTATTGGGCGATGTATATCGTCGGGTTGTCTCGAGTAAAAGCTGGAGTTTCGGTGGTAGGGGCATAGGCAAGCCCGCTGCACCCCGAGTTTATATAGCAAATTCATGACTGTCACACTGTGGATGTTCTCACACACTGCGTCCGTCTATGCTCTCTAGTACCTTTAAGAAACATTATCACTGATTCAACACTCCCTGGTCTTTGTCCCGAACTGGGCCATTGTTTGCAACTGCGCAAAGGTCACGGCTTCTTTGTTTGAAAGGCAGAGGTTTTGGTTCAACATGCATTGTGGACACAACTGGGACGTCAACGCCATGCCTTCTCCAACTTGGTCCTCCATCTCTGCCACCAGGTAGCTTTGGGGGGGACCACAACATTGGCCATTACCCAATCCACCTCGCTCGCCACGGCCTCCGGTCGATCTCGGATGACATGGTGCCCACAGTCGGGAATGTGAAGATATCTCGAGTTCCTCGACAACGACAGCTGCGCCTTCTTCATCCGTTCATCCTCCTCGTCGCTGGCCTGGAGAAGCTGCCACTGCATTGCGAGGGCGGCCCTTTGTTGCTCCATCGTCGATGTCGATGCCGTCGTCTGTTGCTCGCTCATAGCCTTCTCCAGCGCCTTCTTCTTCGCAATGAACGAATTCCCCCGGATGACGCTCAGGGGCTTCTCCCCCAAGACCCCTCCTTTCCGTAGCTGGGCAGCGGCCATCTTGGGATCCAGCCCGCCTTCTTGGCCAGTCTCGACGAGGACCGCCCCGGCGACATCACCCTGCGCCCGGTGCATGAACAGGCGAGCGAAGGCGCCTCCATAGGAATGAGCGATGAGTATGTATGGGCCGGGCAGACGTCTGGTTTTCAAGAAGCGGAGGAGCTGGGACGTGGCCTCTGGCGGTTTCGGGTTCATCGGTCCTCGCTCGAACAGGAGCACGCGGTATTTCGAGCTGAGGAGCCGGGCCAGCTCCGACCATGCTGGCTCGCAAGATTCCCCGGAACCATGGAAGCATACGATGAGTGGCGTATTGGGATCTACTGAGGAAGAGCCCAGCAGCTTGTGATCTGGCTCGGCCCGCGCGGGATTGAGGGACTCATTGGTGAGGGTGGTTGTGTCCATTCAATTCGAGATGCTGCACCGCATTGGATGGTGAAGTCGTTTTAAAGTTGTGAGAAACTCGAGGCCATTAGCATTCAGCCATGAGATATAACGTTTCGTCCGATGTCTTTGGATGAGATTAGATTTAGGCAGCCGCCTTTCCCCTGCGCTTAGTTCCGACCCGTGCGTTGGGGCTGATTTTCAACTCGGCCTCGACTCCAACCCAGTCGAGAAAAGATGAAGCCAGGTTAAGAACAGCGTGTCGCGGATTATACATATCTACATTCTCTTCTGGGAAATCTATACAGCTGCGTGCGATATCTCATGTCTTTGGGGGTCCAACTGGCCGCATTTGGGGATGTTTCTTATCGAGCCGGGGTTGCTAGCTAGCCTGAAATGAGTTTGCGGCTGATGTTTCCGGAAACCCGCCAGCTACTCAAAATGGAAACACTAGCCATGCGCCAAGACATCGGTTTCCTGACGGTTAGCTTGGCATGACCACCAAATCCACTTTAGCACATTGGTGCGACGGGCAAACGGGTTTTTTGCAGTTGCCAAGTTGATTGGATTCAGCGACAGAAACGCCGTCAGCGCTGAAGGCTTGGTGGAAGCTTAGTTGGTCACTGTCGCACACATTTTGGGAAACCTTCACCTTGTGCATCAAGTTCGCCAATGATTCGAATCTAAGTGTTTAATGTATGTAACCCAGCTACGCTTCAGGCTTCGGGGACTTCTGGAAGCTCTTCATCGGCGTGAGCCCCCACCGCTCAAACATGTCCTTGTCCTCGTCGTAGCCGTTGCACTCGGTCGTCAACATCTTGTCGCCCGTGAAGATGGCGTTGGCGCCCGCCATGAAACACAGGGCCTGCTTCTCCTCGGCCATGGTCTTGCGCCCCGCGGCGATGCGGATGATGGTGGCCGGCATCAGCACGCGCGCCGTCGCCACCGTCCGCAGCATCTCGGTGAAGGCGATAGGCTCCCGGTCGCCCAGCGGCGTCCCCTTGATGGGCACGAGGGCGTTGACGGGGAAGCTCTCCGGGTGCGAGGGTAGGGTGGAGACGGTGTGCAACAAGCCCACGCGGTCCGTCGTCTCCTCGCCCAGCCCCAGAATCCCGCCCGAGCAGACGTGGATGCCGGCGTCGCGCACGTGGCCCAGGGTCTGCAGGCGCTCGTCGTAGGTGCGGGTCGAGATGACAGACGGATAAAACTCGCGGCTGGTGTCGACGTTGTGGTTGTACGCCGTCAGCCCGGCCTTTTTCAGCTCCTGAGCCTGGGCGGCATCAATCATCCCCAAGGTGACGCAGGCCTCCATGCCCAAGTCGCGCACCCCGCGGACCATGGCGGCCACGTTCTGCAGGCTGTTCTTGCGGCCGCGCATGTCGCGCCAGGCGGCGCCCATGCAGAAGCGGGTGCTGCCGTTGTCGCGGGCGACCCGGGCCGCCGCCAGCACCGACTCGACGCTCTCGACCTTTTTGGCTTCCAGGCCGGTGCCCTTTTGGTACCGGGTCGACTGGGCGCAGTACTTGCAGTCCTCGGTGCAGCCGCCCGTCTTGATGTTCATCAGCGTGCACAGCTGCACCTCGGCCGGGTCGTGGAAGCGCCGGTGGATGGTGCTCTGAAGGAAGTCATGTAAGCTATAGAATGCTTGAACTAAATCCCACACAATCAATAAAATCTTACTGCTTGGTGGACTAGCTCCATGAGTGGCTCATGATAGATGGCCGTGATCTGCTCTCGTGTCCAGTCATTTCTGGGCTCGGTCGCAGCCACTGCTTCGCGGAGAGTCGTGTTCTTCGGGTTTGCGGAGATGTTGCTGGGCTTGGGCCTAGGGGGAATGGGGGGCAATGTCGACTTGGTCCAGGTTGGTGTCTCAACCCCAACAGCGGCATAGGCGCGGGTGCTTTTGGCGGCTGTGGATGATGCGGGGTACGAGACAGGGGCAGTAGGAGGCACCCGCGCAGCTAGTCGACAGGCCGTGATCCTGAACGCCATGGCCAGCAACAATGATGAGCAAAAGTCGAGAAACGAGAAAGAGAAAGAAATAACACGCAACAATTCACCGAGGCAGTTTTCTTTTCAATGCAGCAATTATTAATGAAGATGTCGTGATTGATCAATTCCTCGGCCCATCCCCCTCCGTCTGGCCCTGCACTGGCGGCTAGACCCGGCGTTGGGGGGTTCGGGCCTTTCCAGGGGCTGCATGCAGATGGTTGCATTTCAGCTGCTGCAGATCAAAACACTAATTACATACTAGCAAACCACTCATCTCCGTCCCCATAAAGAAGGAAACCTCTGCCCTTCGTCGTGGTGTGTATGTATACAGACCAGCTACAGCTTGCTCCTTGGGTCTCTTGAGATGGCCCCAACGGTCACGACATCTCGACGACAAGAGAACATTTTGACGCCGTCCGTCTGCGTCTGTTACAACTCATTAGCGCGGCGACTTCTTGGCCAGTTCGGCGGAACTCTTGATGCCCTTCTGGCTGGCCTCGTAGGATGCGTATGCGTATCGTTTGCATGCCTCCTCATTGGAGCCCGTGATGGCAAAGCGTTGGCCCGAGCAGTCGCTGGTATGATACTTGAGGCCGTCACCAATGATCGTCGTCGTACCTGGGGTGCAAGGAACCTTGAAGCCAAGATCCGGCATACAGAGCTCACCGCCTGTTTGCGTTGCGCACATTGTTGTTAGCCAACTTCATATACAAGAAATAGAAATAAGGGTTTGCTGCATACCTCGATACTGGCCCAGCGTGACGAGACCTGCAAAGCCCGCTTTGGCTGTGTCGCTATCCCGGGAACTCTCGGTGTTGATGCCGAGCGAGAACTTGGTTAAGAAATCGTGGTTGTCGTTACAGACCGAGAGGCGGCGGGATTCGGGGAGTTCTTCGAATATGGCGCAGACCTCCTGGTAAGGGCCCGGGTCGAGGGGCGTCAAGAGGAAGAAGATTAGGCTCGAGGCCTTGCCGAAGGCTGCCTGGTAGAATCCAGGAAACATGTCGACGAAGTTCTCGGAGCCCGGAATGCCCAAGAACTTGGAGTCGCGCGTCTTAAGGATGTGGGTGCCGTCGGTGGTCGCGCTGTTGGACGACGCGCAAGAACCGTAGTGGGCCGTCGCCATCTTGGCCTGGGCCAAGGTGCCGACCGTGGCCTTGGACATGTCGAGTTCCGGGTGCATCTTCAGCGTGCTGTGGCGGTCGAGGACACGTCGCCATGGCTCCGGTGCGGGAAGGGGCGTAAAGAAAGACCAGAGATCAAGGCAGTCGGCCAGCTGGTTCGTTGTCGTGGAGCCAAACAGCAGTTGCGCGAGGCCCTCAAAGTTCGCAAAGCCCAACTGGCCGTGTCTGTCCGTGACCAAGATGATGTCTTCGTCCAGGAGCTCCATCGGGCGATCCAGGCTCGCCGACATTTGGTCCTTCTTGGCGCGCTGAGAGAAATGGTCAGGGTCTTGGTCGCCTCCCGTCCATGCCTCGGGCCAGCAGTTGAGAATCTCATCGAGGCAATTCTGGACCTTGTCGTCCTTGGGCAGCGACGACTCCTGCTGTAGACGTTCCCGACCGTCCGGGTCGGTCTCGAACCAGTAGCGGTACTGGGCTTCGTGTCTCAAGTCTTGCAGGTACGTAAAGACGGCGCCGGCATCGGCTTGTGCGATTGTCGGGTCCCAAACGTTCATCAGCGTTGCCATCATGTACTGCTGAGTGGCGATGGACATAATGGGCTCGGCGGTACTCTGGGACAGGGACCCACCGGGTGCCGGAGCCACGCCGCCAACTTCCAATTCCCAGGCTTGAATCAGTCGGACACGGTGATTGCCGAGCTGGAAGCTGACGATCCTGTCATGATTATCACCAGAACGGTGATGGACAAAGGAGGCAGGCGCGAATTGTCTGGCGATTTCTAGAGGGTCCGTCGCCCCAACTGCTCTCAAGAGACGTCGGATGTTGTCGATCTCGTCTGTGGCGTTGATGGTGGACTCGTTCAGCTTCTCGAAGATCTCGGGCATGATGCGCAGCTGGTGGATTAATTGGTCAGCATTGATGACGGGAAAGCAAGAATCCAAGACGGGGTAGATAGAAACTCACCATTCTCTCGTCCGTGGGGTGGGCGACATTGCCGGCCCAGCCGTAGTGGATGCCGAACGGATCACCTTGGATCTTGTCCGTTGTCTTGCCCAGCTTGACAAGGCCAGTTTGGCGGCGCTCGGCATCGTCCAGCTCTTGCAGGGTCTTGGTCTTCTGGGTACTCGGGCTCGATTGATTGCGCTTGCCCAGGAGCACCTCTAGGGTCTGGGATTCAGGCACCCGATCGGGGGCGTCTGCGAGTCGGTACGGCATCTTGGTGTGGATGATGTCGACAGATGTGAAGATGGGGTCGAGAGATGAGGTGGAAGAGCAGCATTTATTAGCGGGAGCTGTTCAATGCTGGAAGGATGGGTGCAATAATAAGCACGGTTTCGCGTCTCGTCCAAGGGAATAATGCATTTACATGCGATTCACTACAATGGTAACTGAAAAATCACGACCAATCAAAGCATTGCCTATAGGTACTATGCTGAGTCTCAGGTGGGGTTCAATTAAGTAAGAAGTAGGTACCTAAGGTATGGTCTACTAGTGGGGTAGCTATCGTAATAAGCAAGCAGATACAGGAAGGAAACATGGTGCACACTGTAGCCTACACCGGACTATCATACTCATCCCCCTTGAGGTAGCTGGTCGACGACTCCGAAATGGCATCCTCGTCGCGTTGACGCTCGTTGCTGTGGCTGACGGTGACGGTGGTCTGGGTGGTCTTCTTGATCTGGCGCTCCTGGCCGGCGGCGAAGGTCTCGTCGCGGGGACTCTCGCCGGCGCCCACGCTAAACTCGTGGTGCCCGCTGAGCCCCAGGACCCGGGCGTTCTTGCTCCGGTTGCCGGTGCCTGTGCCGGTAGTAGCGTTGTCGTCGTCGAGGCGGTGGCGGTTGCCCGAGGAGAAGAGGTTGGTGGCCCGGCGCGTGCCCTTGCCGGTCGACTTGAGCTCGGTGCCGTGGGTTCCTTGGGACCGCGACTTGCTAGAGTGGTCGCGGCCGCCCAGCCCTTCGCTGTTGCCGCCCGTCGTCGCGCGCACCACCTTGGCGATGAGGGCGGCGATGTTCATCTCGATGTGGAGCTTCATCATGTAGACGAGCGGGTGGAACTGGAGGTAGACAATGTCGTTGGGGATCGACATGGACGCAATGAGGATGGCCTGGAGAGTTAGTGTCATGTGCATAGTTACTCTTGAGGATTAATACTTACATCCAGGGCAATCGAGCAGCCGACCATGAACAGGTTGAACCGGTACAGCGGCATGTACTTGGTGAGGCCGTTGTCGATGAGGTTGCGACGGATGAGCATAACAAAATACAGACTGAGGGTGCTGTCGACGACCAAGAAAATAACCTTTTCGAGACGGTCCCAGATCTTGTTGATATTGACGTAGCCGTCCGAGATCTGAAGGCGGGCGGGGATCCAGATGCAGTAGACGCTGATGTTGACCATGCTGAGCACACCGAAGACGCCCCACCGGATCTTGCGCATCTTCTTCTGGTCCAGGGCGAGCAGGGCGATCCGGTTGATGATGATTTGGCAGATGCATTGGATCTGGATCGTCCAGAAGGTTACTGTGGCAGTTAGCAGATGACACGAAAAAAGAAGGATGGTTCGACGCTTACAAATGAAGAAGTAAATCCAGAAACTGGGCTCAATGTAGCCGCGGATGTGACACCAGCACAGAACACCAATCGTCATGGATGCCGTCCACTCGGCCCAGATCATCATGGTGTATGTCGAGACGGTTCCGGTGCGCTTGTACATGGCCTTGGACTGCTTGTAGGCCTTGGAGGCCGTGAAGAGGCCGGCCGCGATGGTGACACCCCATATGATGCTGATGATCATGAGGTCGTCCACCGAGCTGTCATGCGGCTTATACCGGTCCGGGACCAGGAACCCGGGCATCGTGGCGGATTAGGTTTGGTGGTGTCGGAGAATTAGAGAGAGAGTGACGGGAATGAAACAAGAAAAGAAGGTTGATAGCCACAAAGAAGGCGGATGGCCACAAAAGAAGGTTTCACGTGGGTGACAGCCTTATGTTATAACTAAAAGAGTTTGCACGACACGGGGGATTATTTCCAGGGCAACTGTTAGATGCCACATGGGAAGAAGGGTCTCGACCCCCGAAGAGGATGGATTGTGGCGGGAGCCTTTTTAGGATTGATGAAACCAGTGAAGTCAGTGACAAGTTTGACAAGGGGCGGCGTTGGTTCCGCCCAGAGAGGAACCGCATTCGTGGGAGCTTGGGGTGTAGTGCGTGTAGTATATGAGCCATGGTCGATAGTAGGACAAAGCCCAGGGCCTAGGGACGAATGATAACGCCACATCGTATATCTGCCACCAGGGATCCATTGGATCCATTGGGGACTCTCGGCCTGGTGGAGCGGAATTGCGATTCCAGATGGGGCCATTGGGGCCAATGGGGATTATGACCCCAAATTGGGGGCTATCTGCTGCTTAGCTCCTCTGCCAGTCCAGCCAGTGCGTCCCGGCCAGCTGGTCCGGGTCCTCCGCCCTGACTAAGTCCTCCCAAGTGCTTGGTTAGTAGAGGGCGCAGTGATCGCCGACCTCGATGCGCGCATAGATGCGGGACATCCATCTCTCATCTGTCCGCAGAGTGGGTTGTGGGTTGCGATCGAGTCAGTAGTATAAGAAAAACAGACTAGTCCCCGACATGAATGACATGGAGAGAGCACGAAAAATGATATATGCTTTTCTCTTACATATGGATCACTTCACAACTACCACAGACAAGTGTAGAGATTTCGATGCAGTAGACATCTATTTAATTTTATGGCTGGTCGGATAACATTGGTGAAATCCATTGCTAGTGTGTGGTGCCATGCTGTGACCTGTCAGTTGCATAGTGTTGGGGACGCGACACGGGGTCACGACAAGCTACGACACGAGAGGCTTAGCATATCGACCGCTAATAAGGACATGCAAGATGTCCGGATTACAGTATTAGTAGTAGACTGCCCGGTTTTGATTCAGGCTGTTAAAAGTTCTGCTTTGGGTGGTAAACTCCCGTCAAATGTTTCCGAAGGATATCTGACAAGTGTGACAGCCAGGGTCATCCCTGCCCGCGTTCCACGCTTGCGGATGATCGCATCAGCGCCGGTAAACTACCAATCATCGGGGCACTAGGCCAGGCGGATCCGGGGCGGACAAGATTGAAGCGCGCTAGGACGTGCGTTTTTCCCCTTTTCCCCTCTCAATAAGGTTCAGCTAAGGCACTCCGGAGACAACGCCCGCAAATTGCTTTTGATTGGTGATGGATGATGGCTTGACCTAGGTGAAAATTCTGCCAAGAAAGACTGCTGCGGTTTCCATGTTGGTGGTGGTCTACCACGTGGAGGATGCACTGAAGAAAGAAAAAGAAAACGATAAGCATCGCTAGGAAAGGCCCTGCTTGATAACCTATGACCAATTACTACGGCTGCGCCACGGGCAAACCGCCCCTAGTGATACTACTATTTATTTGCAGCCGGCGTAGTATGACTAGAATGTTAATAATTCGAAGTCCGAGAATGAGGGAGACCTCGGGCTACTCCCGATAATCAGAAAATTGATTAGACACTCTCAGTTCGTTACTGCTTTAGATAACTGTACGCTGGTCTTTTTCAGGGGAACAGGTTCTTCAGCAGACCGGGCGCGATAATTCTCCTCACCCAAGAAGCCGCAGAGCAACCGAAAGCCCCTTTGTCTCGCTCCCCCATTAATTCGGCGCTGTCAAGACGGGAGCTATAAGGGGCCACCTATTTGCTAATACCATACAGCTTTGGGTATCCAGATAAAGAGCCGGAAAACATCCTCCTAGGCGGCTAGGCTCGGCCGGGTTGACTATTACCACCGGAAAGATTTGCTCTCCTATATCATGGTAAGATCCACCCGCAATCTCCAACCGCCTGGAAATGGTGGGCAATAGACTGAATGAAGGATAATGTTCAAGGATCAATTCCGCTCATCTACAGACGCGTGTAAAACTCTGGTCCCGCCCCCTTTGCGGCATGCAGATCACTCGGATGTGGGATTCGAACACTCGGCCCGAGAGAGCGAGGGAACGCTCTTCATGCCGATCTTGATGTTAATCTTTCTACTCACATCCTGCAGACTATCCAAGCAGTGGCCACGAACAAGCCCTACGAGAGACACGAAGTAGAAGAAGAAGAAGAGACGCTTACGCTCGCAATGACGATGCTTCCCAGTCGGACCACCAATCACCGACAGAACCCTTGATCGTTGTTGGACCCACGGTCAATCCAATCAGGTAACCAGCGGAAGGCCGTCCCTTTGATGATGACGAGACAAAATCTACTCTTGCTGCTCTTGTAAACTTGCAGTCAGTGACAAAGCTGACGGAAACATTGCATCAACTGGGAGATTATACACAAACCACCCTCATACATGATCCACCCGACAGCTCCTCATCAAGGTATGTATTTCTACATCTATGGTCGGTTGTCTAAGTATGTAGAACCAACAAAGTCTCATGGCCAGTCTTTCACCAGCCATGAGGTCCTCCAGAAACAAAATCCCCCGCGGGCCCCTCTGAAGCCCAAAACCTCAGACTGCCTCGTCGTCGGTATCGACGAACCCTTCATTAGTCCCGGTTGAACTGACTCCGTCGTAAAGAGACGAGCGATTGGCAGCCTTGTCGTTCTTGCGGCGTCGCCCAGTCGAGACAGGGCGGGCCACGACGAGCAGCCTGCGTGGTATCCTGTCGATCCTGTCCTGCAGTCTCACGACCCGGTTCCTCCACAGCACGATCACCGCTGTTGCTGCCCTGACCGCCACCACCACGGGAACCACCGAAACCACCACCGAAACCGCTGTGGAAACCTCTGCCATCGCTGCGAGGATAACCGAAACCACTACGTTTCGTGGTCTTCTCAACACCGCCGCGAGCCGCAACTCTTCCTCGGCCGGCATTGGGCTGCGGCAAGCTCTTCTTTTGAGCTGCTTTGGCTTTCGATCTCCGCTCCGCCAACCTCGCCGCCGCGATATGGAACCCGCGCATATCGTCATCGTCATCCTCCTCCAGATTGTTCTTGAACTGGGCGTCATGGCCACTCGGCTGGTCCTCCTTATTATCTTCGACGACTTGGTGCGTCGTGATGTTGTTCTTGGTCGAAAAGCCGGAACTGCTGACCATGCTGCCATCTGTGGACGACAATCTGTGGGCGTTCTTGGCGGAGGGGCTGTTCACGTCGACAGGATCCAACCTCGCCCACATCCGATGCAGCGCATCATCAGTTACAGCCTGGGCAGGGTCGACGATGCCTTGGTCCCGCTGCATCTGCAATTGCTGAAGGATGACGACCTTGCCCCGGAACTCGGACACCTTCTGCTGATACGCGGCGAGCATCCGCGCCTCTTTGCTGTTCTCGCCATCAGCAGGCTGTCGCTCCACCGCCTGTCTGTGCATCTTCTCCATGATCTGAGAGAACGCATCGACTTCGCTCATCAGCTCTTGGCCCTGTTGTTGGTGCGGTCCGGCAGAGGATCTCTTCTGGTGTCGATGATGATGTGCGCCCTCAGATGTCGGCAACTGGTCTCGATGGTGGTGCTGACCTTGGCTAGTAACGGCCGTTCCCTCGTCCAAGTACTCCCAGATGGGTTGCCCCGCGGTCATCGGTTGTTTGGTGTCTTCGGACATCTCGTCTCATTCGTATCGTACCCTATCGAGTCGGATTCGTTCTGACTTGCTAATAGCTTTCGTATGCGTAGGAGTGTTGTCGGAAATGATGCTTTGTAATGCTCTGGCGGGCTGCATAAATGACACGAAAAGCGTGCAAGTGTGAGCTTTCGGGGATGTGAAGTTGAATTGACTTCCCTGTAGCAGACCTTAAGTTGTTTGTGGTAGCCTGGTTCATTATTGATCATGCTGAGGCAAGCAACTGAGGTGGGTTGCTGCCCCACATTGTTCCCTATAAGTGCCTGGCCTATAGCACGGCTGCATAGGTACCTAGGTGAGTAGGTACCCTAGAAAGTCTCATTGAGGCTTGGATGTCTCTTGCTTCACCGTCTATGTAGTTACGTTTTACCATTGTTACACTGTAACCATGTCTCATACTAGGTGTCCTGCTTTTGTTATGCACATTTCTTCTCGCAGAGCGGCCTTAATCTACAAATCATGATGCGGAGGGAGTGAGGTCGATGGATGTCTTTTTGGACCTCGTCCAATTCCAATTTTGGTACTTCAGCGCGTAAATGGAGATCTTACACCCGCTTATTAGCGAGGCGAATATTCTTTTCCCACGTCCGCTGGGAAGGAACACATCCCACATGCACGGAAACACCCAAAAACTCAGCTGTCAAGCCTTTCCATATGTGTATTATGCTGCTCAATGGCGCCATGTCTTAGGCTGACACAAGAGATGGCTACTGCCAGAGGTGGTACTCTACATACATGATTGCTCCCAATCAATCGTCTTCCTAATTGTACAGGAGGTCACGATAGCGGTGCTTCTTTTCGAGGCCGTCTCCGTCGCCCTCTGGCACGCCAGTATAATCGAGGAAGGCAACTTCGGCCATGTTGGTATTGGCGTGGTTCTTCGGCGGGATATAGCGATTGATTTTCACCTTCGTGGGACGATCGTCGAACGGGCCCTTAGGTACTTTTGGGTCGCCAGGCGCAGTCATGGGGACGTCAATCGTGCCGTCGTTCTTCTGCCCCATTCCCTTCTCCCCCTCGACAGCGACAGGAGGTGCGTAGCCCAGGTCTCGAAATTGCTTCTCGAGCTTGTTCTCGAGCGTACTGAATCTTTCATGCAACATCTCCTCGAGTCCCGGTGGCAACCCCTCCGAAAGACCATCCTCATGAGCCCCCATGAATCCCAGTGCTGTGTCTTTCTCCATCTTGGAGACCATGCTGTCGTTTCCGTTGTTGTTGCTGCCAGCGGGCGCAGCGGAGCTGGAAGTGCTCGAGACGATACCGTGGGTTGCCGCTGTACCACAAAAGTTAGTCGTTTGGAGATGGGGTCGTGGTTGGGGGGGATCGCATTACTTTGCGAAGCCTGCGACAACGGGTGCATAAGCTGCTGCTGCTGGTTGCCGAGAGGCACTGCTTCGAGACTGGCATTGGAATGATGAGTATGATGCTGAATCCCATCACCCGGAATGCTCGGAAGCGTCTCGTCCTCAGAATCGTACCCAAAAACGGTCGAGCGGGCAGGAATCGCTCTCTCGGGGTCGTCTTCCGGCATCTTGGCTTGTCCGAATGGGTTCATCGCGATTCGGTTTAGGTTTGGCCTGGATTATTGGTGATGCGTGTGCAAATGTAAGTGCCTACTCTCAGTTTTCTTTTGCAGGATACGTGAAGGACAACGTGCGAGTGTGGGACGTGAGCTCAAATCAATTCCTTATAGCAGACCTCTAGCCAACCACAGTGGGTAGTTCGCTGCTATTACAGGACATATGCTGCCCCACATTGCTTTGTGTAGGTGTCTGGCCTGTTGCAGACCTCTAGCTGATTACAGTGGGTGCCTGTTTGCTGCTATTATTGGACCTTTGCTGCCCTACGTTAGTACCCGGCCTATAGCATGGCGGCATAAGTACCCAAGGTACCTTTGAATTTCTCTTGCTGAGCAGTCTAGTTACGTTTTGACATTTTCTTACTGCACCGATGCCTTATCTCTGCCATAAAGGTCCTATCCCATAGACCTTTCGCTGCAAACCATGATCCAGATACTTGGGAACACACGTAATCTGTCATTGGAAACATTTTGGACGCCGTCCAATTGCTGGTTTAGACCAGAGATCAGCCCTTGAACACATATATAGCACCATTGAAAAAAGAATCGTCATATGCAGAGAGGCAAACCCAAGCAGGCAGGCGCTTCCATTCTCAATTGCCCTAACTACGTGTACATACATCCACCCAGTGCCCCTCTCACTTTCGTGGCCGCGTATCCGGAAACATGTACTTTGACGTCTCGTCAAACCCCTCCAAGTTGTCTCCCTACTGGAATCGGTTGGGCCACATGCGACGTCTCATATCTCGAAGCTCACTCTCAAGCGATCCTAGGTTGGGACGCGGGATGTCGTATCGGACCGTCTTGTGTTGCCGCCGGGGCTGCTGATTGTCGGCCTCTCGCTTCTGGGGGGTGGTCTGGAAGGACGACGAAACTCCCAACTGGGACGCTTTTCTGGGCTCCATCTCGGCCCCGGTAGCGATTTTCAAGTTGGCGTTGTTGTTGTTGTTGCTACCGGAGAGCGCAGTAGCGCTGATCGTGTCCGGGTCGGTGCTGGGAGTAGACTGCAGCGTCTGCGACATAAGCAGCTGCATCTGATCCTTGCTTGACTGCGTCTCATCCATGCGTGACTGCATCTGCTGCATGATGTTCTGCATTAGTTGCTCCTTCACTACGCGCGCTTCGTGCGACGTCTCGGCCTGCAGTGACGTGATCAAGCCCCGTTGTTCCATCTGGGCCTGGCGAAACAGGATCTGGGACTGGAGAAACAGGTTATGTGCATGTTGCAGTCGATCATGGAGCTGCTGGGCGTTGTCTTGTACGTCTTGCGTACGGCTGGTCGCGTGCTGCTGTTGCTGCTGGATGCCGGCAGGCATTGATTCGTGTTGGGCATCGGCATCGTTCTCATTTCCATCAATAGGCTTTCCAGCGAGATTATCACCCTCCTCAGAGCTTCCGGCAGCGATCAGTCTCTCGAGGTCGTCCGGCATCTTGGCTCGTTGGTATCGTGTCGTCTCGGTTCGGTTTGGGTTGGCTCGAGTTGTTGGTAAAATGTATGGGAAGCTAGGTCGGGGAGTTTTGCCTTTTTATGTTGTAGCGGGTGACGCGATTGAAGGAAAAAATGCAAGTGCTGGATGTGAACTTGAATCGATTCCCTATAGCAAACCAAGCATTATCCACTAATCAATTGTGGGTGGGGCCCTACTACAGTAAGACTGCCACTGATTGGCCTGTTCTTCTGCATTGTTCTATAGGGAAATGCCCAGGCCCAGGCCCATACCAAAGCCATTTTTAGTAATTACAGCTTCACTTGTGCCCCACCATAGGCCACTGGGTACCACTGAAGTACTGAGGTAATGCTAGATTAACTGCTGCCAATGATTTGCGCTCAAAGGGGGCTTGGACTTGGGCATGTTTACATTTTGGGAAAAGAGCATCTTTGGTAGACATCATAGTCAATGGTATCTCACTCACGGTAAATAGCTGCTGCGAAGGCGCATGGAAAGCATTAATAAAGAAATAACATAAATACTAGTATTACCTATCTACTCCATAATGTTCTCGACAGGTGATGCTACCACTGGCCGGAATTATCTTTATGGCACAGTCAAGCAGACGGGTACGGTATCGAGCCCCATTATCCGTAGTCTCCTAGTCATCTTGATCATCTTCTGCATCCAAATCCGAATCAGAATCCAAATCCGAATCCTCCTGGTCCGCTTCGCAGCCCGAGACTGGCTGATCCGCCAGATCGAAGTCCAGATCCAGCTCCCTGCCCGAGGGGCCCCGCGGCTTGAACTCGCGAGTGGACTGAAGGGGTCGGCTGGGTGCGGGAACGTAGTACAGCATGTACTCGCCCTCGTCTTCGTCGCCTATGCGCCAGTCATCATTTTCCAGATAGGCCAGTTCTTCTCGGACGTGGACTTGTTCTCCGTCGTCGTGGTCGTACATCCGCAGCGTGTCGCCTTTTCCATTTGGGCGGCGGAAGTGCACGACGGCGGCCAGAGCCAGCTGAATCTTGCCCGCGGCTGACTCGAAGCGGTAGGTAGTAAGCTGGAGTCTCCGTAGCTGTTTAAACGTCTTGCGCGCCCCGGCGGTGGGCTTGTACCGTATTCGCATGACTGACATCTGGTTGGTTTCGTACTTCCGATCGTCACGTTTTTTGCCGTTTTTAAACGTTTTTTTAAATCTGCCAAATCTTTTGGAGAATATGGCCTGTAGTTTCTGCACTCCGTCCCATTCGATAAGGCTATCGAGGGCCAAGTACCGAAGGGTCCGGTCGTCCGCGTCGCAACGGTTCCAGGGGAGGTGGGGCGAATCGGCCAACCGGGTAAGGTAGGACGGCGCTCGGAGGAGGAAAGAAGTTCGTGCCCAGAGGACCTGTCGCATCAGGCCGGATTCCATGATGACCAGGAACCGGAGATCTTCGACCCGGTCGTACTCCAAGTACTTGGCAATCTGTCTCGCGGCGCACCATCGAAGAAGTGACTGCGCTTCCGTTGGCTTTGGGCCGGAGTTGGGGTTGTTGTGTCGCGGTTCGTAGTCCTTCCACATCAGCTGCACCAGGAGACAGCGGTCTTCATCCTTGGCCATTTGTCGAAGCTCGGGGTCGGGCGACTGGGAGTTCGGGTGCTGTCGGTGCTCAGGCTTGACGTAGGCCAGCAGGTGGCGTCCGAGGACGAGGCTCAGGTCGATGGCGCGCATGTCTTCTGCCACTTTCGGGTTGCTGCCGTCACGGGAAAGCTGTCGCCGAACAATGTCGGCATCGTAATTGACCGGGTGAGACCGCATAAGTAACTGACTCTGCAGCATGTCGTTGTCGGCGTGGGCCTTGCGGATGTCTGGCAGGTACTGTAGGGCCTCTGAGACGGCTTTCTTCTCAGCCGTATCGCTGCAGCGGATCTCGTCGTCTGGCGGGATCGACATGTTTCTTGGCATTAGCGTAAGTGGTGTGAGTGATCTAGCTGCAATGATGCGAGATTGGGTGAATGTCAGGTCGCAGATTGTTGGGTAAAATGTTACAGTGGGCAGCTTGGTTTTGGTGAAAACCAGAGGCTTGGCTGGGTTGGGGTAATTACGGCAATTGCGCTTGTCAACAGCACGCCCACTGACAATGCAGTGATGCGCTCATAGGACTGCCGAGTTTACTTGTTGGCGCATTGGACTTTCAATTTGGCATACGTGCTGCTCGTGTTTTCTACCAGGCGGGCTGTAATGTCTCCAGCAAAGTCATTTGAGCGCCATCAGTGCATAAAAACTCAGCTGTCAGCAGTTTCAAGCAAGATTGCCAATTGCTGTTATTTTGCCAGTGTTATTATTCATGCATCCTGTTCGCTTGACAGACATACCCGGCCTCACTTAAAATGCTTCAGAAAACATGTCTTCTATCCATGCGAGCCCAGTTCAGGCATTTCAGGGGCTGTCGTGCTATGTCTTGGCATGCAGTTTCTAAGCCGGCACTGGCATCAGGGCTAAAGTCAGAATCACGGACCTAACGTCAGCTTTTGGACATCGGGATTCAACTTAAAAATGGCTTCATGCATTGTGTGCAAATTGCTCTCATACATTCTGTTCTCTCCCATCCATATTGCTACAGGAAATATCCACCGACGCCTGCATGCGATCATGCGCTGCTGCCTCCATCACCCCCGTACTTGTAGTGTGTCATAGGCCATAGTGGCCGCTTGACTACGTCGGGCCACGTCTGGGACATCTCTTCAGCCACCTCCTCGAGTATGTATCTGTCCATTCGCGTCAATCCCGTGGCCCGTAGGCGCGTGCCGTCGGGCTCCAGTGGTCGTGTGGAAAACATGTACATTCCCTTGACCCCTTCCAGTGCTCCCCCGACGTAGAGAATGTCGTCGTCCACCGGCACTCTCACGGGCGCCCCGGACGCCACGTGCACGCAGTCGAGCGACGCCAACCCCAAATCCTGCCCATGTCCTTTGATGAAGACCATCTGCCCGGCGAATGCCTTGGCCAAGACCGTGTCAACATAGCCCAGCTGATGCCTGTCCAGCGTTCTGTTGGGGTCGATTTCATATGCCGATTCGGCCTTCAAGACTCCCGATAGGGTTATCGAAATGAAATCCAGATGCCGGTCTATTTGTTTATAGCTCCGATGGTTGACCTTGATGTGGTCGTGTTCGAACTTGCCTCTATGGTTCTGCTTCTTGCGGCAGACGCCGGCCTGCACCCAGAGACTGCCACGGTCCGAAAGGCCCGTAGCTCCGCCGGCGCAACTGTCGTCCCAGGGGTAAAGCCAATCTTCGGGTTTGCCCTGCAGCGTCACCAGCGGCTCTTTGTACTCGGCCTCGACCCCGATAATGGCCGCCATTAGCACCAGGATGTACTCCTCCTGATTGATTTCGTCGACGTCCAGCCCTTTCCATTCGCGCCCCAGCCGTACCCTCGCCACTATATAGGCCTCTGCCCAGCCCCAATGATATTGCGACGCCAGTTGGTTGACAACGATGCCCAGCTCGGTCGGCTTGTTGTCTTCCGTAAGGACCCCGGCGATCCAGAGGAGTTGGCGGGTGTTGGACCAAAGTGCCATGGTCGGCGGCTTTCGGCACGGCATCTGGTGGGGATCAAGACCCGGCCAAGCACAGTAGTTTGCCAGCACAGTCAGCATGATGTTTTCGTTCCATGCCGGTTCGAACTTGGCATAGTCGTCTGGTCGCTGCTCCATATCCTCCTGGGCGAATACCGAAATGACCTTTGTCGTTGGAAAAGGTGTATCTTCGGTCACCCCCTCGCGCCTTTGGTAGTCGCGCGCCCACCAAACCGCCCTCCGCAGCCAGGATTGCTTACGAAGAAGCTCCGTCTTGGTCAGCTTCCGAATGACCCTTACGGGCAATCCGGTGGCGTGGTCCAGCTGCACCGTCTCCCGGCAGTCGTCCAGAAAGACACACTCCACCTTGGGCAATGTGATCGCCCAGTCAACATCTTCCCCGACCCACAAGACTCGGGCGGAGTCGCCCCTGGAGTCCAAGAGTTTGTCTCCATGTTCACTCATGGCTCCCCTGCACTCGATCTCGTATACATATCTCTTCTTCACCGCGATCTTCAAATCTTGGAGCCGTGAATGCCGACCGCCGAGGATGAGGACTCGGCTCTCGTTGCCGTTCTCCAAAAAGTCCCAGTCCACGCGGAACGCCCAATCCTTCGTCTGCACCTGTTCCCACTCTATTACGTCGTCTTCATCGTCAGGTAGGCTAGAATGGTGGGGAGATTCGTAGTCTATGACCTTCAAATTCGGGTCGAGCTTCTCGCGGATGGTGCTAATAGTGCGGTCCGACCTGTGCGACGCGCAAAGAAAAAGGCCCATCCAGCAGTTTTCAGTCGTATCCTGCTTGACAGCCAACGCGGTTTCGATCAGGCGGCCCCAGAACACCTCGTCCATGCTGTCGGAGAGCATTTCGACGTCGCAGAAGACGATGAAGCCGCCCGGCGATCTCAGCCGCTCTGCGCAACCCTTTCCCGGCTTGAGGAATTTTTGCCGACTCCAGATCTTGACTCGCTCACCCAAGTCGGCCAAAACGCCGTCGCCTCGTAGCAACACCTTTTTCATCAGCCGCCTTTCGTCTTCGGTCCGCACAATGAGGATGGCCCTCGCCCCAGGAAGCTCTGTCCAACGTGCTTTGACAAATATGTACCAGAAGAGTTGGGTGCTCTTGCCGGAACCCGAGTGGCCCTCGACGTAGTTTGTCGTGATCTTATTTTTCGGGTACTGTTTCAACCCTTGGTAGATCTCGTCTGTCGCGGCATACGATCCGAAGCAGGTAGCCCGCTGTAGGCGGATGAGTTCTGCGGTAGCGCTCATCTTCGCTTCTTGGGCTGGGGTCGGTCGAATGAGGGTTTTGTATTATTTTATATAGCTGTCACCGAGCTTTGTGCAAAGGCAAACACGTGTGGTGGCGGGGGGGGTTGACAATGAGTTCGGAGAGGGAGATGGGCGCAACCAAAAGAAAAAAATTGACCAAGTCCTGTCTGAGGATGAAGGCTTAATGAGAGAAACTGGTCGAGTTACAGCACCTTGGGACTTGACTAGTACTTATCCAATGGTCTGTAGTGGGGCACAAGTGAAGCTGTAATTACTGGCAATGGCTCGCACTTATAGGCATTTGAGTTGAATGTGTTTGACCTGTGAAAGCAGCCAAAAAACAATGCTGTCTGAGGTCAACGCATAAAATAGCAAGGAATTAGCGGAAAACTCTGAATGCAGTGCTGCAATTAATGAAATCAACCCAACTAAGATGGATGGCTTCTCATTTTTGACTACTTGGTGGGCAGCGTTTTTGACCTCTGATTTCGTGCACTCCCTCGCCCCCAACAACCACGGACCTAGACACATCAACCAAATCCGATTTTTGAGTCCGTTCGCGACTCCAGCTGCCCAATTCATTTCCTTTACTTTCGCCCCCGAGTTCAAGATGTCGCGCGTTCTTGTCATCAAGGTGGCGAGTCAAGAGACGAGCGAGGAGCTGTCAAGATGGGAGACCCTGTTGTCACAGGCCACGGCCCAAGGTGTAAACATAGATACTGACAAGGATGCGCTTGCGGCCTTCAAGCTTTCTCTGTGTGAGTCTGTATGTAAGGACCTCTGGACAAAAGAAACGGATCCTTTCGTGTCGCAAGGCCAGTTCTGGCTTTTGGTGCACCAGAAAGCGGCTCAGATCTGGCTGGGCGAACCTTATGCGGAAATGCTTGCCAAGAGGTGTGCCGACTACGACGAGAACGGCAAGAAGATCGACGTCACCTGGTGCGGCGAGTCTGGCGAGCGGCCCGTCAGCCAGCAGTACGCCGAGCACTGGTTGCGGGAGAAGAAATGGGTCAACAAGAAGAAGCTGGATGGGGAGATCCTGAAGGCGATGATTGATGATTCCCCCCGGGTCGAAGTACCTCAGGACTCAATCGTCAAGAATGTAAGTCGGCTCTTTTCGCAATAGTGGTTATGCTCCGACAACTAACTTTCTCCGGCAGCAACAGCTATTGCTTCAACCATCACTTAAACAAGAGCAGCAGCAGGAGAATGGTCCCTGGACGGTGCTGGTAAATGGACAGCAGGCCAAGGAAGGCGACGCCACCCCCTATTGGGATAAATCGGCCACCGAAGATGCTGTTAAGGAGGCCACGCTCGAGATCATGTCGTATGGCGAGAACGAGATGATGATGCGCCTAGTAAATCCGTTGCCGCAGCACGTGTGGTCCATGTCGTTGGGCACGAGCTGGGAGGAGATGGGCCAGACGCTGCAGTCAGCATCGACCATGTTGGGGACCTTCCACGACTGGGACTGGGCCGGGGCTCAGACGCCCCTGTTCCAGCTGCAGCTGCGGTTGGACTATATGATAATGGACGCTGAGGGTCGGAAGGAGTGGGTGGGCGAGCTGAGCTTGCGGTGGGACACTCGAGGCGCCGACCCTCGCGACCAAGTCTTTCTTTGGGAGCAACTCTACCGCGCCGTCGACTTTTTCTACGCGTACTGCGACACGGTGTCGCTGGCAGACGAGGAGGGCAAGACGTTCCCGCGCATCGATCGCTGCGCCTACTGGGCCGTTGCCAAGTTCGCCGGCGTGCCCATCCCCGCCGTGTTCGAGCTTTCCGACGCTGCCGAAATCGAGAGGGAGTGGGCGGCTGACACTGACCACCCTCAACCTCCACCCGACGACCCCCGGCAAGAAGAAGTGGCCAACATGCTCCTCGACTGCCTCGACGATGTGATGCCCGCGGCCGTCCAAGGCTATATCGCGAAAGTGGATGTCGAGCACAAACTGGCGAAATTGACGGAGTGGGTTGTCGACGGCGGCTGGGACCCCTACCCGGTGAAGGGCCCTCACAATCGACCCAACCGTCTCCGCTGGGCTTGGCTGGCGGCTCGCGACGCGGCCAGCGCTGTCTATCAGTCCCGGTACGATACGACTCGGCTGGCCATGATGGGCGAGACCGACGAGAGAAGCGCGCAGCTGGCCCAGCACTTCACCAAGGAGGTGGAGCGTTTCGTTGACGACGGCACCACCACCACGGCGGAGGATGAGGATTGGAGTGTTGTCATGTCGACTGAGCAGCGCCAGGAAGTGGCGGAGCGGTGGCAGGCTGATTTTTACCAGAGACTGGTCAACTATGCATGATGATGTCGGGCACGTGGTACTTGGTTCGGGAAGGCTTTTATGGTTAGATGATGTCCTACGAAGCTCCTGCTGTCCTACGAAGCTCCTGCTGTTGAGGGACAATATGGATACGACAGTGTTTACCTCTGGATGACGGATTCGTTGGTTCTCCCCTTGAATGAGTACGAATCTCATGTCTCTATTGATACACACCAAAGTACAGACAGTTGTATCGATATCCTTCATGTTTGACACTTCAACAAATTGCTTGCATAACGTAACCCCTCCTTGATAAGACTTTCCTCCGCGGTTATGCACGGCATACCATGTCCTACCCAAATCCTCCGACATAGTAGTAATGTGTGGATAGTTTAAATAACACCATAATCATGTTCTTTTAGATACAGGTTGCTGTTGAGCTTTCATTTTCCTTTTTCCCTTACAACTGTCTACTGTTGTGGCAGCGAATAGGGCTGGGACGCTGTAGTCTATGTGCCGGATGATCGCCCCTTGAATCCCAATCACTGCATGTCGCGTAGCATAGAAACCGAATATACGACAAAGGCGATAAGATGGATATGTTGCCTGCTATTGGCAGTTAGCTGGGGTAGTAGATATTCCGGGGAGATAGGCCCAGCAGGGACATTACCCGGCCGGCTCATATGATTTAATCTAATCGTGCTTGGAGAAAATATGAATGAGCAATGATACTTGGAGATCATGCAGTCAATCTGCCATATGCAACGGCAGATTAATCGGTTAATGAAGGTAATCCAGCCTGAGGCATCAGAGCTCTTATCCTTTGGGGTTCTAATAAATCCCACCGTAAACAAGGACATGAGATACAGCCCCTGGCTTGACAAGGCACATCATAGGTCATTCTACAATTCACGAGAACATCATCGTCCTACTCGACAACAAATCATGCATTGGAAAACTCTAGCTCTCGCCGGGCTCTGGACGACCGGCCACCACGCCTCGGGCCAGGGCATGCTGCCGATGCTGCGGTTCCAGTGCAACCAGCTGGTCGTCGAACGGCTGGACCCGCTGGTGACGCCCGGCTCGATCCCGTCGCCGCACCTGCACCAAATCGTGGGCGGGAACTCGTTCAACGCGTCGATGGACCCTCTCACGCACGACCTGCCGAGCCTGTCGACATGCACCAGCTGCACCTTCACGGAAGACCTGTCCAACTACTGGACCGCCGTCCTCTTCTTCCGCGCCCGCAACGGCACCTACAAGCGCGTCCAGCAGTTCCCCAACCTCTTCCTCGACGGCCACGGCGGCATTACGGTGTACTACATCCCCTCTCCCAACGCCAAAGTCAATGTCACGGCCTTCAAGCCCGGGTTCCGAATGCTGGTCGGGGACGCCGCGCAGACGGATGGGCCGGGCCCGACGCGTAAAGTCTGCCATCGCTGCATGCCCGAGACGGGCGAGGCCAGCCACCTCAATTGCGCGGCGCCAGATAGTCAGGCCCTGCCCAACAAGTTCTGCCCCGGGGGATTGCGGTCCGTCATCACCTTCCCGACGTGTTGGGACGGGGTCAACACGGATAGCCCCGACCACAGGAGCCACGTCGCCTATCCCGTCTCCGGATCGTACGACGTCGGGGCGGATGGCGTGTGCCCGAGCAGCCACCCCGTCAAGATTCCTCAAGTCATGCTGGAGACCATGTGGGATGTACGTCTAGCGTTCCATTTCTGATGTTGCATCCGGCTGTGTCGGGGAGATTTCAATGGCGCATTAGCTGATTTGTTACGTACCTTGCAGACCCGCCCCTTCAACGACAAAGACCTGTGGCCGGAAGACGGGTCGCAGCCATTCTTCTGGAGCACCAACGACAAGTGAGTAGTCTTTCGATCTGGGCTTCAATTGAATTGCAAGATGATATTTACTGATACGTTGCCGCCAAGACACGGGTTCACTCAACACGGCGACTACGTGTTTGGCTGGAAAGACGACTCCCTTCAGCGCGCCATGGACGCCCGCTGTAACGGCAGCGAGTGCAGCACCCTGAAGTCGCAGTCGGTGGAAGAGGCAATCGGGTGCACCAAGCTCCCGATCATCGATGAGGATGTGGATGGATGTAAGTACTGTTGTTGCATGTTGTTGTTGGACAAATCATACCATGGGCCTATCAGCTGCCTTTCCGTACTGACCACCATGTGCACAGGGCTCACGTCAATCCCGGGGATGCCCAGGGCAGACTAGACATTCCAGCATTGCCGACCGAGGGATTCTGCGAAGGGCGACAGGGGCCCCCGTGGTCGCAACGGGCCGATAGGGTAGGTAGGTGGGCTAAAAGGGCAAATGGCCTTGGCCGGCAAGGCAGGGAGGACGGAGATGACGGAGTCAAGCAGGTGGTGAGGTGGTCGGTCCTTTTTTCGCTGTTGGGGAAGGATGGAGGCGGAGAAGCAGCCCGCCCGCGATTGTTGTGTCGTGTGTGTCTGCCCCGGTTCCCAGGGCTTTTTCGTCGCGCGACAATATGTGGGGAAGCGCCATTAAACCCCCTCACCTCAGCTTTGTTCAGCTTTCCCCAGAAAATAGCCGGTGGGGTCGGGACGTCGGCGAGACAGGGGTGTCGGAGTCGGGCGATTGGTTGGGGCCCTGTGCAGAGAGCGCAAAAGCGCAGGTAGAAAGTACACCGCCTGCTAATTTCAAGCAGCGCCTTGGCAAGATCCTACACGGGCGAGAATCGCAACATGCATTTGAATTCCATGACGTTGCTTGCAATTGGTGCGCCGAGCATCATACGTTGAGGGGGAAATATTCGTAGATAAATAGCTCGTCCGCCCCCGACATGCAGAAAACCCCCTCGAAGGCTGTCTCTGACACGCCTGTCTCTGACTCCCCATCGCGCAACTCCAGTCTATCTGTCGCGATGAAGTTTCTCGCTGTCGCCTTTGCGGGTGTCGCAGCCGCTGCTGCCATCTTCAACCGACAGCTGCAAACCCCCTCGGACCCTTCCAGCGCCTGTCCCGGCTACACTGCCAGCGACGTCCAGAAGTCCTCCAATGGCCTGACGGCGTCTCTCAAGCTCGCCGGGGATGCTTGCAACAGCTTTGGTCGTGACGTAGAGGACCTGAAGCTTACCGTCAACTACGACAACAGTTAGTTGACCCTTTCCCATACGGGGTTCCTCGCTTTCACCAAGCTAACCTCTCGAGAAGAAAACCGCCTCCATGTCAAGATCGAGGACGCCAAGTCCATCGCCTATCAAGTCCCCGAGAGTGTCTTCCCGCGCCCGGATGCTTCGGCGTCTGTGAGTGCCGAGGATGCAGCTCTGGAGTTCTCCCTGACCGAGTCACCATTCGCCTTCGCTGTGAAGCGCAGAGACAGGTATGTGGCCCATTCCCCCTAACCCCCTGTATCCGCATCTGACACAACTCCCAGTGGCGAGGTCTTGTTCGACTCGGCAGCTGCACCGCTGGTCTTCCAGGACCAGTACCTGCGCCTCCGGACTTCGCTGCCCAAGAGCCCCAACCTGTATGGTCTCGGCGAACACACGGACCCGTTCCGACTGAACGACACCGACTACACGCGCACCATGTGGTCTCGGGATGCTTACGGTGTTCCCTACGGCACCAACCTCTACGGAAACCACCCCATCTGTATGACCCCAAGGCTTCCCCAAGTGCACTGTGAGCTTGTGACTGACCAAAGCATACAGACTTTGACCACCGCGTTGCCAGTGGCACCCATGGTGTCTTCCTCCTCAGCTCCAGCGGCATGGACATCAAGATCAACCAGACAGCCGACGGCAAGCAGTACCTCGAGTACAACGTCGTGGGCGGCATCATCGACCTCTACTTCTTGGCCGGCCCCACGCCGACCCAGGTTTCGCAGCAGTACGCCCAAGTGGCCGGGCTCCCCGCCATGATGCCGTACTGGGGTCTGGGCCTGCACCAGTGCCGCTACGGGTACCGCGACTACTACGCCATCGCCGACGTGGTCGCCAACTACAGTGCGGCCGACATCCCGCTCGAGACCATGTGGACCGACATCGACTACATGTACGAGCGCCAGGTCATGACGACGGATCCCGACAGGTTCCCGCTCGAGCGGGTGCGCCAGTACGTCGACGTCCTCCATCAACGCAACCAGCACTACGTCGTCATGGTGGACCCGGCCGTCGCCTACTCCACCACGCGCGACAAGAACCAGTCCTATGCCACCTTCAACACGGCCGCCGACAAGGGCTACTTCCTCTACAAGAACGGCTCCATCTTCCAGGGCGTCGTCTGGCCCGGCGTCACCGCCTACCCGGACTGGTTCCACCCCGACGCCCAAGACTGGTGGAGCGACGAGTTCGTCAAGTTCTTCTCGGCCGACAAGGGCGTCGATATCGATGCGCTGTGGATCGACATGAACGAGGCGGCCAACTTCAACAGCTTCGGCGCAGATGTCCTGGCTACGGAAAAGAGCGGCGGTTACCCTCCTCCACGCCCGGAGCTGCGCGATCAACCCTGGCCCATCCCCGGATTCCCCGCCGAGTTCCAGCCTGGCAGCTCCCCGTACCCACCGGATTCCTGGGCTTATGCTCCACCGTGGCTGGCTGCCCCCAGTGATCCCAATCATGGCAATACTGGCAAGAGACAGACCATTGAGTCTTCTTCTTCGGCGGTGTCTTCCCGAAGTCATGCCATGAATGGGCAAGAAAACGTCCACGCCGCCCCCGACGCTGCAGCGATTGGCTTCCCCCGATCCAGCGAGGAGCTGCTGGCGCCCAAGTACCAGATCAAGAACGCCAACACGGCCGAGGCGCGCGGGGGCCTCTCCAACAAGACGCTCGACACGGACATTGTCCACTACGACGGCCACGTCGAGCTCGACGTGCACAACCTGTACGGCACCATGATGAGCACGGCCTCGCGCAACGCCATGCTGGCCCGCCGCCCCAACCGCCGGCCCATGGTCATCACCCGCTCCACCTTCGCCGGCGCCGGCAAGCACGTCGGCAAGTGGCTGGGCGACAACATGTCGCAATGGGACCAGTACCGCTTCTCCATTGCCGGCATGCTCGAGTTCTCCGCTTTATATCAAGTGCCCATGGTCGGGTCCGACATCTGCGGCTTCGGGGGCAACACGACCGAGACCCTGTGTGCGCGCTGGGCTTCTTTGGGCGCCTTTTACACCTTTATGCGCAACCACAACGGCGACACCTCCATTCCCCAGGAGTTCTACCAGTGGCCCCTCGTCGCCGAGTCGGCCCGCAAGGCCCTCGACAAGCGCTATCGGTTGCTCGACTACATCTACACCGCCCTGCACCAGCAATCCACCGACGGCACGCCCAGTCTCAACCCCATGTTCTTCGTGTACCCGGGCGACGCCCAGGTCGCGGCCATCGAGCACCAGTTCTTCTACGGCGACGCCGTCCTCGTCTCGCCCGTCACCGAGGAGAACGCGACGAGCGTCTCGGCCTACTTCCCCGACGACCGCTTTTACGCCTTCGACACGTGGGACAAGGTTGAGGGCGCCGGGGCCGCGGTGGAACTCACGAACGTGAGCTTGACTGATATCCCCCTGCACGTCCGTGGCGGCACCGTCCTGCCCCTGCGCCTCAAGTCTGGCTACACGACCACCGACGTCCGCAAGGAGCCCTTCAATTTGGTCATCGCGCCCGGTCGAGACGGCAAGGCCCGCGGGTCGCTTTATCTTGACGACGGCGACAGTGTCGAGCAGAAGGCCGTTTCCGAGATTGAGTTCAGTTTTGCCGACGGGCAGTTGGAGATCAAGGGCACTTTCGGCTACATGGCTGAGGACAACAAGATCGCGCAGATCACGGTGCTTGACAGCGAGGGGCCGGGAGAGAAGTGTGAGTCGTACGATCCTGAGCGACGCGTCGCGACGTGGAAGGTCGACATTAAGCTGGATGGGCCGGTCAATGTGGCTCTTTGAGAGGTGGTGAATATGTGTCTCAAGCATGGTATTGTTGGATAAGCCGTATTTGGATCCATCATGTAGGCTTCCAAAATGCTTGGATGCCCACTCACAGAACTACTAGTATATAATCTTAGTTTTATAATTCAAGAATTGTGACTCGATCACTAGAGACAGCCTCTTCTGTGTCGTCCGCGCTCCATGATAGCGCCACCGTACCATGTCTTAGCCCGGTAGCGAGTATGTGGTCTAGCCTTTCCATTCATCATCAAATTAAAGATCTAGTCTGCCGCCACATTTGGGGAAAGGTGATATGAAACTACGCTCCGCAACACCGTCAGTTCTGCGGTGCACCCGCTTCTCTCCAACAAGGAATTGACTTGTCATTGCATCCGTCGGTTCCGCGTCCCGTGTTTGCGCCACCATGCAGTGTCTCGACCAGGTGACGGGCGCAAGCCTACATCAACGGCCAATCGGTGAAGTAGGGCGAGGAGGAAACCCCCTTGCAGTTCTGCACCTTCAAGTTCTGCACACCGAAAACGGGGCTCGCAACGACGTCATTCTCTCACGGGGCGTATTCAGCCATGTGGGAAGCCCACCTATGGTAGGGCTGGGATAAGGCGAGGCATACCTGGACCTCCCGTAGAGCCAAGACGCTAGCACCAGTAGGCAGACGTTGCGTTATCACTTACCCGGTTCTTGCAGCTCGCCCATGTTGTCATGATGTGATTGGGGTAGGAGTTGCTGCGCCGCAGCCTGATGTGCTGTGTAACGTATCTCTTTTATTGATTTACATGGGAAGTCAAAAGGAAGTCTCCAGATTTCTCCAACCTGCATTCCAAAGTTATTCTGCTTTGTATTGCTTCTAGGTAGCTTGTCGTTTACCTGGGCTGAAGTTTTCAAGGTCGATGCATATTGCGCATACTATGGATACGACGATCGTTCTCTACGAGGACATCAAGATTCTTCCACACGGGGTGTATCGACCCCCGACTCAATAGATACCTACGTCTCGACAGAAGATATACACGGCTTGGACAAAAAGCGCCCCGCCAACATGATGCGCGAGACCATTGAAAGCCGAGTGCTCCACCGACCCCAGTGGAGCGCCATCGAATACCGTCCCAACGCCGAATCCGGGGAGCGAACAGCGAAAGAAAGCGACCTGGAAGTCAGACGTTTTGATGGTGCGCTGGAGGTGAACACCGAGAACGAAGGTATCGAAGTGCACTCGCCGATTGACTGGGAACCAAGATCCTCCATCCCCGTCTCAGCCATGACAGAACTCCCCGGTGACAAGTTGCCGTTGGAAAGGTCGGACAGCAACATCGTCGGCGAGGTCATCAGCAAGTATCGGATCTGCGGCTGGCTCAACCGAAGAGGCCAGATTGTACTGGCGGCGATTCTGATGGTGATCATTGTGGTCATTGTTGGGGCCGTGACGGCCACGCTCGTGAACCGTAAACCTCCCCCGCACCCGCCCCCTTTGTCGAACCTGGCGGCAGTCAACTGGACCACCGCGGCCAACGTGACTATCTACGTGGTTTTCAGTCAAGAAGACGACGGATCGTTGATCGCCCACCGTCAACAAGATGGTGGCGGCTGGACCCGGGTCAATATTAGTCGAATCTTCCAAGACAGCGGCGTCAATCTCGGCATTCGTACCAGCACCCCCCTTGCGGCTACGGCCATATCGAGCCCCGCCAAGAGCCACGATCTCAGCGTGAATGAGCTGAGCCTGTTCTACCTGACGCCCAGCAACAACATCACGCAGATCGTGACCCACAACGACACCCTCCTGGAATGGGACTGGGGCGACATCGGCCCCCACAGCGGCGTCCGCATCTCAACGGCGCCCGGTTCTCAGCTCTCGGCCTCGTGGCAGCGCTGTCGCAACGCCACCGCTGGATGTGGAGACGGTACGCTGTCTTTGACGTTTGAAGACGAGCACCAGAACTACCTGGTGGCCAACTCGACATACAATTGGACCGCCACCGTGGCTAGCAACCGGCTGGCAGCCAACTCTAGCATGGCGCTCATCTCGATGGACTACGGAGGGAATGCATCCGACTACCTCTGGGGGTTCTTCAACACTAATGGGCTTATGGGGTCGACTTGGCAGGATTACCAGAACGGGAACTGGTGGTGGACTAGTCTCGGTAAGTCTTTTTCATCACTTACCCCTCTGGCGCTGTAATTATATGTTACATGTCCGTACATGTCAGCAATTTTGACTCTAATGCTGCTGTACAGGTCGAAACGTCATGTATGGCGTGCCGACAACAACCTTACAGGGCTTTGCGTCGGCCTCCTTTCGCAACCGAACGTGTGCACTTGTGGCGGCCCTCCTCGAAGATGGGTCGGTGATGCTGAAGTACTGGGACCCTGCCATCAATGACTGGCATCCCGAAGCCAAGCTGAAGCCCGGGAGCGAGTCGGCAGAGACTGTTGGGTTCTCTACGATCGCCATGACGGCAGATGCCAGACTCTATGGCATGGTAGCCAACAACGGAACTATCCAGGAGCTCTGGATGGACCAGAACGACCCATATTCCTTTCATTACGTGGGCAATGTTGCATGAACACCAACATCCGCTGCGGGACTGTGGTTAATCAAACAATGGTCTCTTTGTTTTGTGACATTCGGTGAATGGTGAGGTCCAGATGAAATCGCCCAAACAATACCATTGTGCAAGTGCATACAAGCTAGCATTAAGGTGAAAGAGCTACCTTTCTTTCAGCAAATCGAATGTCATGGTCCTAATGCAAACATGGTGTCGTATTAAAGTCATGAGCGTGCCATTCCTAGTCTGTGCAGTTGCTCAAATCAAACCATACTGCAAACAGCTAGACCTAGGATCTGCAGGACAAGGGTGTGTTTCTTTCGTTCTTAGTCATCATCACAGTACAGTATGTCGTCAGACTCTGCAGCCCCTGGTCGCGAATGCGACGTGACCATCGACTTATCAGAGCCTGCATCCGGTGCTGTGTTTGACTATTCGTACTTGAGTGATGGCTTTGAAGCCCTTCTACGATTCAACATGGAGAATGAAGCAGATGCCGATGGTTCCTACCCACAGCAGGAATCAATCAATGCCGTGGTCAACAGATCAGTTACTCCAAATGACGATCATGCACTCGTATGGACCCTTTTCCGTCCTATGCAATCTGCTGGTCTTCCAAGTGGAATCCAACCCCAGCAAAAGTCTGATTTCACGTCTGAGCAGCCTATCCACGAGCCCATGGACTGCACTATGGACGACCGGAAGTTTGAGCTGGATGACTTCTACAATACCCCGGGTCTCGAGTGGGACTCCGAGCTTCTCGAAGTCCCGACTGAGGAAGCGGACAACGAAGTTCCCTCCGAGGGCTTAGCTGCGTGCGCGAGTGGTCCCCAATGCTTCAACTGCGGTTCGTCACTCGAGTGGGATGAAGCGACTGGCCTTTTGGTGGATTGTGAGACATGTTTTTGTCCCAACTAATGTCTAGATCCTGACCTTTACGAGACCCCGGCTCTCGTCTATGTATACCATAATTGAACTCCATTTTTACAAGACAGGACCTCTTTCCAAGTCTTCATGATAGAAACGTGATGAATTTAGTTCTTCAAGATTGAATTTCCTGAGCATGCGTGCAGTTTCGATGTGATATTGGGCTGTTCTATAGCGCCATTTCTTGCGGTAATCGATTGAGAGGCTGATACCAGAAACGGCAGCCCAACCCGCACCTTGCAGCGGTGTGGACGCTGATAGGTGCTAAATATCGATCACCGCCAAGTAATCTGGATGAAATAGGAATAGTGCTGACTGGGCTATTCTTAGAGTCAGAGTCACTGGGGTTGGGGGCTGAATAGTGCTTATGCTGCATGGTCGCCTGATTGCTATCGGCAGGCTGGGCCGTTTTGACGGCAACGCCACAATGTGGGTGGGTGAATGCCACCTGGGCCCAGAACTTATTTTCCGCCGCTCCAATAGACTGCAAATCCATATAAGGCTGGACGACCTCCCCCAAACGTACGGTAATCGTTCTCACCATCTTACCATCTTCTTCCTTGATGTTTTCTTTGGCTGCTACAAGATCACCAATTGTGCGCAATTCTGCAAACTGGTGCCCCTCTGATTCCTGCAGTCCATATATACCCGACGACATCACATGATGACTGATACCAATGAGGATGAACTGACAATCAAGGAAATATGGGCAGCAGCTGAGGTAGAGTTCACGAGGTTGACAGGGAAGCCATTACAGAACGGCCCGATCAAGAATTTCGAAGATGTCCGGGTCGAGATTGAGTCGCGCAGCAAAACGCCAGGTGGCGACGTCGCTCCCACGGAGGATAAGTGGGATAAGGAGAAGTTCAAGAATGCCGGCCTCAAGGTCCTTAAATGCTTGAAGGTCCTCGTGGGCGCCGCTACCCAGCTGTCAGGCATGGTAGGTTGCTCAATATTCTCTGTGTCACGGAACATGATAAAAGACGAGAGAATTGGCGCTAACAGTACTCAAGCTGCCGGTCCCGCCGGGTCCCGTGGCCAACATGTGTGCCAATGCCTTGATCATGGTCCTTGACATCCCGCAGGCTATCAGAGATCTCCACGACGCCATTAGCGATGTCTTCGCAAGACTGTCGTCTGTGCTATCTCAGTCCAGGATCTACGAAAGGCTAGACACGGTTGACCCCCTGCTTGCTCGTCAGATCCACCTGGTCATGGTCAGCTTTGTCACCATTTGCGCACACGTTGTAAACTACAAGCAAGGTGGGCATTGGGAGAGATTCAAGCAGTACGTATAATTACTCCTTTCCTTATAACTGTCTTGAGATGCGATAGCCATAGAACTCGACTGATTTCCAGTCTAGGAAAGCGAAGAAGGCCATCACCGACGATGACTCGGGCCTCAAAGACGAGATGAGCAGATTCGAGAAGCTAGTGCAACAGCAACGTGATGTGGAGGGGACAGTGGTCCTCGAGACGGTCATCAACAGTCACAAGGATATCTGCCAGGTGCTTGAGCAGGTCTCGGAGACGGGGCAGCGCATCGAGGATATCCACGGTAAGGTCAACCGACTGGATAAAGATGCCACCGAGACGAGGGAAGAAAAGGGACCGCACGAAGAAACTGGGCAAGATCAGAGACACGCTCGGCGTTTATCCACATGTACACCTGGACACCAACACGACAGAAACCTGCACCAACATCTACAACAAGCGCATCAACACGATGGGCACGTGGGTCTTTGATCATCTGTCCTACCAGAAGTGGAACTCGGAGGGTGCTAAGAATGAGGCAAGTCCATTATTACTCCTAGCGGGCGACCCTGCCTCAGGGAAGACGTTGATCGCGGCCATGGTCACCAAGAAGCTAGAGGAGCAGAAACGAAGTCGAGTCTACGTCGCCCACTTCTTCTTCCCGCCCTCCAGCAAAAAGTCGGACGACGACAAATACCCCGTCCATTCGGCGCTCCGGTACATGGCGTTCCAGATCGCCCGTGTGAACGCGACCGTGTTAAACGCCCTATACAAGGCATGCGACAACCCGGACCGGCCCAATTTCCGCTCCTTGACCGACCTCCGTGAGCTCTGGAACGAGCTCAAAGTGGGGTCGTCGGGGCTGGGGGCGACATACCACCTGGTGTTCGACGGCGTCGAGCATCTGAAAGACAAGCATGCCGAGTCTTTGGTGGACTTTGCCCTTGGCTTCAAGCCCGCTTCGGACCCTGGCGGCTCCAGGGTCCGGGTCCTTCTCAGCGGCACCGATACTATTTTCAAATACCACCATGGCGTGGACAATGCATTGCGGATCGACGTCAGCAAGCATACGGTTCCTGACATGGAGATCTTCATCAACAACAAGCTGAATGAGCGGGGGATACTGCAGAGCACGAAGCCGGGGTCCAAACAGGAGCAGGCCAAGGAGCTCGTACTCAAAGAGCTGCCGCTGAGCGTCAAGGGGAGCTACTCGCTGCTGCATTACAGTCTCGACAACATTGTCCGCCGGCTGGACTCGGGCGCGGGTCTCGAGGAGCTGCGGGAAATTCTGAAGACGTCAATGAGCAGCCACGAAGCCGCGATTCAAAGTCTGCAGCGCTCACTCGGACTCGAGGAGATCCGGGATTTGAACGAAATGCTGAAATGGGTTGTTTTCGGGGCGAACACAATGACCTTGAATGAACTGGAGGCTGCTATGGTAAGCTACAAGTTACCAACCTGCTAAAATCCCATCGTCCATGGGGCTAACTGCGTCCAAGTACCTTTACTCGGGTAAAGAATCCCTTGCCACGCTCAAATACATCATCAAGAACAAGTACTCGACCGTACTCAAGCTAGACAATGATCTTGTCATGGTTCAGGAAGATGTCAAAGACATTCTTCAGAAGGGCAAAGACAGCCGCCACAAGGTTGCGTCGTTACGGGAAGGACCTACCATCAGCATGAGCATCACCATCAACAACGTCGACCAGGAGCTATGTCAACACTTTCTGTGGGACCTCGCGCAGAAATCAATACGGGACAAGTTTAAATTCGACCTCGATAGTGCCGCGAATCGCTTGCTCGGCAGTCCACACACGATTGAGGTGGACGAGTTTGATGCCAGTCACAGCATCGTGAAGCATGCTTTGGACTACCTGGAACATGATCCCTTGGACGAGACGAAGGCCATTGGGGAACACCTGGTTACTTGGCTACCTTACCACCTGAAACAGCTCCAAAGGCTTGAACAAGATGATAAAGGAGAGCTGAGCCCTGTGGAGAAACGCCACATTGCTGATGGACTCTACCGCATATTCAAATCTGACCAGGTTTTCAAACGCCACAAGGATAGTTTCGCGGGCACCTGGTCGTACTGGTTCCCATATGAGATGCAACACGTCCACGAGTGGTTCATGGACTCGGCCGCTGTACGACGCCTTGACAAGCAGTGGCTCCGGGAAATCAAAGCCGCGCCGAGCCTGACCAGAGGCTACTTGCGCCCATTCGTGCGTCTCGTACTGGATCAGCTCCTACAGGAAAGAGACAGAGCTTGGGACACTATAGATGCATACCGATGGCTTGAGCAATTCGTTTTGCTGGTATGTTCTCTAAAGACATTTGCTCTGGTACAATCCCGATAGGTACCCAAACTAACTTTGAGACAACCAGGATACTACTCAAACCGACGACAAAGATGATGACGCAAGTGTGAGCGGGGAGAGCATGTTGAGAGTCGATCTCGCCTGGTGGAAACAGGTTGGTGAATGGTGTCGGGATTACCTCGGCCTGCGAGACGATCAGCTCGACTCTTTCTGGTATGAACGACTCGGGGAGGCAGCGGCCGCCATGTCGCGTTTCGGCGACACGAGCGAAGCCATCTCGGAGTTTTACCAAAAGGCGGTCAGCTTCCCAAATGCCAGCTGGCGAAGCTACAAGGGACTAGGAGAGGAGGAATACCGACAAGGGAGGATTGAAGAGGCCATTACCCACGTCGAGACGGCGCTCGAGCTGGCCAAGGCACCCAAAGACACGAACACGACCGCGGCAGCAACCGAGGAGATCGTCAAGCTCCATCTGCAACTCGGCGACTACTGTTATGCAATTGGTGCCCTCGCCAAGGCGACTGGCTGGTACGACAATGCGCAAAGCTTGTGTGGCACCGATGACATTGAACTTTCGCGTAAGGCGTATGCTAGCCATCTCCGGGCGCAACTGCGCGCATATGACGCCCCAGCAGCGCGGCAGCTACTCCGAGAAAGCTTGGCAGGTGACGAAAACAAGGCAAACTTTGTGTCGTTTCTCAAGGAGCTTGCCCGCGACGATAGCCACAACGCCATCGTGGCCAAGATGTTCACCGTCGCAAAGTCGGACATGCTTCTGTTTGAGGATATTGTCCGTGCCTTGGAGGCGGCGACTGCCACATCCGGCACCTCTACCCAGCAAGAAGAAGATAGCCCGAAATCCAACGAGCATTTCGCGGATGACGAGACGCGGGCAGTGCTTCTGTTTGACCGGGGCATGGCTGCGTACCACTACAAAGTGGTTGCCACAGAGGGCGCGGAACCCAACGTCGAGGCCGTCAAGCTCTGGAAGGATTGTTGCGATCAGCTGGACGGTGTGGGCGGAGAAAGGGCGTATGTCACACGAGATGCCGCGATCACGGCGCTGGGCAAATACTACTTCCAAAGCATGGCCGACGGCAAGCAATCAGACTCTCTGGAGGACCTGGAGAAGCTGGTCGAGGCCGATACCAGCGCCGTCATGTCCAAACCGAGTGGGTTCCTTGGAGCTCTACACTCCAGCCGTGATGACAAGGAGCGTGCTCTGAAGCCCCTGAGCCGGGACATGAAGTCCGGACTTCAGATTCTCTCCGACAACATCGAGGAGAACGACGACTACGGATTCTCGGTCCTACAGGATGCCTTGATTCGTTTCCAGGATCTCCGCAATGCGACAGTGGCCCTTTCGCTGTACGGTGCGCCTGATCTTGTTACTGACTGCTGTATTTCTGTCGAGACCAATGAGAGCACAAAGGATATTGCCAAAGGTGTTTTGCAATTTGTCAAGTCTCATTTTCCGGAGGCCAGCCAGCAGGGAGAGCGAGTACAGGCAGCCGCATTACGTGTGAGGGAAATCCTAAACAACGATTGCGCGGCCCTTGACGAGGACAGCAAGAAAGTGTATTCGGAGATACAAACGAAGCTTGAGGCCCTACTCGAGTCAGCCTCCAAGCCCGGCGGCGTGGACTTCAACCTTACATCGACTTTTGTGTGCGATGGCAGCAAAGAAGATGGCCAGGTATGTGCACAGCAGTGGGACTCGGAACACGATATGTACAAATGCCTCTACTGCGCCAACACGGGCTTCTGCGCGAGCTGCTGGCCGCGACTGGTCCGCGACCCCGATGCCCCAGAAGACGGAGCTGGCGCTGGGGTGGACATCTTTGTCTGCAGCCCCAAGCACAAGTGGATCAAGATGCCGCCGAGGGGGTCGGACATGTATCTTGGCCCGAAAGCCACGAGGGTTCGGATCCCCACCGACGTGCGAGCGGCCAAGAAGCTGGATGGTTCGGGTGAGGACGACGAGCGGCTGATCGAGGTCTACTTCGATGAAAAAGACGAGGAGATGTCGCTGCAAGATTGGAAGGAGAAGCTGGCGACGGAGTGGGGCTTGTCGCTCGACGAAATCACCAAGGAGATACAGAGGGCAGAATTACCAGAGGATAGATAGTTGCAAAGTTGAATAGCGGATAAGTGATGATACGTATGGCGCAAGATGGGATCAGAGACAAGAATGATTCGATCAGGGATTAATTTATCGTGATTGGATAGAACTTGGGGAATGAGATAAGGTCATGGTTTCTCTAATCACAATGCGGGGTTGATCCTGGCCAGGAGTTGCCCGTCTGAGTTGCTTTCTCCCGGCGATTGAGCATGCGAACGTAATAAGTTACACCTTCGCACCTCACAATATCAAATGACACCGCTCATTCACCATATTTGACTTAGACGCTGATTGAACTGCATCTGAGAAGTGAATCAGTCAGCATGGCTTCCACTACACAGCTATCCGAGATATGGACCGTACCGATTGAGAGCACAAGCATTGAACATCCAATCGCTGCCCCAAGACATGGCTCATCAAACACGAGACTTCCAGCCATGGTCGCAAACGAGTCCATGCCCAGCGCAACGCTTGAGCTCGCTTCGCATGCGCTAAATCATGATCAAGAAGATATGATTGCCATGAGCCCCTTGCCCCGCAGCGGCAGGCCCGTCTCCCAAGGCGTGCCCCCGAGCTCCCGAGCCTGCTCGCCGAGGTCATCTTCGTGCTCGCCTGCAGCGGCGGCCAGCTCGTCTACGCCCTGCTCGTCGGCCACGTCACCGTGACCCAGTCCGTCTTCGGCGTCGCGCTCGGCTTGCCGCCCTCGCAGCTCCCGTGGCTCATCGGCTCCTTCATGCTGGCTTCGGGCCTGTCCGTCATCGTCTCTGGGCCCCTGGCCGACCTCGCCCCGCCTAAACCGCTCATGGTGGGCGCGTTCCTCTGGGAACTGGTGTGGAATATTGTCGCGGCGTTGACCATCACTCCGAAACTCAAGATTCTGTTTTTTGTCGCTCGGGCCATGCAGGGTCTCGCCGTCGGGGTGATCGTTTCGGCGTCCATGAGCATCCTCGGCCGGGTCTACAGCCCCGGGCACCGCAAGACCAGAGTCTTCAGCCTAATGGCGGCGGGCTCGCCGTTTGGGTACTGGCTAGGCTGCATCCAGGCGGGGGCACTAAGCGCCCATCTCCCCTGGATCTTTGGCAGCACGGCCGTCTTCCTGGCCGTTTGCGCACTTGCGGCGCAGCTGACGATCCCTGATCTACGGCCGGCCAGTGATGATGTCGATACAGAGGCGCCTTCGTTGCGCCAGTTCGACTACACCGGCGCCGTCTTGGCGTCGGTGGGATGCAGCTTGGTGGTGTTTGGCCTTACCCAGGGGGCTTCCGTGGACTGGAACCCGTATACTTACTCTTCGGTCATTCTTGGATGTCTCATGCTTGGGGCGTTTTACTTTGTAGAGCAGCGGGTTACCCGCCCGCTCATCCCCAATAAGCTATGGCAGACCCCGGGGTTCAAGCCCCTTCTAGTAGCATACTTCCTTGGCCTTGGCGCGTTCAGTGAGTTCTCCCTCTTCCTCGATCAAGCATCGTGTTATGTTGTCTGACGCAAAACCAGGCGGTGCATGGCAATTCTACGCCATCCAGTTCTGGCTGCGCTACCAAGGCGTCACCCCCTGACCGCGGCTCTGTACCTGCTCCCCAACGGCATCGTCGGCGTGCTCGCCGCCTTCGTCGTCTCCAAGACGCTGCACGTCGTACCCACGCAAGTGATCCTCACCGCCAGCATGGTCGCCTTCGGCCTCGGTCCCGTCTTCTTCCTCCCTCAAACTTACGCGAACACAACAAATTCCTACAGCTACTGGGCGCTCTCGATGCCCGGCGTGGCCCTCGCGACGTTCGGCCCCGACATGAGCTTCGCGGCGGCCGCCATCTTCATCACGAGCAGCGTGCCGCGGAGCTACCAGGGGGCGGCGGGCAGCCTGCTGGTGACGGTGCAGAACCTGGCCATGGCGGTCATGACGAGCATCTGCGGCGCCGTCGGGCAGCGGGTCGAGACGGTGCCGGAGACGGGGGAGATTGGGCTGAAGGGGATACAGGCCATCTGGTGGTTCGGGCTGGCGGCAGCGATGGTGGGGGCGCTGATTACGGCGACCATGGTGCGGATCCCGAAGGCGGAGGAGAAGGAGCATGTGCAGTAATGGAACGAGGCCAGGTTCAAAGGTTTTCTCGTCTTAGTCTTGCTACTTTGATTACTTTATCTAGCCTCTGAGAGAATCGCTTCCGCCTCCTTCTTGAGCGCACCCATTGCCACAAACTGAAGGGCAGGCCCGACGCTGATTCTAGCCACTCCCATGTCCGCCAGCTGTTTGACCGACAACCCGTCCGGGGACCGCTTGAGCATCACATTGAGTCTCCCTTCAAAGCCCTTGACCAACTTCTCCACCTCCCCTTTCCTGACCCCGCGCTTCGAGCCGCCCCAGACAAAGACGGTTGCGGTACCGGCCTCGAGATACTGCTTCCCCCGCTTGAGCACCTCTTCCAACTCGCCGCCCAGGGCCAGTACGTCACAGCGGGCATTGACGACGAAGTCCGGCACGCCGAGGCCCGCGGCGGTCGACAGAAGGCGTCGAATGCGTTCCGTGGCGGTGGTCACGGAGTAAAGCTTGCCCGTGGCCAGCTCCGCGTCCTCAAGGTTCACGCCGGCGACGCCCAGCTCAATGAGATGCTTAACATTCTCTTCCAGCTTTTCGCCGTATCCATCTTGGATGTCGACCGTCAGGGGCTTGTTGTACTGCTTCGCGACAGCCGCAATGCCCCGCACGGCGGCGAGGTTGGTCTCGAAGTCGAGCGCCTCGTCCTGGAGGCCGGCGGCCTGGGCGATGGCGTAGCTGGCGGTGGCGAGGGCTTCTGTCTGGGGCAGCTCGGCGACGGCCTGGGCGGAGAGGCGGTCGTAGACGTTGGTCAGGACGAGGGGGTGGCCCTTTCTTTGCAGGAGGGCTTGGAGGGTTTGGGCAGAGCTGTTCGTGATGACTGAAGACATGTTTGTAGTTATCTCGACTGAAGGGGTTCGCGTAGTGTTGCTTCTGTTGAAGTCTCAGTTCTGTTGAGAAGCAAATGTGATGGAGACAACTGAGATATAAATACTTCTTCTCATGGTCCGACCCGGCAGAAGGGGGTATCAGCTTAGAAATCCCGATCTTACAAATAGTGGATCAATCATAGCTCGAACCAGAGATATTTCCTCTTTAGGAAATATCATAGTAGCTACCTGCCCCAGGATAGGAAATGATCATCTGTTCTGACACTGGCTAGCACGAGCAAGATCATGAACCTAAGCGCAGAGCAATGAGAAGCTGGCTAGATAGGTACAGGCCCAGGCAGCTATCTCGGATGGCCTGGGTCTACGTGCAGTAAAGTGGCCTTATTGTTTGATGTTCTTTCTCTCAAGCGTTTCTTGAGCATTATTCTTATTGGGCGATTGGGAGACTTTGCTCGTCAAACTTCAAGTTGCTTTCATTGGAGAAGATTGATATTAATCGCAGACCTTCCTATGCCCTCGAACCTATCACAGCCCTACAAGGACAGAATAATGCCGGGAACTAGATGTGGAAATGCGTCTTGACCACCCTACCACCATCTCTGTAAGCATCCAACACCTCATTTACCGCCGCCGCGTCCAGCCCCTCCTTCGCCACATACCCAAGCGGCTTAATGTCGCCGTTCGAAAGGTACCCCGGAAGTCGCGCCCAAAACGGCGCGCAGAGCTCCGGATTCGCCTGGGAGCTCCCGAACACGTTCAGAACCTCGTACCCGCCCCTCTTCGCCCCCGTCACCTTGGATGCGTCAATCGGCCCCGTCGGCACCAGTCTCGCGAGCAAGCCCTTGCGGGAGTCGGACAGGGCGTTTACGCCGAGGTGCTGGTCAGCGGGCGCGTTGACGGTGTCGAGGGCGTAGACGAGGTCGTCGCCCACGGCGGCCTTGATGCGCGCCAGCACGGCGTCGTGCCCGCCGTGGCGGTCCAGCACGTGCGTCGCCCCGAACCCTTTCAGCTCGGCTTCGTCCCCACCGACGGCGACGATCTGGCCGATGCCCGCGAGTTTGGCCAGTTGGACGGCGAAGCGGCCGTTGTTGGTGCCGCCGCCGATGACCAGGACGGTGGAGCCGGCGTAGTCAAAGGCCTTCTTTGATCGCGCATCGTCGTCAATCCACGGCGCCGGGATCTGCAGGTCATGGAATAGACCGACGACGGGCGCGATGATGTTAGTCGGCAGCGTGGCAGCTTCGTCGTCCGACACCGAGTCGGGGATCTTGGCGAGCGCGGATAGGTCCGCCACAGCGTACTCTTGGAGGGCTGACTGGTCGGAATTGCCGCCGTCGAGCTTGAGGAATCCCTGCGTCACAATGCGGTCGCCCACGGAAATGCCGTGCACATCGGGGCCCAGCTGGGTGACAACACCAACAACATCATTGCCCAGAACGGCGGCGGGAAGCCGGCCCTGGGTGAAGAGGCCAAAGTCGCGGCCCTTTTGGTCGTGGGGATTGAGGCCGGCGACCGTCACTTTGAGCTGCACTTGCAGGGGGCCCGGGGTGGGGATCGGCTGGTTGGAGATGAGTGCCACTGGCTTGCCCACTTCCTGTACGACGATGGCCTTTTGGAATTGGGTCATCTTGTTGTTTGCCAAGGGTTTAGAGATATTGTGAGATGTTACGAGATTCTGCGAATTAGTGTAGTGAGTAATTAGATGTTATGGGTTGTATGTAGCTTGCAGTTGAGATGTTGTTTCGATGATCATCCGGTACGGCCTGGTCGCCCTTATAAAGTACACAATCTACCAGCACGTCGTGCCGCGGCAAACGCGATGCAGCTTTACTAATATGAGTAGTATCTTCGAGATTGTCCTACATGGTGGCCGGCAGCTTACTGTTTTCGTGGATTGACGGGATACGACGTAAGAATGGCGTGCGACTTGTATCCGACCAATGCTGAGAGCGCAGAGCTTGTTCGGTATTAGAAATCAAGACTGAATTGTCAGCATCGCGGCTGGGCATGAAGACGCGACCGGGCGCGAGCAAGCCACTGATTACATGGCCAGCGAAAACATCCCGATCCAAAGGAAAGGGTGTGCAATGCATGACAATGCCAGCTCGTCGCGAAGGAGAGAATGTGTGTTTTGAAGAGGTTCAACACTCGGTAAAATGTTCTGGGCTTGGGCCTGTAACAGATCCCCTAGAGAGACCCCTGAAAACCCCTCTGCACTGGAAGCAAAGAGGAGCCCCGCATTCTAGAGCTGCCACTCAAGGAGTGTTTAGTGACGCTGACATTCAAAACACTCCATTGTAACATGGAAAATTATAGTGTCACTGGGAGAATAGGCGAGGCGCCATTCAGTGCATCAACCTAAACGCGCGTGGCAAAAAGAAGTGCGACAAGCAAAAACATACAACACCGAGGATTCCCAGGTCGTCACCGACCCTAGTACTAGTTCGGCTCTCTGCTGCTTATATATGGGAGAGCGGACGGGATCCCTAGTGTTCAGCAGGATATGGTCGTATGTACTAGAACCGTCTCCTCCGTTAGCTTATAGCCAGCAAAAGTGGCCTAATCGGCTTTCTTCTCTGCCACTTTTTCCGGCAAACCCTCCCCCACCGATCATCCGATTCCCAACAACCCTGCGATTTTCCAAATTTTACTAGATTAGTACGAGACACTTGGCAACGAGTTTGTAATCCCTCAGATCCTCTGGACCTCTGCTACCCGCGCCTCCAACCCTCTCGTAGGCGTGCGGACCTTTCGGTGCTTTACTCATGTACAAGGCAGGGAACACGCACAACTTCACCACGGGCTCTTCCATGCCGCTGTGCTCCGCGGCCTGCCCCGTCACTTTCATCGTCAGCGCGTCGAGGCGGCATCCGGGCTGGGCGAATTGCCAAAAATACCACCTGTCGGTCAGGTACAGCTTCGCCGCCAGCTGCAGGGCACGCTGCACAGCATCTTCCAACAGAACCGGCGGCGTCTCGTCCGCTGACATGACTGGCGCCTCGCTAACGTCGATACCTTGCGGCGGCTCCGGGTTATCGCGGAACAGCGGGTCCAGTACGTGGCAAATGTACTCGGACAGGGTCCGAGACCGGCCGTCGACGAGGTGCACGTCGAAATGAGACTGCGAGGTTAGGGACTTGTAGGCGAGGAGCTCGATCTGGTGCATAGCCGCTGGTCCATCTGGATAATACGGTCAATGAATCATCAGCAGCGGCCGCATGCATAAGTACACATGTTGCACAACGGAAATCCGGCCCGGCTCACCTCTTGCCAGAAGCTGCTTCTTGTAGTAATCGAGAATCGGCGAGTCCGCGTTTACGATTTCGTCGAGGGGTTGCTGCCACACGAGAGCCCACAGCGCCGCGGCCACGAGCGATTGGAGGGCGTCGACCATCTTGACACCCGAAGCGTTCCCGCAAGACGCCATGAAAGAACCAAAAGACGAGCCGGACAGCTTATGGGTCCACTGCGAAAGCATCAGGTCGGCCGTCCGAGGCTGAGCCCCTTTCGGCCGGTCCAGCAGCCATCCGTCCCAGTGGAGCGAGGCGCACGCGTCAGTAATGGAGCTCTCGATGACGCCGAGTTCTGCCCTGATTTCGTGGTCGCTGGGGCCGAGGCTGCCGGTCCTGCAGAGAGCCGCATTCTCTCTGTCCTCCTGGAAGGCCAGCAGCTGTTTCTTGAGAACGACGTTCTCGTGTTGGAGCGAGACCAACATGCCGGTTTTGTCCGCCGCCCCCTCCGCGGCGCGGGTGCAGTGCAGAACCTCGTCTCTCTCCTGGCGGGCCTCGTGAAGACGTCCTGCCAACGTGAGGACCTCGCTCCGCATCTGCTTGATCGTGTGCTCTCCCACGATGAAGTCCTTCCCTAGTCTTGTGTGTTTTATGCCATCTGCCGCGCCATGACGTATGGGAGTCGTCTGTGTTCCTCGGGAGACGACGCTTTCCGCAACAGGCCGGTTTGATACAGTTGCAGGCTTGGGCTCGGCTTTCGATCTTGTCTCAGGGGTCTCTCCAGGCGGAGGTGGGATTGGGGCTGAGAGCAAGGCCTCGATACGCCGCTTCTACGACCTTGTCAACGCACTGCTCCGGGGTGATTTCGGAGAAAAGTGCTACTTACCTTGGACCTGGCGATTTGCTCACTGAAGCCTGCTCTCCCTCTTCTCGCGGTGGTGTCCGGGCACTCATCCGGATCTGATATCGAGCTCAGATCGCTGAGACTGCTATCATCCGAGGCTTGCCGTTGTTCAGACAAGGTCTGTGACCGGGTTGGAAGCCCCGGCGTGGTTCCCTCCAATTGGTACCCAGCGTCTGGTCTAGCAGGCGGTTGTGGGAGGCCTTTCCTGAACTTTTCGATGGCCTCGTGCTCCATCGACGTGAGCCCGAGCACCGATGAGCCTTGCTGGTACTTGAAGTCATCAAATTCCTCGTTGTGACCCCACTTCCCCCATAGCGTCCTCAACTTCCCGTCGACCTGTGTTAAATGAACGTCTTTGGTTGCATACGCTCGGAGACGGTCGACCACAGTCGAGTCGAAGTCCACGCCATGCTGTATACAGTAGTCCAGCCAGGCAAGGAGCGGAACTACGTCTTTTGAGAAGTCCCATGTGGCCCTGGTTTGGGGATTGCGGCTCTTCTTGGTAGCTTTCCGGGCCATTGTAGGGTGTGTTTGTCTTGGGCGATTGATTGACCTCTCACGGCGATTGTTGATCGGGATGAAAGAGCGCGCATCCTGTCGGTGCAACCGAGGAAAGTCCAGATAGTCACCATAGTCCACTTTTCTAGGCTACCGCAGGCCTGGTTTCAGGCCTATATGCAGGTGTGTTACATCTTGGAGGGTTACCCGCCAATGCGAGTACTGCGGTTGGTTTTCCTGGTTTCATGAGGGGTCGGTAAACGGGACAGCTGAAGTGGCTGTGACGAATTGGCGGAAATACCACCCTACCACTCTCCCAGGATCAGAGCGACTACATAAGGGGAAAGAGGGGTAGAACAGAAATATTTGCATTACATCGACAAGTAACAACCTAAATTCATCTCATGAGCAATAGTCAGTTATGGGCGATTCAAGGGCGACCACGGCAACTCTGGGCCGCACACCAGGCGTCGGGGAGTCCAGGTATTCCACCCCGTTACCAAACCCTCGGGTCGACGACGAAGAGGAGCTCGGCAAACGACTGATTATCGCCATCGACTTTGGCACCACGTACTCGTGCGTTTCGTACGCGGCGATCCAGAAAGGGGAGCAGCCCGAGTATCTCACGCGCGATAGAATAGAGTCAATTGAGAACTACCCCAATGATCAAGATCCCGACGCCGCCAGTCCGATGAAAAAACAGGTTCCCACCGAGCTGATGTACCCCAAAACAGCCGACTTTCGAGCCAAAGAGGGCCTGCCCGACATGACGGACGGGGACGAGTCGCGGGAGGAGGTCCCTAGCCCTGGCGAGGAGGATGGAGATATAGACATGGCAGAGGTGGACGAGAAGACAGTCCAGCAGTACATGGAAGAGCTACTGCTCGACAACTCGGACACGCTAAACTGGGGCTACGGCGTGCACGAGTCGCAGAGCCTTCCAAAGGTGCACAGCGACCCGAGCAACAAGCCTCTGGCCCGGTTCAAGCTCCTGCTCGACACCAGTCCCATGACCGAGGAGGTCCGGCACAGTCTGAAGGACACCGTCGAGTCCCTGCAGAAGCGGAAGATCATAAAGAAGCCCCTCCAGCTCATTGCCGATTTCCTCACCTGCCTCCTGCGCCACACCAAGGAGGAGCTCGCCGACCAGGGCTACGACGACAGCTGGCCGTTGGAGATCGTCCTTTGCGTCCCGGCCATCTGGACGCAGAAGGCCTGCCGGGACATGCAGTCGGCACTGGCGGTGGCCATGGAGAAGACCAACTTCAAGGGAGTCGACATTCAGAACAACAGCATCGAGAACCTCTTTATCGTGTCAGAGCCCGAGGCGGCGGCTGCATATGTTTTGGCCTGGAGCCCGGATGTTGCTGTACTACCACCACCCAAGCGTCTGTCCCCACTCACTCTGCAATATCATGCTGACCTTCAGCCACAGCCCGGTGACACCTTCGTCTTGCTAGATGCTGGTAAGAGCCTCCCGATCAGCCATGACTTTCATGTCCTGTGTCGTGCTTGCTAACAAGCCCCCCAGGTGGTGGCACCGTTGATGCCAATACGTACACCATCAGCAATGCAACCCCCCCTGAGGCTGACGCATGAGGTGGTAGAGCCGGGAGGTAAATACGAATACAACTCAGTCAACCTAGCCACTTGCTCATATTAACACCAAACAGGCGGTCTTTTCGGTTCCAGCTATCTTAATGAAGGATTCCGAAAGTTGCTCAAAGAGAGCCTCAAAGGCGAGGTGTACCTCGAGAAAGGCGCCGACACCATTGATTCGATTGTCGAAAAGATCATGATGGAAAGGTTCGAGTACAAGATCAAGCGGTCCTTTGATTACAGGGTCAGGGGTCTTAAACGGATCCCCGTGCAGGGCTTGCTCGACAACGATGAGAAGCTGTTCCGCGATGGGTGTCTCCACGTGCCGATGTAAGTCCTTTTCCCTTTTGCCTTCTCTTTCCCTTCCTGGGAACCATGTTGTACGAGACTTGGCTGACGGTTCCGACCCGACTAGGCAATCCATCAAGGCCTTGTTCGACCCGTTGCTCCAAGGCATCGTTTCGGTTATGAATGATCAAATCATCAAGGCTACCGCCAAGGGTAGCCGTGTGGAGGTAAGAAAGCAGAAGCGATTTGACTCTGTACTCGCACCTTCTAACGCCTTGGTCAGAAAGTGGTTCTCATCGGCGGGTTCGCCTCGTCAGAGAAGACGTTGGTGAGATATATCGAACATCATTTGGAGAAATTCAATGCGGAGAATGATTGCCACATCAAGTTGGTAAAACCCAGGCACGCGTAAGTCACATTTGCCAACTGTTTCTCAAGCCTCCTTTCATGCTGAGAACATGGACGCAGAACCACAGCAGTGGCTTCGGGGGCGGTCCTACGTGCCTTCAACAAGGAATTGGGGCCCAAGAGACTGGCGAGATCGAGCTACGGAATCTTGCGTACCGAGCCATTCGGGGAATGCGAGGAGCATGAGGGTCTGCGTCCTTACTACAACCCTTATGACGGCCAACCATACATCAAGGATACTGTGGATTGGATCCTCAAGCTGGTCAGATTAGAATCGCTGTTCCATCATGACTGGCTTGTTGCGAAGTTGCTGACCAATGTGGGTAGGGATCGGAGGTGCCCCCGGTTTGGAAAAAGTCCTTCGACTGCGAGCATCTTATTCCCTGCTGGCCAGTGCAGCCATTGATCTGCACCGAGCTCTTGTATGTTTCTGACCATGCGACGCAGTCGCACTACAGGATTAAGGACGCCAGGAATACCGGTACGTTATTCTCCATCTTTACTATTTTCCTGTCGTGCAGCCATGATTCCGTTTGAGCACTGTGTGACTTACCGTGTTCCAGGGGCCGAGAAAGTCGGAGAGATCATGGTGGACTTCACCTTCCTCCGCGACCAGGGCTGTCTCTTGCCGACAGAGCCAGGCACGAACTCAAAAGGCAAGCCGGTTGGCAAGAGACATTACAGAGTCGAGTACAAGATAGAGATTGAAGTGGTGGACCGCGATCTAAAGTGTGAGGAAAACCTGCATGAAATGACTCATTTACTGTTGTGCTAATTGTGCAATAGGCTATGCCATATACGGGGGCGAGGTGGTAAAGAAATGTCGCATCAACATCGCGTCCGCATTCCGGCCGGGTGTAAAGTGATGAGGTTTTAAACGAGAACTCCACCAATGTATGCGAGTCGAGGTTTGAGAAACGGGACTATCGGTTGTCCTAACAAACGTAGCCGACTTACTTCCAGGTTTAAGCGTCTTCGGATAGGGGATCAGACTTTATTCCATACGGATAAGTATAAGGGCATGGGAATCCTATTTATATTCTTCTATCTACTCTACTCGCGGGTTCCAACGATAGCGCCCTCGAAACTCTTCCTTTACCTCAATCAACGCCACCCTCGCAACTGCTCCGCCCACGCCGTGATGTCGTTGGGCCGCAGCCGCGCCGCCGAGTCGTGGTAGTACTGCTGGCGGCGCTGGTAGTTCTGGATGGCGGCCGTCCAGCTGGTGTCGTACGGGTCGTAGCCCGGGTAGTTGCGGCCCGGGGACCGCCAGTCGACGACGCCCGGGCGGATGTAGGCGCTGGGGCGGTTGGCGAAGCGGTCCTGGCCCCACTGGTAGTACGGGTAGTAGGGGTTGTACTGGTTATACGACATCCTGGATATTTATGTTTGCTGTCCGTCTTTGGAATCTTAGCTGTGTCTAGGTATGGTGGTATATCTTTCTATGCTTGAGAATGCATACTTGGATAGGCATTTCTTGGATGCCCCTTTTATACTGACTACTTGGACACATGACTTCTTTATAGTCATAACTGATTTTCGTATAGTATAGATGCATCCTGTGTTATAACTTATGATGTAGGTGTTTCTTGACAGTCTCTAGCATAGTTGCATGTCCACTTGACTTTGTTATTGTCTTTGGTTATCTCGTCACCAGGATAGTAGCACCTGACTCATTGTCCGCCAGAAGTGTCCATAAATTATCACGGACATGAACCCTGGAGAGAACTTCACTATTTCAAGGCATATCGTACAGGTTCTAGTCAGTAACTTATACCCCTTTGTATAGCAATGCATCACGAGATCGCGGTATGCAGCACGAGAACCAATAGGCTAGATTCATCTTCTCTATTGATCTTGCCTACTCCCCTAATTCAAGAGAAACTTACTCCTTTTACGCCTCGCGCATCTCAGAGCGGTAAGGCTCATGTGGATTGACGTTGTTATCGATGGCAACACGGGGCCCCAGAACCATTTGAGAGCCTGCAATACAAGATCAAAGCTGAACACGAGCAGGCTTGCTAGCATTAAATGGCTGAAACGCATTATTCATATTCAGCCCACGATAAATCCGCGACACTCAAGCAACTTTTTCTACGCGCGGTGGTAAGATGCATATATCGGTGGCGTCCAGTCAGAATGCCTGGCGCTAATTTCAATCGAAGCTGAACGCCGCGTCCAGCACGTTGGGCAAACCAGTCAGCCGACCACCAACTTACAATATGCATGCGAAAACTTGGCAGCCAATCGGGCATGGACGGCCAGGCTCTCACTGCCTTGATGCCAGGCTGTGCAGAACGCCTGCAGACAAGCCCATCAACCCCCCTCATTTTGAACCTTTGAGGGCCCAATGCATCTTCCTGCCTCCTCCAACATCCAGTACTTCTCCCACTATTATGTTCCTCGTTTGACAAGCTCATCATAGCCTCGACCACGATCGTCTAGTTTCTCGCCGCCATGGCATCGCCGAAGAAGAAGCTGCGGCGCGAAGACTACCATGTCGCATGGATTGCCCCCGTATCCAATCTCGAACTGCTCCCAGCCCGACTGATGCTCGACGAGAAGCACGACGTGCCCGAATACGATACAAGCTATGACGACAACATCTACACCTGCGGTTCGATGGTGGGACACAATGTGGTAATCGCGTCTTGCCCGCCCGGATTGATCGGCAATGTCAACGCCGGCCAAGTTGCTGGTTCCATGTTCAAGACATTCGCCAACATTCGCATGGCCCTGCTCGTGGGCATAGGCGGCGGCGTCCCTCGTTCACCGAATTCCGACCGACGCACGCCGGATGTACGTCTCGGTGATGTCGTCGTCGGCTGGCCCGGCGATGGAAAGCCGGCCTGTGTCTATTACGACCTCGGAAAGCGGCATACGGACGGACGGTTCGAGATGTCGGGCACGATTGATCGGCCGGACCGAGTACTCCTCAATGCGCTGGGTGCGCTCGAATCAGATCACGAGATGGACGAGACCAACTTTCAAGAACATCGCGAAAGACTACTCGCATGGAAAGGCAAGAGAAACTTCGCATTTCCCGGTCTTGAGGAGGACCTGCTTTTCCAGGCCGACTACAAACATGACGAAGAGTCAATGGAAGGCTGTGCCAGCTGTGATACTAGCAAACTAGTTGATCGACCTGCACGTACTGAGGCGGACGCTGCTGGTTTCATCTTCCATCGAGGCAGGATCGCTACCGGAAACGCGGTAGTGCGGACCGGTGTAGAACGAGACGAGATCAGCGAGAGATGCGGTGGCGTTCTGTGCATCGAGATGGAGGCGGCAGGAGTGGATGCCAGCAGACCGTGCCTTGTGGTCCGGGGAATCTCGGACTATGCCGACTCTCACAAGAGCGATGTATGGCAATCATACGCCGCGGGGAATGCCGTAGTGTTTTCTCGGGAGCTGCTGCGTAAGATACCGCCGAGCAAAGTATTGGGGATGGAAGGTTCTTCAAGCAAAGTCTCGGAATCGAAAGGTCCGTAAACACTTTCTGCTATTGTACCAAATCGGATTGGGATGGAAATAGAGCATGCAGATCCCTCCTAAGACTGACTTCTTCGGTGCATACTGACGTCGCACTAGCGCCCTTCATATTTCCCTTTGTCCGTAATGCCCAGTTCGCTGGCCGGGAGTCTCAGCTTCAACAGCTCAAAGAGCATGTCAGAACGAGAGGGAGCCAGAGGCTGGCAGTCCATGGGCTTGGCGGCTGTGGAAAGACTGCTCTTGTTGCCGAGCTTGCCTACCAGCTGAGAGATGAGGACCCCGGCTGTGCCATATTTTGGGTGCCAGCTCTCAACGCAGAAACCTTCGAGCGAGCCTATCAGGAGATCGGGGTGGCGCTTGGTATCCCGCAGATACGTGACAGCCAGCCAGATAATACAGTTGCGGCAAGTGGCTTTGGTATCCATCCAGAGGTCCTAGAACAACCAGAACATTGCCATCCAATGGAGCCAGTCCGTCAGAGCGACGACGAGCGAACCTCTGAAAAAGAACCAGACTCCCGTCAACACAAACGTCCTCGTTCAGATACATCTCAGGATCTGTCACCTCCGTCTAAACGTAGACCATCAGAATTCGAACAACGCCCTTTTCGCATAGACAATGACCGAATCAGCGATCGTAATGACAGCAGGAATACTGCTTCGGGAGCCAACGTCGACATCATGAGCCTGGTTAAGGACAGGTTGAGCTCAAACGACTGTAGGCCGTGGTTGTTGATTATCGACAACGCCGACGATGCGCGACTATTACTGGACAGCAAGGCGACCGGGCTGGGGAAGAGACTATTGGATTACCTTCCACAGAGCGACAAAGGATCCTTTATCTTCACCACACGATCCCTAAAGGCTGCAGTGGATCTGGCCAATACCCCTCTTGAGCTGACACAGCTGGAAGAGGGAGAGGCGGTGGAATTCATCAAGAAGCGGCTTTCCCACTTGGACCTGCTTGGTGACGATGCTGTGGTAAAAGAATTCCTGGAGATTCTTACGTATCTTCCCCTCGCCATCGTCCAGGCGGTAGCCTTCATCAACAGAAACGCCGTCAGCTTACAGCAGTACATCGATCTACTCGGGGATGCTGCGGAAACGGAGCTGCGGCTACTAAACGAAGGTTTCGAGGACCATACACGGTACCAAGACGACGTTGAGAACAATGCGGTGGCGAGAACCTGGCGGATCTCTTTCCAACAGATTCGCATAGATGACCCCCTAGCGGCTAGGTACCTCGAGTTCATAGCCTGTTTACAGCGGGAAAACATTCCTACGTCAATTTTCGAGTCCGACGACGCCATCGCAAAAGCAAAGGCGCTAGGGACGCTGAAGGCATACGCGTTCATCACTGTACGGGCACCACAAGGACAAAGCATGACAGGCATGGCACTCGCTGAAGAGTTTTACGATATGCACCGTCTCGTGCATATTGCTACACAGGATTGGCTAAAACATCAGCAGAAGTAGGAGAACAAGTTAACCGAGTCTCTGCTGGTGCTGATCGGCTTGTTACCACGAGATGGCACACACGAGGGCTGGAGGATTTGGGTGGCCTACATACCACACTGCATTCATCTAGCGAGTCTCTGCTCAGGCGAGGGAAATATCGTTCAAGACAAGATTGAGTTGCTCTTCCGGATAGGAAGCTGTCAATTAGCACTTGGACAGTACAGGGCCATGGAAAAAACGAGCCAAGAAGCATGGTCACTGTGCAAAACGGCATACGGGGAAGAGCACGAGGATACATTGCGTGCTATGAACGAAGTAGGGGTGGCGCTTAGTGAGCAAGGGAGATACGAAGAGGCAGAGATGATGCATCGAAAAACACAGGCACTTGTAGAGAAGGTACTCGGGAAAGAGCATCCTGGTACGCTGGCGAGTATGTCTAATCTGGGCCAGGCACTTAGACGTCTGAACAAATACGCCGAGGCAGAGATCATGCATCGGGAAACACTAGCACTGAGGGAAAAAGTGCACGGGAAAGAGCACCCTAGTACGCTGGTGAGTATGAGCGATCTAGGGCTGGTGCTCGGCGACCAAGGGAAACACGCAGAGGCCGAAGCCATGTATCGAGAAACGTTAATATTACAAGAGAAGGTACTTGGGAGGGAGCATCCAGAAACGCTAACCACCATGTACAATATCGGCTGGGCGATTAACAACCAAGGTCAATACGCCGAGGCAGAAACGATACATCGGGAGGTACTAGTGCTAAGGAAGAAAATATTAGGAGAAGAGCACCCTAAAACACTGGGCAGTATGTACACGATAGGGATGGTACTGGCCGACCAAGGAAAACATACCGAGGCAGAAACGGTACATCGGGAGACACTGGTCCTAGAACAAAGAATACTAGGAAAAGAGCATCCACATACACTAACGAGCATGAACAATTTAGGGGTGGCAACGCGCAAGCAAGGAAGATATACGGAAGCAGAGAATATGTATCGAGAGACACTGGTGTTGATGAAGAAGGTTCTAGGAATGGAGCATTCCTACACAATGACAACCAGGGGGAACTTGGCGGGGTTGCTGCGGTATCAAGGGAAGCATGAGGAAGCCGACTTATTAATGTCTAGGATTACGGACGTTTGATACGGCTCGTCGATACTACACACAAAGACTTCACGCCATTGATCTTCCTAGCCTCCATCTAAGAGCGAAATTTAGCCCCTTTCTATATTGCCAGTCTGCCTTTCGATATGTCAGGGCAGAAGACGATAGAGGGAGGGACACTGTTGCTCTTAAGCCCCTCTCAGTATCGTTCTAGCCCTCCTCAAAACAGATTGCAAGGTCTTGGTCGTGCGAAAGTCATTATTGGCGCCATGCCAGTCGATGGTGCAACAGTTCCACTCCCCTATTTCCCGTATTTTGTTAATGATTTGGGTACAGCTAAGGGATCCCGGGGAGAAGTCGATCCCCCGGCCGCCGCTCCAACTTCGCCGTCGCCTTAAACTCCGCACTAATCTGATGCCCCACGACCCAATCCCGCAGCTCCTCAAAGTTCTTGCAGCGGTGCGTAGTATGAAAATCCACAAACGGCCGCTCCCCCAAGTCCTCCCCGCTCCAGCTCCCGCTCCCGTTGGTGGCGGCGACCCAGTACTGGCCGAAGACGCCGGTGTCGGGCTGGCACATGACGGCCTGGCGCAGGATGTCGAGGCAGTGGTCCACGTGGCGCCGCAGGATGCCCTCGGGGTTGGAGAAGGGCCCCCCACCCCCGCGCGGCGTAGTAGCCGTAGTTCCAGTGCGTCGCCTGCCGCGCCAGGTTCACGCAGTGCAGGTGGTGCGGGAACTCGAAGAGCACCGGGTACCCGCCGCCGTCCGACGGGCGGAACTTGGCGTAGCCCGGGTCTACGCCGTAGGTGGGGGGCGAGGTGCTCGGGGAGGCGGTAGCTGCGGGCTGAATGTGGGCGACGTACGGGTTAGAGGTACTGGAACCTTTGCTCATCGTGATGAGGGGCTGGGAGAAGCTCACCTAGCGTTCCGAGAGCTAGCCATCGCTCGTCGACCTCGGGGCTGGGGTCGTCAAAGTAGGGCGTGGCGTTCAAAAAGGTGCCATCGAACCGCCTACTGGTATACTTGACCTTGACTGCGTCCGTCAAGGGCGATCCTGCTCAGCTGCTTAACAATCCTCTTCCTGCAGGTCTTTGAAATGACATGACAGTACCTACTGGCCTGCGATGTGTGGAGAGCGCAGATACTATCCAGGTCCGACCTTGCGTTCATCGACATGAGGAGGGCGAAATTGGTGAGTAAAGATAGGGAGAACGCAACAGCGAGGCATATCGTTGGCCATTGTTTCTGCCGATGCTGCGGTGCATAAAGGGGCTCTGGAACCAGTGACTGGTGCTCCTCATCTTGGTCCTCCAGGCTCAGGGTTTGGCGTCCTTTCATGATTGAACGTCTCGAGGGAAGGCGTGGTCGACAGATCCTGTTGTGGGCCTACTGGTATGTATTGTACGCCCGTCGCGCAGAGTCAAGTTGACCATGAAAGTTTTTGGGATAGAGCATGGAACATTTTGTGAGTTGATTAGCAATGCCGATGGTAGAGCCTAAGCGTGAGACCCTCGGGATGATAATATTTATGCGGGGTGTTATCAACCAGTAGCGTGATGGTTTAAGTACTCTGGGTCAGCGGGTATGGTTCATATCCCGGCAACTTATCCGGCTGTCCACTAGGCTCAATATATTAACTGTCAATCCTCAAAGGGAGAGCGGCATGTCTTCTCCGGCAGCAGATGGACGTGGTTCCTTGAATCCCGCACTTCTTGTTACGTACATTATAAGATGACCCAATCACCGCCCTAGCCATATAGGCAATGGTGGTACATATCATTTATGTGTGCCTACGCATGAGCCGAATCCACCGCAAAGATTATTCTGACCATTATAAGCCTGCCCGTTTCCTCCTTCCCCTAGGCAGGTATCATTGAAGTCATCGAGCGAATCCTGCCAAGCGCATACCATTCTTCGCGACCCAAGGCAGCTGGACAAAACACTGGGTGGCCCCTACTGCCCATCACCATGAAGACCTTCATTCCTCTCGGCCTGGCCTTGGCTGGCCTGGCGGTGGCGGCACCTGTACGAACCCCTAAAGCACTACCTCCGCTAAGCAAATACATACACAGTCCTCTTCCAGAAGCTGACAGTGCAATCGACTAACCCCCGCAAAGGTCCCCGTCGCTCTAGCGGAAGATGGAGATGTCGTCTCTCCTCGCCAGTTCCCTGGCTATCCGTGCAAGCCTCCCACTATTGCAGACTACATGATGTACAAAAGAGACACCGTCTCCTATCGCCAGTGGCCTGGCTACCCCGGCTACCCCGGCAGCCCTGGCTCTCCATGCCAGCTTCCTACCATTGCAGACTACATGATGTACAAGAAGTGAGGAGGATAAATGGATTGGGGGGGGGGTCTTCACGAAAGAAAAGCAAGTGAGAAAAACAGGGCTTGCGGCGGTGTGCACCTACTTGATCTTAGCGATGGGGGATTGGCAGAACTCTCGCGGGATACCTAGACTACGATAGCAACACGGGGGGGTTGTTTGCTGGTTTCCACTTTCCAAACAAATCCCCAAGTCAAGATTACTTGCCTTCTGAGTTGACTTGTATAGCCGGGACGGTCGCGTAGCCCTGTTGGTGATACGTGCCTAAGTAATTGAAATAGGAAACAGACAGGCTGATATCCCCTTGACGGCGATAACGTTGCTTTTGGTATGATATTTCCTGTGAATGGTTGGCAGGCCAGTTTATTCCAGATTATCTAATTAGATATCTAATGGAATAACCGCTACGTTAAAAGCATAAACGGTGTGCCTATAGGGATAAACGTTATGCTAATAGTACTAAGTGACTCATAATATGTACAGTACAGCATAATGTGGTGGGAGCGGCGGTGCCCACTAATTGGTAGTTTCTACTATCAATAGAATTCCTAGGGTATTATAAGCAACAATCCAGACCGACGCTACTCCACCACCACAACTGCCTGCCGAAAACGTCGATGAAAGCCGTGGTACACCATCTTTCTCCGAAAGTGCGGGCGGCGACGCCGCTGACGACAACAACAAGCTGTAGACGAACCAACCGCTGATGGTGATGAGAGGAACAACGCCTCGAACGAGATACCGCGTCAAGGTAGGAGGGGTAGGGCGTGCTTGTTGGTGGCCGACGTCGATGGGGTGATGAATTGCGGTGCAGTGCAATCCTCCGCCGCTTTCGATCTGGCTCGGGACAGTCGGGTGTGAGGAGGGCTCGAGCTTCTCGCCTTGGGAAACCGCGCGGTACGTGATGGGCCGTAAGAATGACAGTTGTGTGACCTTATCATGTGGAAGAAAGAGGTTAGAACATGGAAAGGATGGAAGGCGATGTGAAAGTGAATGGTAGGATACCGCAAACCTGGAAAGTGCCCTCGAAACCGGTCGAGATGCTATCGATCCTCCGGGCGATCTCGAGAAATGGCTTGCAACTGCAGCCGGCAATAACGGCAAGGGAAACCCAAATGAAGTCGGAATTGTGCAGAGAACGAAGTGGTAGATGGGACAAAAAGGGAACCTATTTGGATCGGATGAAAAGGATGAAAAACAGGGTGTCGGCTCGGCAATATTTCAAGATGAATTGATGGACAAGGAAATCCCGACGACCTGGGGAAATTCGGCAGGTGTGAAAGGCAAAGCCGATGTGTGCGGTATATGTATTATCATTGGTATATTATTCCAAAGTTACTACAGGCTAGCACCGGATTATTCCATTAGGTAATTGGACGTGTGAGGCACGTATGCGCACGCCGAGAGGAAGTTGCACACCATAGCTTCAAGCTGTGGTGGCGCCATGGCTTAGGCACCGTAGCAAACAAGAGCTCTAAAGAGTAAGACATGGAGCCCCGCATTTCAAAGCTGTCACATCCTGTTCTCTCAACCGCCATAACCAAACCTATCGCATCCCAAACCGAAAGTATCAGCAACAGAGTATGGCTCTAGCCAGGGAAGCAGTCCGCGAAGTAGATGGCGATACTTGGCTCATCAGCGACCGACTCTTCATCCGCCGCCAATCCAAACCGCACGAGACCCAACTGTCGTGGAGTGATGGCCAGGGCTCGTTCTACGTCCTTTCGGACGCCAATACCGCCACAGATCCTCTGCCCCCCGCTGTACCGCTGCCGGCAACAAGCCCCATCCAGAAAGTCCACAGCGCCGCGGACCGCACGGCAACGTGGCGGTTCGGCGAGGCCTTCCTGAAGGTGAAGGACATGGATGCGCAAGAGGCACGGTGCACGCGCGAACATGTTACTATAGCAGCTCTCCACGCCCGAGGCGGGTGGAAATCGTTTCACTTGCCCCGAGTGCTCTACCACGCCCTCTGGGGCAACCGCTTCGTCTTGCTGATAACCGCGGTGCGGGGCAGAACTCTCGGCAGCATATGGCCGACCATGGACGACGAGATGAAGGACCGCTGCGTGAATCAGGTTGTCGAAGCTTGCAAGGAGTTGGCGCAGTGGACCGGCGACTACATCGGCGGCGTGGACCGGCGGATCCTCGCGGAGGGCTATCTGGCCGGGCGGAACAACGACTACACCAACGACGACCTCGTCGCGACCAGCAAGGAACTGGGCATGGACTGCGCTGTCCCATTTCACTTTTACCACTGCGACTTGGGACCGGGAAATGTCATTGTTCATGTGAACGACGACCGCTCGATCTCCATCGGTATCATCGACTGGGAGATCGCCGGGTTTGTCCCATGGGAATGGATCCGGACCAAGGTTCGCCTTTCCGCCGGCCTGGACCTACCGTGGGAAGGCGATTCGAGACTGGAGTACAGGCGCCGAGTAAAGATGAAGCTGGGCGAGCTGGGGTTCCCGGATGTCGTGGACGCCTGGTGGGCAAGATGGGGCGATCGGTAGTGGCCCCGAGTGGCGCAGTCATATCAACGCCGATGTGCAGCAAGGCCTTCATTCGCGTGAGATTGCCAAAATTTCATGGATGTCGGCACGCTGCTCCATTGGGGCATTGGCTGAAATGGTACAGGCTGACACCACCGAAGAAGGGGCGCTGAGGCTCTGGGCTGGCCTGATGTAAGCCACAAAGGACATGTCGCGACGCATCCGACGTGTGAGCGGAAGGGCCCACCGTAACAGGAGCAGTTCCACATTGGGAATCCCGTTTCAACACCGCGGCTCCTGATTGGTCTGCAGGCAACTACGCAAGGGAAACGGCATCCTTCAGCCGGCGGCATTTGAAATCAGCCGCAGCAGTTTGGTTTGGACGCTGGCTCATCTTCGTTCGTTGGTGGTACCATTGATCAGCATCTCTGGTCTTGGGAAAGAGCAGGACAGGCAGGCGTTTTGAGGTGGTCGAATGCGTCGGGTCCGTCGGGGCACGGGCCCGGCGACAAGAACAAGCGAGTGGCCAAGAAGAGCAGCATAGCTTCAGACACGAGAGGCAGGCAATGGACTGCGCTTATCACAGAGAGACCCTAGATACCTGCTCGTCAGCTGATGGCGTTTCTTGATCAACATCAATGCCAATATCGATACATCATTTTCTCTGTTCGTGGCGTTAGCATCCCATAATGTCAACTAGCTGTCTTGTGTTGCTTTGCTTTTTGTTCTCAGACAACCGGATGACAGACAGGGGTGCTTCGGGAGTTGGGGTTGAGTTGAGGCTCAGCCAACTGCGCCGACTATTCTTCTAAACTGGATCTCCATTGGTAAACCCTCTTCTAATTTTATGTGATCCTGTTGGAAATCATCCGCAATGATGCCAATCAATGATCTTCGCCAAATGAGTTCGTTCAAGAGACTTTCCTGTAGGAATTGGGGTTGGCACGCGGTGGAAGAAGACTAGACGTAGCACTTGGCATTCCGAGCTTCCATTTGTCACTAAATCGAGAGCAGAGAGAGAGACAATTGGCATGTACCGCGGTACACCGCCAGAAACCTTCCGACGGCTTGGCACCACTGGCGGCATGCTCACTCGCTGGCAAGGACAAACCAAGTTCTTTGCTGGGCGTGTCGCAGTGTCGCAGTGCTGTCATCATCGGAGTCAAATCCGCAGCGATCGATAAAGTTCAATATGCGAGACGTCCTATTCTCTTGTTTTTTCCCTCGGCGGAACATTTACGTAAGGAACAGGGGTCTTTTTTTACTTGTTCGTTCTGCATGCAGCGCGCGCTGGCGGAGTCCTGCAAGCAGTCTATGGAAGCGCCAAGCGTTTCCGACAAACAAAGAAATGAATTGCGACGTGATGACTCGCTGGAATGGGGCGGAAATATGTAGTACAGACATGCGTATGTACGTAGCGTATAAAGTAGGTAGGCAAACAGCAAACGACGCATTGGATAAGTAGATAAGGCAGGTAGGCAAGACAGGGCCAAGACGAAGGGAATTAGGGAATAGCACATGATTGATTTACCGACCTAAACTGACTAGCCGTCGGGGTCGCGCCCAGCCAGCCCAGCCAGCCCAGCCAGCCCAGTGTTTGTCCGCGACCCCGAGTGTTGCGTTGTGCTCTCCCACCCCCAAGCCTGCCAATAAGGCCGGTTGCGAATTCGCCAAGCGGGTTGGCAAGGTCTAGGCGGCGATACCAAGCAGCTTCGGCGTCAGGCGTAGCTCGTAGTTGGGATTGGCAAACGACAACATGGGGATGGGCCTGGTCGCGGACGGCGGGGGAGGATGCTCTAGGAATGATGGGATCTGCAAGGGCAAGCATGGGCCTGTCCAAAAACCAAGGCCCGGCTTCGTTTGAGGCGGCTTGGTTGATTGAGAAGTTATTGATAGATTCGATCCGATTTCACGCTCACGCACTGCCCATTTGCGCGGGCGGAGTGAGCCGGTTGGTTTGCTTGCTGGTCTGGGTCTGCGTTAGTAAGGACTTGGCTGTTTGTTGGAGTAAGGTGCTGTCGTCGTCGTCGTTAGATTGATTGACCTGTCAGCCCAAAAAAAAACACTGGGTTGCATATGAAGCCAGAGTCATGATATGCACGTAGGTATAGTAGATGCACCGCTTTTTGGGGATTCGTCTTCGTGCAGTACAACGTCGGTTTTCCTTTTCGCTTTTTCGTCTTGGCAAACAGACGGCGAGTGAGAAGTTGAGATGGGAAAAGAGGAACCGCAGCAAGAAAGAAGAGGGCTCGCCTGCCGAGACTTTTGGTGAGCAAGCGAATGCTTGGCCGTGGTCTTGGCTACTTGGCTTTGACGCCTACGACTGAGGGCGAAGGACTGCCAATTCTTCCTTAAGTTCTCGACTTCTCTTGGGTTCAATTTCTCCTCAAACGCACTCGTATGTTGGCCCAGGAAAACAAACCGTTGATCGTGCTACATTTAATCCCATCTGTCTTCCCGCGTCGCTCCTCTTTTTCTTCCTCTCCCGAGATCTCATTCCCCAGATGCAGTTCTCTTCCACTGCGTGCTTGACCGTGCGACTAGCACATCGCCGACCGAAGCGACCACAATTTGACGACACTACCGCCCAGCACAGCTAGTCGAGAGAAAGACCCAAGAGGGGGGATAAAAAAGACAGCAACGTGCCAGGCCCTTCCGCGAGAGATGGGCTGGCACTCCCTGACCGGAACCATGGCACCAAAGATCAAGTTGGGAAAGGGAGGAAGTAAAGAAGTGAGAGAGTTCTCGCAGGTCGAAGATTTCGGCCGTGATATCAAGGTCGATCAGCACGCCTCTTCCACACCCACTACAGGTGCAGCTACAGTGGGGTCACCACCACCCAAACAGCCCCCAAACTCCGACCTTCCGACCACTGAAGGCCGCCATCACTATTACCAACAAACATCACAACCACAACCATCTTCGCCCTACAGTCCGCGAAATATCCTGACGCCCCCTTATGAACCATATTATAGCAACAACTTTGTCGACGACAGCAGCAACCGCCACATCATCATCCACAATGACGACCCCTCGGAGCGACCGACTTCCACCGTTGCATCCGCGGCGCTGCGACCGCTGCCCCTCCGCGACCAGCGCCGCCTGCCCCCTTCGACCCGCGCTGGCACACGATCAAGCGGATCCTGACCCTGCTCTCGATGACCTGGTCCATCGTGATCCTGGTTCTATCCTGCCTGTTTGCAGTCCACGGTGGGCTCGCCGACGGCGTCGGGCTCTGGTCGCTACCCATCACCATTGCAGCCCTGCTCTTTAACAGCGCCGAGTTCGTGACCTACTGCTTTCGATCGCATCGTTCCGCGGGCTCGGTGCGCCGGGGCATGCACCCCGGCGCCCACGTCGGGGGCCACCTCTGCTTCTGGCTCACCTGCGCCCTGGCCATCTACCTCAGCTCGTCCGTGTACACCGACGTGCTGGACACGCGGCGGGACTGCAACTCGGTGGCGGCGGCCATCGCGGCGGCCGACGGCGCCGCCCTCGACGCGGCCGACTTCGAGGTCCTGCTGCGGGGCCACTGCAACAGCAACTACCACTTCGCCTCGAACCTGGGCCTCTACCGCGAGGGGTTCTACGTCCCGGGGCTGCAGGCGCTGCTGGCCATGTTCGTCATGGCCATGGTGACGCACTTCGCCCTTTTCGTACGCGCGTGCGTCGAGGTCGACCAGCGGAACCAGCTGCGGTTCTCCCGCGAGGAGGACCTGGAGAATAATGCCGCCGCCGACTCTTGGCCGGGGCAGTGGGAGCAGTACTACTACAGAAGAAGTACGAGAAAGAACAACATGAAGAATAATAATGGAAGGGCCCCGGAAATGACACAACAATATGTGTAATGGGCGATAGCGATGGCTATATCGCCGGATTGGAATTTTATGAGACATGTTTAACCACCTATTGAGATACTTTTAAGCCAAATAACAATGATACCCACTCAACTATACCAAAACCTTCTTCATGCCTGTCTGTGCTGGTTTTTCGTCACGATGTTTGTTGAGGATGTTGCTGTTGCCAACTGACATGGACGGTAGGATGCTCGCAGCTCGAGCCACATGTAACCAGGTACAGACAGGTACCATCACGCTCCGGTTGGAAATGGAGCATCCACGCTGCTTACAATTGCTGCGATCTGCGATCAATGGCTCGCTCAATAAGATCGGAATGTTAGCCGTCTATTATGGTCATACTGCACTTCAGTCTAACATAAATGCGACAAGACGTGTCACCCCTGACCTGGGTACTTCCTGGTTGGGCTTCCAAATTGAGAGGCGCAGCCGAAATTGATGGCTATGATCCTACCTCTCGACCTCGAATAACCGAGCGCGCGATTGGCATGCGGTAAGTTGCGAAGTCCTTTATCTGCTTAAGAAGCTGTGATCAGATGTTATAAGACACTTACTGAACGTCAAATGCGTTTAGATGTCATTACAATCAAAGTTGGCTCGCTTCAAATGGACAGTAGGAAGTGTTTTGAAATGGTTCATTAAATTTGCTTTCATCGCAGCTAATGTACAGTACTAATTAAGTTACAAGCATGGTTGGTGGTATCATAAGTTCTCTCCCTCGTAGATTCATTCTCATCAATAATCTTTCCGTCAATGCGCTTCTTCTCGACACGACTCGCTTAGGACATGCGGTAGGCCGCCTCCTTGGAGAAGTAGCGGGAGATGTCATTGTCGTTGCCGCAGTGGTCGCAGCGGTGCAGGACCTTGGCGCTGGCGTGGCCGGGGCCGTGGTGGCCGTCGCCCATGCCGGGCAGGCTGTTGGCCATGGCGCCCATGCCCATGCCGGAGCCGGAGCCGCTGGCGTTGTGGCTGGGGCTGTTGCTAGAGCCGGGCATGTGGTGGGAAGAAGAGGTGTTGTGGCTGGGGCTGACGTTGCCCATGTGCTGCTGGCTGTTGATGCCGCTGTTCATGCCAGACTCGTGGGGGATACCGCCACGGGTGTTGTCGTGCGAAGAGACACCACCGTGGGGGATGCCGCCAGTCATGCCAGACTGCTGCTGCTGGTGAGGAGCGCCCGCGGCGTACTCGTTGGAAGCCAGACCACCGCCCGTCATGTGGGGCGAGGTGCCGGTAGCCATGCCGTTGCTCTCGGCGCGGTGGCCGTGGTGGCTGTGGTGGGCGCCGATACCGGTACCGCTGGGGCTGTTGTCGGTGCCGTAGGTGGTGCGGTTAGTCTCGTTGTGGGGGTCCAGCATGCTGGTGTTGTTGTTGCCCATGGAGCCGGTGTGGCCGTGGGTGGTGCCAGTGGGGTTCATGTGGGTGGTGCCCATCAGCGAGGGGCTGCCGGAGTTGTTGTGGTGGTTGCCACCAGTCATGCCGGAGTGAACACCGCCAGTGGTGGTGTTCATGTTGTTACCGCCCGACATGGTGGGGTCCGAGTTGTGCCATCGATCAGCGGTGTTCAGGCCGCGGTCGGTGGAAGAGGCGCCAGCACCGGGGGTGTTGTAGGCTTGCATGTCATCGTTGTGGTGACGGTTGGACAGCCCGGAGGCAGCAGCACCACCGGCGGCACCGGCGGCGGCACCGGCAAGACCAGCATGGCCGCGGCCGCTGCTGTTGGTGGGGGCGTCGTACTCGTTGACCTTGTGGTCGCGCATCGTGTTGTTGGAGCCGCCAGTCATGCCACCAGTGGTACCATGGTTGGAACCAGTCATGCCGTTGCCGTGGTTGGAACCAGGCACGCCACCAGTGGTGTTGTGGTGGGAGTCCGTCAGGCCGGAACCAGGGGTGGTAGGGGGAGCGGGGGTTGATGCGGTCCTCGTAGTGGACCTTGCGGCTGTCGTGGGTGCCGGTAGCACCAGTCATCATGCCCGGGGTGCCGTTGTGGTTGCCAGTGTGAGTACCGCTGTGAGTACCGCTGTGAGTGCCGGTGTGGAGGTCAGCAGGACCCTGCTTGAGATCGGTCATGCCAGTGCCGTGGGTAGTGCCAGTCATGCCAGTGTTACCGTGGCTACCAGTCATGCCAGTGTTGGCACCAGTCATGGTGGGGTCGGTGCCGTGGTGGCTACCAGTCATGCCGGTGGTACCGTGGTTCGGGCTGGACATGCCGGGAGCAGCATAAGATCCAGGAGCAGCGCGGTGGTCGCGGTCAGAGTCAATCCGGGGATCGGCGGCGTTGGCAATACGGCTGTTGTGGGTGCCGTGGGTGCCTTCCGGCGCGCCAGAGGTACCAGTCATACCAGTGGTACCGTGTGTGCCGTGAGTTCCCTGGTGGCCGGAAACGAGGCCATCGTTGTGAGAACGGCCGTGGGTTCCAGTTGTGGAAGAGCCGTACTCATCGTAAGGCGCGTCCTTGGTAAGCTTGTTGTGGCCGTGAGTGCCAGTGGTGTTGGTGTGGCTTGTGCCGGTAGTACCAGTGTGAGGCACGCCGGTGGTATGGGAACCGGCAGTCATGCCGGATGTGCCATGTTGGCTCAGGCCACCCTCGTGGCGGCGCTCGCTACCAGTGAGACCGCCATGGCTACCTGTGGTGCCAGTGGTACCAGTGTGGCCAGCGCCGGTTAAGGAGCTGTCCTTGCCGGAGCCGTATGTGTAGTCGGGGGAGTTCTTGCCGTGCATCTTCTCTGTCCGGGGCTCACCCGCGGAGCCGGCGGGGACTGTCGATGTGCGAGGGACATCCTCGGCAGGGAAAGCGCCGGGGGTCTTGTCGGTGTGGCTGGTGCTGGAGGTGGTCTCCTTGTCGCCGTGCATGGCTTCCTTGATCTTAGTTCCGAGACCCATATTGAATGATTTGGTTATGTAGATGAGTTATGTGTGGGTTAAGGTAGTAGTGTTAGGGTATAATATTGACTTTTGGTTGATGGTAGTCAAGTGTGAGTGTTGTTGGGGTATAAGTTGATAATAATGATTCTATTAATCTCTAAGAACTGCGAGGGAGTCAGGATATATATACAACTCAGAATCCAAAAGAGAATCTTCCAGGCCGCGTGCTGCCCACGAACCCAACGGCTAGCACCAGTTCGCAAGCGTGCAGAGACTGGTGCAGAGACTGTTACTCGTCCGGCCTCAGTGACATCAGGTTCGGTCCTGAAACAGGGCAGCTAAACGGGAAACGACTGCCGAAAGGGCTGGATCGTCGCTAGCGGGCTACGTAATGGGTCTTGGAGAGGAACGTCACAGCCGGAGAATTTGGCCCAAATCTCTGGAAATCCCATGCGCGGCATGCCACTTCTAGGTTTTCGATGGGACACAGTCACACAGAGAACCTGGCCCAAGAAAGCGGGAGAGCTGGCGTTGGAGAGAGAAACAACCCATGCCCGTTGGAAGTCTCAGTGGCTGGTGCGCTGTGTGGATTGGCAGAAAGCGCGTCATGAGCTGCGGAGGGGTGGATGGTTGATGTCAGAACCCACTTTGCTCAACCCCAGAATCCAGAATCAGGGCAGCGGGCAGAAGAACCATCGGTCATCGCGGAGGTCTATCCGTTCCTCTCAGATCTTTAGGTGGCTGTGCAATCCCTAGCTGCCTTTACTTTGCTGTCGTTGCCGTCTTGCCGGCAACCGATTAGTCGCAACAGTTTTTCAGCCGCCTCCTAGCAGCAACGGTTTCCTGTTTCTTGGCGCCGTATTGCGTCAGGTCCTGCCGATGATGAAATTTCCATAACCAGCTGCCACCTCCATTCCCCTGGTTTGGTGGTTCTTTGCTGGTAACACCCGCCAGAGCTACTCCGTCATTCATAAAAGTGTGGCGCAACTACGGCCGTAGGAGGCTTTGCTCGTTTCTGGTTTTTGGCAACGGTCTATGCAGCCACGTGCAGCGTTCGCTCTCTGCCCCATCAATTAGCCATTGAGAAGAACCTGTCACTTGAGTCTAGCATTGCGTAGTAGTATGTCCTAGCTGGGTAGCTCAAGCTGTGGAAAGGCTCGAAACCATCCCGTTGATATGAGCAAGTATGTCGATAGTGTGCTCCTGCAGAGTTGCGCAAAAGAAATGTATACTTCCTGGGCTGAGTAGCAAAATATTTCACTGCAATTCTAGCGCCTGGAGATCTGAAGCGTGAGTTATCTTGATCCAAGTTGCTTATTGGATACAAACCTACGTATTTAGCCACACCAACGAGTAATGCGCCCTTTGACGCCGACCAGCCAACCCCAGCGAATCAGACTGCTCACTGCACACATGCCCCCCCTTCCTGCTCGAAATAGATACTGCCGTAGCACCGCTTCACCCCAACGTCAGCGGACATAGCTCAGTTGGGAGAGCGCCAGACTGAAGATTAAACTTCATCAGCCTATCTGGAGGTCGTGTGGTAAGCAACCCATTGCTTACAATGTGTATCAAGAGCCTGTTAGCTAACAAGACTCTAGTTCGATCCACACTGGCCGCAGTCAATACCTTCAATTTTTTGTCTTTTTACCCCCCTCTTCTGTACTGCGTATGCCGCGGGGTAATTCTGATTTCCTTTTGAGAACATCAATGCCATGACAGGGCAGGGGTCTGTTCCTTAACCAGCTGCATCATCACCAACATATCTGTTGATTGTTTGAGCTCAGCACACCCGCGTATGGAAATAGCTTCGGCTCAGAAGCACGCAATTATACACGATTAGCAAGAGGTAAACAAGGTCAAGGTAATCATACTTAACAAGCGAGATACACATATACATATACTTCTTTTGATCATTGATGCGACCGTAGGAGGGTTGGGTACATCCCGCCTGGATAAAGGGGTCGCTGAAGGCAACCCCTCCATTTGGCAATTGAGGACCATTTCACCGGCAACACAACACGCGAAAGCAGTGTCAACAGCATAGCATTGTTGCCCGCCGAAATGAAGTTTTGGTCATATGCATGCATTCATTCAATCAGAACTAGAAAAGTTGCATCTTGTCGCATCCATGAGTTTGTTGTCCAGCGGGATTGTTTCCCCAGACTGAATTAGTGACGGCAGGTCAATCAAAAGGTTTCGGGACACCGGCCATCTTTTGCTTCCTTTTCTCTACATAGGTAGTACACAGGCTCATTCTTCACTCGACCCAAAGCACATGGCTCAACCCATCCATGGCATTAGTCGACCCCCATACCCAATCATGGGGCTGACGGCCACCGCGTCGGGCCCCAACTTGCCCGTCGCCGGGTCGCGTTCCAGGATGACGACTTTGGCCGTCGCCTGCCCGCCGACTGCGACGAGCGTGCCGTTCCGGTTGATGTCGAAAGTGGTCGGACACCACGCGTGCGCGCTGGCGGACTCGCCCCAAGTCAGGGTTCCTGTGGCCGGGTCGATGTTGTAGTGCGCGATCGAGTCCTGTTGGCTGCCGAAGAGCTGGTCGTTGCGGTTCGAGGCGTACAGGTGTTCGTCGCGGACGTGCACCTCGGCGGCTTTGGCGTTAGGGCTGGGTGCCGAGATGCCCGGGGCGAAGGTCGAGATGACTTGGGTCTTGGTAAGGGAGAGGCAGCCGTCGCGGTCCGATGCTGGAGGATAGTCGAGCGTCCAGACCGAGACGGTGTTGCTCAGCTCGTTGACGACGTAGAGTACCGTCGACGCGTTACCTGCCGTCTGGTAGAAGGTGCCGTGGCGGGGACCGTCGCCGTCGCCTGTCTTGGCCGGCCTGCAGGGGTTCAGGGTACCGAAGCCCGGGTCGACGGCGAAGATGCGGATCACGTCGGCGCCCAGGTCGGGCACCAGCAGGAAGCGCTGAGTCGGGTCGGGGAAGATGGCGTTGGGGTGAGGCTTGTCCTGGCGCGACTTGACGGGGCCCGGCCGCGACATGGTGAAGTGTTCCTTCTGGAGCACCCGCGAGCCCGAGTCGATGGGCAGCTCCAAGGTCGTAATGGAGGACGTGTAGCTGTGAAACGATCCAGTCAGCGTCATCGTTGACACTGCTACTACTACTCACTAGCCAGCCATGGCGACAAAGCTCCTGCCGTCCGGCCCGCCATATACACTGCCATGCACATCGCCGCCGTCGGTGTGGGCTGCCCCCATCAAGCCGAATGAGTCGTTGTTCGTGTGGATCTGCCAGCCCGTGACCATGGCGCCGAAGACGCCGTAGCCCGGGAAGCCCTGGTTCTCGTCCAGGACGTACAACGTCTTGTCGACCGGGTCGTAGGTCATCCACCCGGGCACGGTCGCGCCCCCCGGCACCGACGTCCCGACTTGGACCGTCCCCCTTGCACCGTTGGAACCAGGCGTGTAGGTCAGGGGGTAAATGCCGCCCGGGCTCATGTGGGAGATGACCAGGTTGTGCGCCGAGACGCCGACCATCGGGGCCAGCGGCCCCGTGAAGAGCCCGGTCAGTGCGGCGAGGTAAGTCAGGTGCATTGTCGTCATCAAGGTGGAACTCGTCGCATTGCTATGTAAATAAGCCCCCAAGTCTTCCGGACTTGGGGCGAATGGATCTGGCAACCGATCACATGGAATATGTACCTGATGGGAATGGAATACCAATCACTAGGCGAAGTCAAACGGCGCAGCCCAACAAGCAGTTGCCGACATCGTGAGGTTTACGCGGGATTGCAAGAGATTGCGACATACATTGCGCGCAGATGGGTGAAGAGCTCTGGCTCCATCGCGACTGCAGATCTTGGAGTAGACCAGACTGCCGATCAGCGGACGTTGCTGAGGCGAAAACTTCTGTCGAAAGGCGTACCTTGCAGACCTCCTTCCGTCTGCCCAATGGGGAACTTCTCGGAGCATCCTCCCGTTGAGAGTGGAAACGGGGCGGGGGGCTAAGGTTTCCCCAGGTAATACTCTCACTCACTGTCTACGTGTTTTTAGCCTAATGGTTCAGTTTGAATGGCACCCGAAAAAAAACATTGCTTGACATTGCAGGGAGACCTGTCTCCAATGATAAATTCCTTTTTCCGTTTCGGATTAGGGCGCCGGCGGCTTGTTGTCACCCGAGCTGATGGTCCCTGTTCCCTTGGCGGTCGCACGTGGCCTTCCGGGTCCGCGTCAACTCATGAGGCCTTCAATCTGGGGCAAACTTGCGGCACCCAAACAGCCAAATCCATCAAGATTTGGTATCAACACATGACCTGGCACTCCGTGATAGACTCCAATCTCAGCTCAATTGCACGATTATGGGCCCATTGGCATGAATCTGTCATGAAGAGGCATATTGGCCCCTTCATGGATGAGTATCAAGTGACACTGCCGGGCACGAACTTCGGGTAACTCGTTCCAGCTACATACATGCCTGCGCATATGCTCTGGGGATCCTGATCTGGGGTACAGCATGTCGTATTACTCAATGACACCATCGGCACGTGCCGAATATCTCTTTGGTCGGGGGAAAACGCCCGAAGTTTGCTTTGCACTGCGGTGAAACGATCCCCCTGATGGATCCTGAGGGCAAGTCGGGTTCCCATCCCGTCTCTAAAGCCCGCCCGGGCAGCTTGAGACCGTGCAACAGCTGATTCTGGGCCGATCCAGAAGAAGGGAGGCTTACTCTTATGAAGATCAAGCGAGCTATCAATATCGATGACCGCCAGTCACAGGGACGGGCCTAAATGAGATGGGTCACACCCGTGGCTTGTCCATTTGGCCGCGCCTCTAGCAGAACAACGTAGCTGGATCGGCATATTGGCCTGCAGCCAAGATCGCCTTACTGTCTTGGCGGCTGATTAGGACACTTTCCGTTCCATGGTATTGGGCATTGGTGAGTAGTAAGGCTCCCGGATGGACTGACCGAGATCCCACGAATGGCAGTTCCATATACGTGGGGGCCTACAGTTTCCTTCGTCCAAGAAGATATAAGACTCATGTGAACTCACTTACGAGCGTCGACTTCCTGCGATATCCTCATCTCACAAAGGTCAGCATCAGCTTAGCGTTCTCGTTTCCCATATCACAAGATGCAGAAGACAGCCCTGTGCCTCGGGCTGCTGGCCCCTTTAGTCCGGGGTGCGGCACTAGATAAGCTCGCCTCGCTGGACGATTGTCTGCTTGCCGCGGGTGTCCCGATCAACGAGCGGAACTCAACCAGCTGGGCCCAAGATACCCTGCCCTTCAACGACCGCCTCCACTACACGCCCGTGGCCATAGCCGTCCCCACGTCGGTGGAGCATATCCAGGCGGCCGTATCGTGCGCCGTCAAGACTGGTGTAAAGGCGACTCCCAAAGGTGGCGGCCACAGCTATGCGTCTAGCGGCCTCGGTGGTGAGGATGGTCACCTCGTCATCGAGCTGGACCGGATGCACGACGTCACCCTCGACACCAAGACCAACATTGCGACCGTCCAGCCCGGGGCGAGGCTCGGCCACGTCGCCACGGAGCTGTTCAAGCAGGGCAAGCGGGCCTTCTCGCACGGAACCTGCCCAGGGTAAGTGACTACCAAGTTACACTGTTGTCAGTCTGTGACTGACCCTGAGATTTCCCCCACAGCGTCGGCGTCAGCGGCCACTCGCTGCACGGCGGCTTCGGCATGAGCTCGCACAAGTACGGCCTGGCCACGGACTGGATGGTGGGCGCCACCGTGGTGCTGGCCAACTCGAGCCTGGCCCACGTCTCAGCAACAGAACACCCGGACCTCTTCTGGGCGCTGCGGGGCGCCGGGTCCAACTTCGGCGTCGTCGCCTCGTACGAGTTCGACACCTTCCCCGTCCCCGACGAGGTGACGTACTTCAGCATGCCGTTCCGCTGGAACCTCACCACGGGGTTCTCCAACCTGGCCAAAGTCGAGGCGTACGCGCGGGATGTCATGCCGGCCGACCTCAACATGCGTTTGTTTTCGTCCGGGTTCTCGTCGCAGCTCGAGGGGCTGTTCTACGGCAACGTCACGGGGCTTCAGAAGGCGCTCGCCCCGCTGCTCAACGCGACGACGCCGCCGCTGAAGATCATGCAGGCGGTGAACACGACGTGGATGGACGCCTTTGCCCACTACGCCAATGCGCCGACGGATCCTACGCATCCTTACGCTCAGGTAAGAAGGCCCACCACAGGTTCCTGGTACACTCATCTTTGACCTTTGGCTAACTGCGACCCCCAACAGCAAGAAACCTTCTACAGCAAGAGCCTCGAACTCAAAGACCTGAGCGGCGACGTCGGCAAGGCCTTCACCAACTACTGGTTCAACTCGACCGCCAAGAACACGCGGTCCTGGTGGTTCCAGCTAGACCTGCACGGCGGCCGCCACTCGGCCGTGACCAACGGCGACCATTCCTTATCGTCGTACGCGCACCGCGACAAGCTGTTCCTCATCCAACTATACGACCGCACCTATTTCGGGGCCTACCCCAAAGACGGGTTCCCCTTCCTGGACAAGTGGGTGGACGCCACCACAAAACCCCTCGCGAAAGAGGACTGGGGCATGTATATCAACTATGCCGACTCGAGCCTCGACCGCGCGACGGCGCAGCGGGTGTATTATGGGGCCAACTTGCCGCGGCTGCAGAAGCTGAAAGCTCAGTACGACCCCAGGGAGGTGTTTTACTACCCGACCTCGATCGCGCCGGCGGTTGGTGAGATTTGATTTTTAAAGAGAGAGGTGAAGAAGAAGACAGTAGGGAGAGATATAGCAGATATCATCGATGTAGAACAATTGATTCCCCATTACTACTAACTCACCTGACTATCTCGTTCCGATCCACCGTCAAGACCGCCAAGTCCGAACCCGGCCAGCTGTGGGACCCGACGGTCTGCAGCAATTCCATCGTCTCCGGCACCGGTCGCCAGCCCCCGTATTCTGGAAGATCAATCGCCTGCAGCGCTGCTCCTCTGGTGTCAACTTGCCGCACCACGCCGTCTTGTTATTGTCCTTGATCTCGTACCCCGGTGCTTCGTAGACGACCGCCCAGTCTTCCATGATGTGCCAGCGCCCCGCCCTGCCGCCCTCGTGGAAGAACTTGATCCGGAACCGCAGCCGCGCGGTCCGGAGCGAGGGCATGCGCGAAAGCGCCCGGGCCCAGGACTCAAACAGGGGCTGTATCGTTTCTTCGTGCGGCACGCTGCGGGAAAACCGCCTTCCCACGTCGTCGTGGTCCGAGTCGTCCCCGGTCGATTCAAAGGTATAGTCGGGGAGTGAGGGAGCAGCGTAGGCCGGTTCGCTTCGGGTGAAGTACCACCGTCCAGACGGGCTGTAGCGCTCGGCGTGCACGTCGATGTCCTGCATGTGGGGCCATTCCGGCTCCTCGCTTGGCGCGCTGTTGCTGTTGTTGTCGTCGTCGCTAACAACACCCTCCTTCTCATGGTGGTGGGGCCAGAACAACGACCCATCCACGACGCCGCGGACGCGCAAGCTGGTCAGTCGCCGTGACCAGGTGCGGAGCGAGGTGCCCAGGAGGTCGTACCCCTGCGGGACGGTGAAGTTCAGCCTGCCCTGCTCCATCGCGACCGACGTGCTCTGCGTCAGCATCTTCAGCGACGCATGCGCCACGCCTCGGGTATGCTCCGAGGATGCTCGGAACGCATCAGCTAAGCTCCGGCGGTCCTCGTGGAGAAGCGGCGCGTCCACCCTTTGTTCCCATCCAGCACGAGGTCGACGGCCGCGAGACCGGGCCCCATCCGCGCCGCCATCATGAGCTGGACGCTCGGATCGGGCCGCCGGCACCATTCGCCAAACGACAGATGCCGCACGCAGTGGACCAAGGGGAACGAGTCGATCCCGGGTAAGGTGATGCGTACGTGGTCGTAGCGCCACTTGCGCGCGAATTCGTAGCGGGTCATGGGCTCGCGGTCGTAGCAGCACCTGTGGACGTAACTCTTGTCGTCGGGCAGTTCGTGGGCCACGTCGGCAAGGTGCAGATGGATGTTGTGGGCGCCGCCGCCGCCCTTCTCTATCTGGTCCCCCTGGTCATCCAGGCTGTGCAGCATGTCGAACAGCCGGCGCATGTGCAGGCCGAACTCTTCGCTCACGGCGGCGGTTTCCTCCAGCTGCTCATAGCGCCCCCACGCTGCCATCTCGACCACAGGGAGGTCGACGCGGAATGTCAGATCCCTTAAGCAGCCTGGACGGCCTTGCAACGGATTGGAGAGATAGCGGGCGCATTCTTCGAGGTGGTGGTTGCTGATGTCCAACGATCGCCAGATGCGACGTTGGACTGCCTCGAGGAACTGGGGGGAGAGGGTGGCGTAGGGCGCGAGGCGCGGCCAGCACCCCTCTCCTTCTGGCGTCCGTTTGCGCGGCGCATCTGCTTGGCCTCCTCCGGGTAGAAAGTCGACGATGCGGTCCACGATCTCGAGCGGTAGGTCCCGCATGGTCGTGGAGGTGGTGGATGTTAAGAGGTTAGGCTAGGTTGATTGGACATGGCGGGGTCAGCCGTTAGAAGTGGGACCCAGACAAGACGGCCAGCCACCAGAAATCACACCGAGGGAAGATGCACATCCGACTGATCACTCGATTGAATCTCATTTAACAAAGTCGCAACATTTAGCAATCTGGCCATGTTAGTCCACGTCGCTTATGCAATTGATTAGTTATCATTAGTAACAACTGGGCTGGAAGCTGGTACGATGCAGGCACGATGCTGGGTCGATACGACGATGCAGCTGCTTACAGCGAAGTGCCGTCAAGTGGGCCCGTGTCCCGCCCGCGATGGAGACTCCCCCGCGAAATCAAGAGTTGTCGCCTGTCCTCTGCCCACAGACTTTGCCGAATCAAGGCGCCTCAGAAGGCGTGTGTACGTAGCCGGCTTATGCGTGCCGCTCGAATTAGCTGCATTGCCCTGGGATTACGTCGTGTTGGCCGCTGTCACTGCAACGTCGGGCCCGGGGCCGGCCCCCGAACAGGGCACACCCCCGACGGTGTCCTGACCCCATATCCCACGATCAGATATAGCATTTCCTTGATCTCTCGGTCGAATTATTCACATTTCCTACGTTTCTAAATGCAGGTGTTGGTCATGGCCCCATGGTTGGAGTCCACGCCTCTTTCAATCAAGCAGCCCGTTGTTGACCTTGCTTCCTGCTAGCTCGACCTGGCTTGGCAGGGGCCGAATGCAACACACCATGGCTTATCTTGACCCGCGTCCCCCCTCAGCAGATTCATGCCCTATCTCCGGTAGGCATTGACTACCAACCCCCGGCGTGGAACCCTGCCTCTGGACTAGACTAGGCATATGCTCCGCAGATGCAAGGTTGACACACGGTTGGACCGGGGTCCAGATGGATGATTGAGCCGGACGCTGCTCCGTGTCCGGTAACGGCACCGGGACCTGCATGCCAACCTTGTTTATACGTAGTAGCAGTATAAGCTCAAGGCGGGTATCCCCAAATCGAGCACGCAAGTAGTATAAAGGCCACCTCGTCTTCCTCCCCAAACCTCACCATCATCTTCCAGTCCATCCTCCTCCATCATCCATCATCACCAACCCCTCCACCGCCTTTCAACATGAAGATGCAATTCGCTTTCGTCGCCGCCCTCGTGGCCATGGTTGCCGCCGCCCCGGCCACCACCCGTGAGTAGCTCCGAACCGACTCCATTGCTCCTCGCCCATACACAACTTGCCGTTTTCCTGTCACTGACCTGGATTCCCCCCTCTAGCTGCCAACCCCATGGCTGTCGAGGCCCGCCAGTGTGTCGCCGAGGGTGGCCACTGCTCCGACCACAGCCAGTGCTGCTCCGACAACTGCCGCTTCGGCGACTACCCCAACCAGTCCACCTGCCGGCCCCCTCTGGGCAGCCCCAACGGCAAGATCTAGGGAGCGAACTTGGGAAGGCATGACTCGATCGGATTGATGATAATGATAGGGGGGAAGGGAGTATGTGGCACCTAGTTTTGGCTTGCAGGATGATGAAGGACATGTTAAACAGTCAATAAGAACATGAACTCTTACATACCTCAAATCTGGAATATCGAAATGAGAGCATCCAGACTCTGGCGCTGGCAATGTTGACTTATTTCATCTGTATCGAGAACCGCGACGACTCATCTGTTTGGGACGGTCTGGTGTGTGATGTAAATTATCGAGTGCCTACCTTGCAGTCCACGATCAAAAGGGTGGGTCATTAAGTGGGCGCTGCTAACCAACACTCGAGCGGAAAGACCCACATGTAGTCGAAAATAGGATAGAGTTACGGAGGTCCCCTTCAAAAGAAAACGACCCCCCCTGTTATGCCAAGATTCTTTCGCAGCTGGTGACCAGCTGGATCCTACCGTTTAAAATTGAACGGGGTAAAATAAACTGGAATAAGGATTATCTATCTAATCATACTTATTAAAAAGAGAAGCCGGCAGGATAAAACGTCCTCGTCGCCGTAGTAACCTGACCCCTTGTCGTTAAATACGTTTTGCCAGCTGTGACAATTGTCTTGGCGGACAAGGGGGGTACTTTTCTTTTGAAGGGGACCTCCGTACGGTACCGGATAATTTGGTCGGCGGTGGAACTAGAAGGGAAGGGGGATGCGGACCCAAATAACGCGGGAGTCCAAGCACCAAAGATATTACCGAACATACGGAATTCGGCAAAGTCTTGGCATTTGGAACGCCTTAATCATACTAGGTAATCGGTCTTGACTAGAGGGTAGGTAGTACGATGAATACGCGATGGACGCCTGCGTTGCGGACAAAACATGGGACGATTCTATAAGTAGGTACCCTTAAATGGACCTGAAAATGGTAGATATAGCGCAGACGTTCACCGTCATTGGGATCGTCGCCAAACCCAGGTAGGTTGGGGGTTGAGAGGACCTTGCTGTACACCTTGCTGTGCAATAGGCGCCACCAACGATCAGGAAAACCCGGTTATTGGAACGGTGCAAGCTTGACTCATGCGTGGCTTGGTGCTGACAGGCCTCGAAGGAATCGCGAAGAATGCCTAATCCGGGTAAGGGTGTCAGGCAACTAGCCGTTTGTCGAGACTGCAGCTGCATGCTGCTGATGAGCTGTGTGGCTTGGTATACTGAATGCAAACACTGCCCGACATAATGGCTCATCTCGATCTGAGAATTTCCGGGAGCGGAACCCGGACAGTAACAATGTCGTTTGACTGCGGGAGGTACGACCCGCGAATGCAATGCACGGATTTGATGACCCAGGTCGCACCGGAATACAGCATGTTTCCGGACCTGTCGGAAGCGGAGCTGTCTGAAGGAAGGGAGACCTAAGGCGACGCATCTTACCCCTGATTGGTTGGCTTTGATCAGACAAGGAAATTGCAACGCGCTTCCGTGCCAGTGCATGCCGCTGTTGTTGCCCTCTCAACTGACGTGGATGCCCCGTTCGCTTAGCTGTTAAGCGATAGGCTGGCGATCGCCGATGCGTATCAGTGCTTCCCCTGGAGGCGGCAGTTACAGCGTTCCCATCCAATACAGCTCCAACAACTAAAATATTGGCTACGGCTGCCCACGCTTTGCTTCCTGCAGAAACCCCTGTGGAAGCCGCAAAATACACAACTGATGCGCGTCACGAACAGAAGGACAAGCGTGGATATTTGAGGCTGGGCCCATTTGGAATAATCATTCATAAAGCACATAAATCAAGTCAATACCTTACAGCAATCTGTGCGATGATTCCTCGATGATAGTAGGTGGGCGTCATGGTCCATGGTCGAGTTCGAGGCCGTTCAGACGCCGAACTACCTTTATACAGCCTCAACTGCTGCCATCTGACCCAATAGGCTTGCTGGCCTCAACACCCACATACTGGTCGAGTCGAAGTCAAAACACTCTGGTTCCCAGCAGATGATGGCGGTGACGCGGTAAGAACTTAGCCTCCCACACCCCCCCTGTCAAGTTGTCTGATTGACCCCTTGTCGTGTGATAAATCATTTTGCCCAACCAGACTCCCAGACTTTCTGCGCACACAATCGACAACGGAGCCTCCCGTCAGGAACGTGTGGGATCTAGGGGGTAAAGGCCACATCTGGTGGCCGCCCTCGCCGGTGCTTTGGAGATCGAAGGGTTGAGATATCGAAGTTAGGTGTGAGCCAATCATCACCTTGCAGCAACCTCAGCACACGCCTTGCCACAGTCCCAGCACACCTCGCAGTGACCCACAACTCATCCCGGGGGAGCTGGGAAAAGCAAGCAGTCAGAACGCTCTCTGCAGCCAACAGCATGGGCTCAATTACACAGAGACGACGACGGGTACACCTACCCATCAATGAGAGAGCAGCCATGTTTCAACACGGCTCCCTCTTCTTTTTGGTTGTATATCACCCATTCGAGCAGCTATCGCCCTCCATTCCTCGTGATGTGGATTTTGTATAAAGCAGCCGTTGTTGTCCTGCCCCTTAGCTCTTGGGATCCGTCAATCTTCCTTCTTAAAAATACTGCCATCCAAGGGGAAACCGCCGTCCACCTCCCATCCGCCTTGATCAAACCACGATCACCACCCGTTTCTTCGTTCGGGTTAAGATCGAATCGCATAAAGCAAGGGGTCAGAGAGTACAATATTTCTCATATCTTTGCATTTCACTGTCCGCCTCGCCCAACATGCCTCTGCCTCGAAAACCCGAGGGCCCTCTCGACAGGGGATCTCCAGCAGAAGTCCTGGATGAAATCGAGGCTCACGGGCCCCCGGCTTCTGATGCTGGTGCCCCCCATACTGATAGCCCTCCCCGAAGTCCTGTTCAAGAGACCACGACTATTCCCTTTACTTCATCCGATGGTCTCCAGAATCATTTGCGACTTTATGCATCTGCTGATTCCGAGGAGCTGGTTGGCTGCCAACCTTCCATGGCCGCTTTTGGAGAATGCTTCGCCATGTTCACCATATCCGTGGAGAATCTCATCCTACTGGTCCGAGGCACCGGTTGCCATGATAGCGATATTGATATCGCGGACAGCAAGTCTCGCAGAGGTGTGTCTTTGCTCGAAGAAATTGCTCGCATCGTGCGCGCCCAGGTGTCGGACCATATGGAGAGAACCCCTCTTGCTCAGCCGAGCCTCAGCCTCGAAGGCAACACTTCGTCTGATGAGCCATATGGCATGGTCGCCATGTTATCCCAGTCTTCCTTTGGCCTCACAAACACCACGGTTGATGGCGCTGAGCACATCGCTGCCGCAGAACCCGAAGAGGAATCTTTCGGAATGAACGATCGATGCACCCTGCAGTCATCACCCTGTACCGGACCCATCGCTGATGTAGGGAACAACACTCCTTGCAGCGAAGGATCTGCCAGATCTTCCTACTTGGCCATCGAAATTGGCCGAGACGAGGAAATACCCATCTGGGAGCCAGGAAGCATACTCAAGATATGGGTTGACGCCAATTCCTTCCAGCCCGGCGATCTCGATTACGTCCAACAATCGATAGATGACGCAATAGAGCAATGGGGGCATGACATGAGACTGGGACTTATGCATGTGAACGAATTCAACGACGCCAATGTCATGGTCCGGTACAAAGATAGAGATGTGGGCAAGCGACTGGCCAATGCTTTCATGCCAGGAGAGGAGCCCGTCATCAATGTCTACCCACTCGCCCTTGGCTCCTCTTATAGACATGTGCTGTCTGCGTGTCTTTCACACGAGCTGGGACATGTGTTTGGCTTCCGTCACGAGTTTGCCCGGACTGGTTATCTTGAAACCCCCAAGGAACGCAAGTCCCTTCTTTGGGGCGAGAAGAATGGCGATTCGATAATGAACTACCGTCCAGATTGGAGCATAGCTCGAGTTCAGCAAACAGATCGTGTGGCAATCAAGTCGTTGTATGAGTTTAAGGGGAAGGAATACAAGGATTGGCCCATTGTACGATACCCTCTGCGGACGCTTAGTGAGCGTGGGATTGCACGTACTGGCCGGGCCCCTTCGTACTAAGGCATGGAAGATATTCACAGCATGCCGTAATGGTGCCTAGGTACCTATGTTGCTCAGGATATGGAGATCTCATCAAAATAGGTGTTGTGTTGCAGGTGCTTTAAAAAAAAGAAAGAAAAAAGGAAAAATAAACTTAAAAAAGATCGGACTAGAACATACCACGTAGGAGGTAGCATATCTATTTGTAATACGAGAAGTTGCCTCTGAAATCATAACTAAGTTTACTTACTTCCTAGGTTGAGATCTAAATGAGACCTAGCAGCTCTGTAATCCGAAGACTTTCTTGGGCGCGTAGGGTGGGTGGATTTACAGCGCGCTTAGTTCTATTTTAGGTGGTAGAGGAAGTAGTGACATTATCGTTATCAGCCGCCGCCCGCTAAAACTCTGGAAGTGGGGCCTTCCCTGTATTGAATTATTAGGTGTCCTTAACAGTGAACCCTTCAACCGGGCGGCGATCCCGCAATCGCTTTCTTGCAACAAAACCGAAGACCTTCCACTCTCTTCTCCCGATACCAATACATTTGCTGAAAGGTCTCATTATTTTTTCCGATACTTCGGCGCTGTAATTCCTGTTTCAACAGCGCAAGCTTCAATACTGCAATCCGCCGAACCGTCCAGAACGACGCGACCAACAACCCTACACACTCCACTTGACCAAGTCGAGCCACCACCCTTGCAACTGCATCGCAGCAGCATTGCATTGCCTGCGAAACCAAAACACACACCTTAACAACACACACACACAACCGCCCGCCACCGACAAGATGGCCGCGACCGACGAGTACTTCGACCTGCTCCCGCTGGACCTGGACCCCGCGACCAAGGCCGTGACCGCCCCGTCCGGCGCCTCGAAAGCCCTGCTCGCCGAGCTGGCCGCCCTCAACAACCTGCACCGCAGCATCCTGACGCTCGAGGTGTCGCCCCAGATCCCGCCGCCCCCGATCCCCGTGAACCCGAAGCGGAGCGCGCAGATCACCAAGCTCAAGGACGGCGGCAACGACTTCTACCGCAAGGGCAAGCACGGCGAGGCCCTCAAGATGTACCACCTGGGCATCACCATGGCCCTGAGCCGCCCGCTGTGGGAGCCGCAGGGCCTCGTCAGGAGAGGAGGTCTCGCAGCTGTTCGCGAATCGGGCGCAGGCGCACATGGCCCTGCAGAACTGGGCCGAGGGCGCCGTCGACGCCGAGGCGTCGGTCGAGGCCAAGCGCGCCGGCAACGCCAAGGCCTGGTGGCGGCGCGGCAAGTGCCTGCTCGAGATGGGCCGGCTCGACGAGGCCCACGAGTGGGTCGGGCACGGGCTCGAGATGGAGGGCGAGGAGCAGGAGCTGCTCGCGCTGCAGCAGGAGGTCGTCGCCCGGCTCGAGAAGAAGAGCCAGAGGGAGGAGGCGATCAAGGCCGGCAACGAGAAGGCTTGAGGAGGGGGAGGACGAGAACGGAGTCACAACGAGATAAGAAACCCAACGTTGGAAGTAGTCTTGTGAAAGACGAACCAAAGAAGGCAGGGGAAAGCCGAGATCAGAGGATAGTGGTGGTTGAATATGGGAAACGGGTTTAGAGAGTATGCGTCCTTTTGCAGATTCAAGTACCGGCGCACTCCTTGGCTCGTTTCCCCAGCTTCGTTTTCTCTTCCGAAGGGGGCAATGTGAGAGAGAAAGACATGAGATAGGAGAAACCCCCAACCAGCCAATGAACCACTTTGGGCTTCGGCAGGGTCATGTTCGATTATAGGGAGGTGGTTTTAATGGCTGCTGCTTCTAAAAAGCAGCTCACGGCGTTCCGGATTCGCCTGGATATCATCATATTTCCCAGCCCTGATGCAATGAATTCAACTCTTGCTTATACACCAACATTGCTTGATCTGGTCCCGCATTTGACTAAACTTGTTATTAGGAACGTATGTGCTTCCAGGAGAAGCTTGGCTTGATTGTGAACAGTTCGAAAGATGCAAGCCAGCCCCAGTACGTGATGGCACGGATGTACGTGAGATACTCGTTCACCCTTATTGGGGTATGGGAGTGGTGAAGATAGTGCAAGACAGTTTGTGGAGAGTGCTCTCCCCGGCGAGGACCCATCGCCATCGGCTAGGAAACGATGGAGCTGCAGGTATTTGGTAGAGCCCGCGCCGCTCTCGTCGGCCCCGTATTGAGCCCCGTCGGTCCCACACAAGGGGGCTCCTTCCCCCCTTTCGTTTTCTCTCCGACTCGACCGAGATGCTCGTTCGCATGGGCGAAGGTTCGATTCTAGTCGGCACTAGCTTAAGACTCCATGCCTACAAGGCTGTATACAGCAAGTACCGTTAAGAATATACATCTACTTTGCATCATCATCTACCTTACCCGTCGTTGGTCGCAACAAGTCACAGGGAAAGACAGCACCGAGTATAGATATGTAGAGAGCCCCAAGAGTTCAGTCAATATATGCCGGAAATTGTATTTATAGAGTACAGGCTGAATCCTTCCCTTGTGCTGCAGGGAGGGACGGTGTTCCCGAACTTGCAGTAACCGCAACTGAGACCTCTGATGCAGACTGTAATGAGGCCGTCAACCGTTCGGCTACTATTGGCTGGCCCGTTCGTCAACCCGTCCATCTACCGAGACCCGTTGTTGGGCCTCGACCCCACGACAGCCATCATTATGGTGGGCCCGTCCTCTCTTCGCAACACTGACTCGGGCGTAGGTGGAACTCGGGCACGGCAGGCTGAACATGCTCATTTGTTGCCCGGATCGAACTCCGCGAGCCTGGCCAGATATGCCGATTGGTGTCGAGGGCCAAGAATCTTGCCGTCAGCATCGTGAACCGGGGCCTGGCGAGACGAATAGCTGAAGATCATCGTCAAGTCGGCTAAGCGACGTCGTCGTCGTCGCCTTCATTTCCTCCCTTCCGCTCTCGTCCCCTCATATTGGGACGACCACCCTCCCTTTCTCTCTCTCTCATTCGCGCACACACACGCTCCATGTCCATGTCATGCTAGGTATCAAACGCCGTTGTGGAACTAAGGAAAAAAGCAAAAAGCCAACTTAAGAGGGAAAAAACAAAACAGCTGATGCAAGGTTCCCCTCCCAAACTTTCGTGCAGCTCTTGTCGGACACGCAAACAATGGTGTTTTGCATACTGGACAGAGAGCAGCATCGTCCTCCCCGAACACCCGAGCTTAAGATCATGTTATCTTCTCGAGGGCGCGGCCGGCATGATTGCGCAGCCCGTTCGTCATTCTCATACATAGACACACCAACATGGTCGTATCAGACGCCCCACTTCGAATATATATGTCGCTCATTTCTCCCTCAGGCGGTCTCTTTCCGTTTATGCCTTGGTCTCGACCTCGCCGGCCGTCTTCTCGTTCATGACGCTGGACTTGGTGGGACGGCGGGGTCGCATGACGGCGTCTTGGCTGGACATGCGGCGGTCGAGGGCGCGCTCAAGCTTGGCTCCGAGGGCCAGCTTGGACATGTTGGCCGTCTTCTCCTCCGAGAGCTCGACGCGCTGCTGCGTGAGGGCCTTGTTCTCCATGCGATCGAGGCCCGTCCCGATGTCCTGGATCTCGGCCTGGGCGCTGTCCGTCGTCTGCATCGTCGCGGCAACCGAGGGGGCCTGCATGCTGTACTGGCTGAAGCGGACCGAGGTGCGGGGTGTCGAGTTGAGCTGTTGGCGACACAAGGAAAAAAGGCGAGGTTAGCCGGGCGGTCTTTTCCAACTTGTTTGGTTTTTTCGTTTCTTTGTTTCTTGTGACGGGTAGAGCAAAGCTGATGCGATGGACGAGATGTATATGTAGTCAAGGGGGTATATGACGCAGAGGTAGTGGTAGGGTAGGAATAGATGACGAGAAGGACAAGATATGGCCTGATCAACAGTTGGAGGGAAGGCTAGGGTAGTAGTAGTAGTATGCAGAGGGAAGTTGTGCGTGTTTGGGCAGTTCCGGATGCGATGGGATGGGGGAAGCTAAAACAAGTGTGTCCATCGAGTCAGAATCCATAACATACCGAGGGCGCCATGATGGGGCGAGAGGACTCGAGAGAAGTAGGCATTTTCAGATGGGTTTGCTGGTGGGTATTGTGCGTGAAGTAGCGGTACTGGCAGTACGGGTGACTTCCAGGCGACTTGACTTGGCGACTTGTTGCTGGTGTACTGGGTATGCTGTCACAAAGGTGGGAATCGCGGATAATAAAGTTCCTGGTGTCTTAAAGCGGGCACGAGTAATTGACGTTGCAGTAGCGCCGGATCGCGTCGCTTCTCTGTTCGGTGAGGGCGAAGAAGGGAAAAATCGAAGGGCGATACGGATCGAATGTGCGGAAGGGCGCGTTGGGCGATGAAGACTGAAAGTTGCTGGCTTTGGCTTGCTGCAGCTGCGGGCAAGGCGAATGGCAGGACGGCTAGACGGGGGGAGGGCAGTGGACCGTGGCCGACGGGGGACAATCACAGTGGCAACAAGAGAGAGGAGAGCGATCAGCTCCAGTTGCAGGGTGTCCGAGAGCGTGATCGTGTCCAGTATTTCCCTGGCTATAGCGCTGGTAGCGTCGGTTTTGATGTGGGTTGGGTCGTCTGTGCCAGCTCCCTTCAATTATCAGAGAATGGGGTATTTGTTTGGTTGTTTTTCCTTGGACTTTGTTGTTGGTGTGGTTCCCCGACCACTGTGAGATCAGCGCGTATTCTCGACCACGGCGGAGATCGAAAAGAATGCAACGTGCGCGTCTGCGTATGCAAGTAAGCAACGTGGTTGACAGAAAACAGACGACAAACCGACGAACAATTTTCGTTGGGCGAAGGGGGAAGGGGGTTGAAAAAAGGGAAAAGGGAAGAGATGGACAGGGCTAGTCGGGCGGCTTGAGTTCGACGATCCTCATTGGGAACAAGGGTTCGTTAGGGAGGGGAGCCAGTAAGGAATAACCACTATTAGTACCTTCTCTACCGGCTGTATGTAGGGAACTAGGGGAATAGTAGGTCAGTCTTAAGCCTTCCAATCAATGCTAGGTGGTACCTACAGTGCCTAGTGGGCTGGCTTGCTAGGGCGTTTTCGGTGTATTTTTGCCTGCACCTACTCCCTAAGTATGGGCACCTGCCTCTCCTCAATGCCTTCCTGCCTCGGGCAGTTAAGGAGGACCAAAGGACCTTTGCCTTTGGGACCTCATCATACATCAAAGCGTCGCGATTTCATTTTGATCATGCGATCCTACTCGACTCCTCCTTCTCCTCGTCTCGGAAAGAATTTTCCATCGGTGCTTCGGATCTATCTCAGAGAGGAGAACGTATCCATTGCAATGCGCCGAGATTGCTGCTTGTGTGATTTTTTTCTTTCTTCCTTTTCCCGTTTTTGATTCCACTGGCGGTTTCGCATGTACAGTCCACATTGATGCAGCTACTCCAAAAACCGTGTCTGCCACCCACCCCTCACACATCTTTCTTTTTATCGCTGCAGCTGATGCAGCTCGGCAGCAACAAGTAAGTAGCAGCAGCACTTGATGTACCGGTACTCGAGTGATCGTCACCTGCACTGATAGGAGGAGAACGGATGCGCTGGGAATGGGGAAGGATTGGCTGGTTAGTAAGTGGTAGGAGCCCACTGGCAAATCTGCGGTTGACAAAGGAAACAAAGGTCTACAGTATGCACTGTACGATGGAAGCAGGAGACCCAGTCGTAGAACTTCGCAGCCCCCTGAAAAGGAGGACCCCTTCGACCTTGCCCTTCTGGGGCCAAATTTGTCATTGGGCCAGTGACGTCTCTTTATCCTCTCTCTCCTCTCCCCCGCCCTTGAATAAGCGAGTAAGAATTTCTACAGATCTTCTCCATGCACTTACAGATATCCATCTCCCATATCAGACCATTGTGTCAGGGTAATGAGGAGTTCCTGGAGGGAAATGGTGGGTTGCTGCAATCTACTTGCGTCTCTTTCTGCCTCCTCCCTCATCGCTCTGCCCGGTAGTGGATTGATGGATTTGCAACTTGCCCAAGCAGATTGTTTGGGCTACTCGAGCTTGACTTTATTAATAGTAGCCCGCAGCGATAGCAGAGAGCATGGAAGCCCAAGCCCGCCCGAAATTTGAGTTAAAACGGCGTCATCTCCTTTAACTTAGCAGGCGTTCACGACGTTTAATTGGATTCATCATAAATCATTTCGTTCCTGGCGGTACCCGTACCTGTACTAGTACCTGGGCTTGTCAGTGTGTCTTGCCTCTCGTCCGCTCTAGTCCTGAATGCAGCTAGAGTAGAAACACTAGGTTGGCGAGCTGGATGGGTAAGTTTTGACACTCCGTACGGTACTCTTGATCAGTGCACGCTTGAGGCTAACCGTAACAATATAAGTGCATATATAACACTCGTCGAGAATCGTACCCAAATTGGGAATAGTTGTATCGTGAACGCTAATTCTTCCACACGTTGCGGAGTGTTAAAACTTTGGCCTGGTACCACGTACGGCGCCGAGAAGCCTTGCTGCTGCACCAGTAGCCAGTTACATACTTTTTTCTTCCGTCCATGCATGCATGGCTCATGGAAGGTCCCAGCCCCAGCAGCCCACTCCACTGTTCGTTTGCGTTAGCGTTAGCGTGGAATTTGCCATGTGGTCTGACGGGATTCCCACCTTTTGTGCTGCTCTAGTCGGGTTTTCTGTGCCCCCCTAACCGTGACCAAGTGACCTTGGTGACCCTTCGATCTCGTTTGTCCGTCCCCCCTGGCTGCCCAATGTAACGGTCTTTAGGTTCAAATGTCGACATAACGGCCCTGGAACTGGTTGTTGAGATCGACCTTGCCAGCGTTTCGGACCTCAGCGTAGATTGCCACGGCTCTCATTTCGTCATACAACAAAACAAATGACGACGAGTTGGAAGGAGCGAATGGGGGGATGGATGAATGGCAAGTCATGGACTCGTGGCCGGCCAGGATTAACAAAGGCTAGGCGCTGGCCGCGTGGCAGGGTGCTGGGGAGCTGCATTCATATCGGCCTCGAAGTTTCCTTATTCAGTCGATGCGGCAGGCAGGGAGTGTGAGATAGTGCTGACATTGAAACCCCATCAGCAGATTCAGCACACCTCGCAGTTCCCCGCCAGAGACTGTGACTGTGAAAAAGAGCGGGAAGGAGGTGGAGAGATAAGAGAAATGTGTAAGCCAGTAAGGGGATTGACCAATCGCCAGCTGATAAACCGAAAGGATGTGATAGGAATAGTATCAGATCACCCAAGTGGTGGTGGTGGTGGGTGGTGTGGTGTGTAAGACGCCACGTGAGAAAGAAGGTTCAATCCACGTTTCTGTTCTATTCTGGTGAAGGTTCGTCTGCCCGCCCTGAAGGATCCACGATGGATGGCAATGGCTTTTGTTTTCGCCGTCTCGCCATTGGCAAGCCAAGGGGAAACAAACGCGCCTAGGCCAAAGTTTGAGAAATTCTCTCGTATTTGGCATGCTGCTGCTGCAATTGTGATTGTTGCATTCCATGCAGATTTGCAATTCGCTTCAAACGTGCAGCGGATGCTTCAATCAAAGCAACCTTCGTCACGCCAAGCGCATTCACTTGTCACTGTACTGTATCAATGCCCAACCCCTCCTCAAACACACCATTTTTTATTCATTTCTTATGAAGTCACGATGAGACGGGACGTATGATGTCCTACAGACCAAGAGCCAATCAAGCAACTAAGGTACCTAGTTATCCGTACGACACACAGACACACACACAACACACAAGATGCGAATCGGCTAGCTATCAATCGGTAAGCCTCTCACCTCTGCTAACCGAGACTGAGCCTAGACCTTGGCGGGCAATCCAACTTCGCAGGCCCGACAGTCGGGAGACTGCTCTCAAGCCGTCACGCCGGGATTGCCCAACCACTGGGTTAATACACATGCCGTGGTTTGTCCAATTGACTGCGGCAAGTCTTTTCATGTCTACTTCACACTTGCAGTAGGTCCTGCTTCCAGGTGCCTGTGGCCAGTCGGGAGAGAGCCGAGCATTCAGAGTCAAGCAGTCAGGGCGCGGACTGATTGGCGGCCAAAATGGGAAGACCCCCTCACCAGCAAATCATTGCTCAGCATTTGGCGAATCAAGCATCCAGTCGCAGGATACAGGACGGTCGATTGCAGCTACTGCCGCGCCATCGTGGAGATCTGTGGACGGCAAACCCCATCTTCCATGACTACAGACATATGTGTACAGCCGTGGCCTCGCCCTCCACAGGGACACACAAGACATGCATCGCACACGCGGCAAGCATGAACAGCACATCCATCTGCTGCTGTGCTTCGCACAACCGCAAAGTGAGGTTACTTTTCCATCGAATGGCGAGATGGGAGCATCATAGCTGTGGCGGACAGCTGAAGAAAGAAAACATTTGTGTCAGCTAAGTTTCACCGGCTGTGCGCCCAGCTACCACCCCAGTTGCTCGCGGGGCTTCGGCTGCGGCTGCGGCTGTTACTGTCACCGCGAAGCAGAAGAAACACAGCAGTGTTGAAAGTCAATGTTGTTTCGACGATAAGGGGGCAACAAAGCTGTTCTAGATGCACATGCCCGTCGCATCCGACATTCCGGTCGGGAACACCCAGACAGGTTTACCTTTGACTCGGCTGCCCCCGTCGTCTTTCTAGTTGTCTGTGTCTATCCCCTTGATTGCCAAAAACGACAATAAGAGTGGGGCAAACGTATACCTCAGTTTATCTTGTTACCTCCGCGAGTAACATGTTCCCGACGGCGTGAACTTTCACCATCCGAGCATATCTGATATTCTGATTTGTCCAGAAACCGGTCCCACTCTTATTGTCGTTTTTGGCAATTAAGGGGATATACTAGACTCTAACCCCTGCCACTTAGCTCAGACAGTGTCGGCTGCTGCAGGAAGGGGCAGGCGTGTGCTTTGGTAGGTACTCGCTCTCTATCGGTCTCTTTCTCTCTCTTCCCTGCACTTGCATATCAGACAGACATCTCGGTCTAGTTGAACAAGTGCGCCCCGGCAGCATCTAGTGATGTGTACGGCGCTGTTTCTTCTTGTCAGCCGAGGACTTCGACTTCCTCTGTGACACGTCGTTGCCGGGCTCGAGGGACGGGGCCTTGGATATCCGGGAGCTCCCGGCTACCGGTGAAGGCACGTACTCCTCCACAAAATAGTCGCCGCCCGTCCCGCGCTTATGTGAGTGCGAGTGTGAGCTTCGGGAGTGGGGAAAGCCGGGCTTGCGACTCTTTCCCTTCCGATGCTCTCTGACCTGCTCAATCGGTGTGCCGGCTCTAGACGAAGGCACTGCAATGAGGGTGACGCTGGTTAGCTAAACGACCGAGATTGGATCATGGACATGCTTCGCTCACAATCTCGACTGCACTTGCTGCAGTAGCCGTGACCACAGGTCTGCCAGCTCTGGGGCTCCAATCCCCGGGGCGTCCAGCTACCGAAAGGGTGGTTGATCTTGCCCACGCACCAGCCCTCCTTGTTGGCGTTGTGACCGCATCGGCAGCATGTCCAACGGTCTCCCTTCAACTGCTTAAAGAGGCAGTTCTGGAGGGGGCACTCGCTGGATGCCAGCTGGGGAGTCGAGTAGATGGGATTCGAGCAGGGTGTCTCATAGCCCGTTTCCAGGTCGAACATGGCCTCTGGACAGTATAGCCATTTGACCGAGGTGTGATGGCATGTGTGGTAGTGTGGGTGTCCGTGGCACATCTTGGCTGGGCTCTCTCTCTTGTTGGGACGAAGCTCTGATAAGCATGGAATGGAGCTTGTGCACAAGTTCGCAGCTTCTTGCAGCATGGCATCATCGGCGCTTATATGCTAGAGGCCAGCCTGCAGTTTCTTTTTGGGCGGCCCGGCTGCCCTTGCTCTCCGGTCCAGAGGTCCCTTTGTTGCTCTCGGTGTGATTCACCATGGGGATACCTGCCCCATGGCACTTGCAGCAGCTGGCTGAAAATTAAATGTAAGCCTGGGCAGCAACGGGCGAGACTGGACAGGACTTGACTGGATAGCCAGGGGTCGGGGATTGGGCTGGCAGGCACACATTGCTTTCTCTCTCACTCTCTCGTACGAAATGGGAAACCATCGGCATGTCTCTGCATATATTAAGTACTTACTTTCCGAGCTATGGACAAGGTGCCAAAAGCAGGTTCAGCAGTGTGTTTCCCCGAGGTTCCCATTGTTGGGTGGGTGTGTATGACGGGCGTGTCTTAAAGTCGGTGGCTCGACGACGGACCTACCCGAGCCAACACAGGCGCACATAGACACAGGACCTTGCTGTGTGCAATAGGCGCCACAAACGATCAGGAGCGACCTTATATCGAAAGCATGTTTTAGGCTGGACCAGGGGGGGGTACAGCTCCGGCACACCCTGAGCCTGTTGTTCTGCAGGGTAACCCAACCAGACACGACCCAGACAAGAAATATGCAGTGTATCAAATTAGCGATTGGGGGGTTCGGGGGGTTCGAGCCATCCCGGGCGGCCAAGACCCCCCAGATCCAGCCAACAAGATATGCAGGTGGCGGATCGATCTGACGAAGCGCATTTCCGGAAACCTGGTTTTGCGATCGCTCACGTTACGCCATCGACGCCGCATAGTCCTTGCGTCGCTTAGCCAATTTAGTTTCACCCCCATTAAAGAAGAAGGGTTGCCAGGTTGCAATCTGGCTGGGCAGTCAAGGAGATGACTTGACTGCTTGCTTCTTCCTTTCTTTCTTTGCTTTTTTCTTCTTTTCCATCCTTACTTTCCGTCTCCCGTCCGATCTTGCCTTGCATGCCTGTCACTGGCTGCCCACTAAACAAACCCCGAGACCCCAATCGCGGCCAGACCACCCCTCCTTTCTCCTCTTTTCACCCTGGATACACTGAACATACATATCTGTAACTTGGACGGCCTGGGCCCTGGGGGGGTAGGTAGTATGTAGTCAGGAGTGGGGTTACATTTGAAGAAACATCCGGCACGATCTGCCCCGCCATCGCCGGGCGACGCTACCCGCAGCCCCCGGGGACACATCGCGCCGTTTCTAGCTTCCAACTCCCCTCATCCATGTTCCCCCATGTCAAAATGCCACCTTTCTCCTGCGGCTTGCTTGCCCTCTCAGTCCAATCGGGCCCCATGGGAAAGCGGCTGCCTGTCAAGCCACGGGTGTGTGATGCGAGAGGATGCCGCTTCCCATCGGCAGTCGGCGGGGATCAGTAGCAAAATGACAGATATAGGCTGCAGGTGGAAGCACGATTATGTGATCGATACATTTTCTCCCTAATTCGTACATGTCCATGGATTCGCGAAAGCCATCACGCCCTGAGGAGCCTATCGCAAGCGGACTTGGAGAAAGCTGTGTCTCCCCAGATCCTTGATCTGGTACACTTTGCGGCCCGCCTCCACCCTCTTCCCTTGCCCTTGCCCCTCAACACACAAGGCTCTGGGCTGTCGACAGACATCCAGCAAAGAAGCTGAACGAGCATGTCGCTCACATCATACACCTGTGGCCAATCGTTCCTCCCCCCCGTCTTCTTCATTACACGCGAATCCGCAGGTGGTGCCCAATCATACAGCCTTGCCACAACACAAAGGAAAAAGTCGCAAACCAATCACGTGTCTACAGATCACGGCCCTGCTTCCGAAGCCACCTCTTCCTACTTGGCACGCCACACCATTCCCTGACATCCCCCCTTGTTCGTTGGGGGTGACGCCCGACCCGCGGCAGGCAAGCCACCGATCCTACTCTTCCTTTCACCTCCACCTCTTCCCTTTACCGGTCTTTCCTTTCCCCCCTCATAACTCGACGGCGGCCTCGCACGTCTCGCAGCAGATGTGCTCGCAGCGGTACTCCTGCCGGTCAATGATCATGATGCAGCGGCAGCGCCCCTGGTCGTTCCACTCCTTGCCGCACCAGCAGCAGTTCCAGTAGCCGCCGCGCTGCTCGAACGGGCAGGGGGTCAGGGGGCATTTCACGGGCTGCTGCCCCACGAACTCGGGCGGCGGCGGGTAGGCCACCGTGGTTCGCGTGAGGCGCTTGCAGGGCTTGGGGGTCTTGCTGTGGTGATGCTTTCTTGAACTTGATGACGACGACTTTGAGGATGATGAAGAAGAAGAGGAGGAGGTCGACGCCTCGGGGCAGTACGCTATCCGAGTCGTGACGTGCTCGCATCGGAGCGTGTAGGTCGTCTCGGTACACATGCTGGCTGCTGATGATATGATATAATATAATGCGATGTAACCTGCGGATGCAACTGGTAATCTGCTGGTATGTGACTTGTGACGTGTGACTTGTCGGCCTCGTCGATTGGCAGACCGAGTGGCAGGTAAGCAGGCAGGTAGGCTATGAGATCCTTTGGTGAGGTCGGCGATGAGGTGATAATAGCAGACTGCTGCTATTACCTGATTACTAGTGAGGCACCAGAAGGGCTTGCGAGATCCAAATAGCGATCGCCGAATATATGTCTTAGTAGCACTTTCTTTTCGTGATCAATCCTGATCCAAGGAGAATCTATCTCTCTTCCTTCTTTCTCCAATCTCTCGGGGGGCATCCAAGTTACTTTATCTATCTTCCGTTTCCTACCTACCTTGACTCCAACCAAGCTGCTTCTCTCTCTCTACCTCTGTTTTCGTCCATCTCCACCTCTTTCTTTCTCGTATCTCGCGTATACCATTTCCTTTTTCCTTCTTCTCTCTTTCCCTTCCTGTAACTACCCAAGGGAAGGGCAGGAAACCGTCGATCGCCGATCGGAAGATGCCTTCATGGGTACCATTCTATTGAACGAGGCTGCCACGTTTTTGTGTCGACCCATTTTCTCGGGTACCATGGGTTGTTCTACCGCTACTTACGACGTGCGCGCGCAAAAGTTTTCCTTGTCTCCGATCTTCGCAGAGACATGAAAGACATATCTCAACAAGGGGTCGAATGTTGAGAGTCGCATTGTATTCCCGGCAAGGCGGGCCATGTCAGATCCATCCCGTCGGGGCTGATCGAAAGGGTGCCTACATTAGCATCCATGATAGAGAGAGATCTCCATTGCCAAACTTGCAACCACCCGCTCCGCCATGCCGAGGAGAAGACAATGCCTGCCTATCGCACTCCCATTGCGTCGCGTTCTGCGCCCCGAAGCGGTGAAGATGGGCTTACGAAGCAAGCCTCCTTCATGCAAGCGGCCGAGGATCTATGCAGGCCGAGTGCAGAATCTCTGTACTTCCCAACACCTCGACCTCGTACAGAGATTGAAGAGGACATGAGGTATCGTTGGAGTAAAAGGGGGAAAAAATTGAAAACCGGGAGCGAGGGAAGGAGAAAAAGGTTCCAATGCGCCACCTTGAAGCCTGCCGGACAGAACTATCGGAGCCCCCTGGCTTTTCGGTGTCCAACCCCATAACATCGCCGACCTCGTCAGCATCGATCCATATCGAGCATCGAATTTGAACGAGTTGTTCTGTTAAAATTGTTGCTATTCTTCGTCGTGAAGTTTTACAAAGATCTATGACGCATCAGATGTGTAGGTTTGACAGAGATTCGATGGTTCCGATGGTTTGGGAGAGGACAGGCTACACAGGGTCAGGGTGCAGGTCACACGAGCGAGTGGGGGCCGGTACTTTTGCGAGTAGCAGAGAGGAGGAAAAGAATTGAATATCAGATTTCTGGTGTAACGCCCGCCCGCCACAAAACCGGTTCTAGTAGAAAAACTCCTCCCCCCTTTCACACCCCCAAATACCAACACGTAAGCAAAGCTCATCGATTCCTCGTGTTTCCCATCCGACAATACCAAGAAAGAAAGAAAGAAAGAAACTTTGCAAAAGCCACATGTTCCTAGCCGTGAAACATCAGACCCATGCGCCCCCGAGATAACTCCACGCTTGTGTGATACCCAGATCCAAATTCCCGGAACCGTCGTCGTCATTGCCTTCCCTGAGCTGGTCGAAAGGGGTAAACGTCGCGAGAGAGAGATAGGAACGGTCTAGATCGTCAGGCACACATGCCCCCATGCCCCGTACGACGGATGAGACACGCATACACCGCCGCCGGAGCATTGCCGGTTGCTCCCGGTGACGACATGATTCCCCATCTGACCATGCACGACATGATCTTCAGCGTGCCTGACGATCTCCCCATGGCGCACATGCTTCCGCTATCCAAGAAACCAGATGGTACGACCACACCTCACCCCGTCAGCTCACCACCAGATCGATAGCCTCGTATACCGTTGCCCAGTCTGGCATCTTTCAGCTGCTCGGGCAGCCCGTTGACTCACCACCACCCATCCAATATCATGTTCAGACTGCAAGTATCCTTCGATCCTCCATCCCTCGCCTCCGTTATCGGTCCTCAAGCAGACTCGATCTCGTGCCAAGTCTCCCACTCCATCAGCTTCCTCTCAGCTCGTCGTCTGACTACTGATCGCCACTGCAGCCCGCCGTCCCTACAAGACCACGCCTCTCGGAAACACTTCCCAACAAAAGGTAACAAGCTCAACAAAAACAAGAGAGGAACATGACAAGAAAACCTCGCCCAGTCCAGCCACTCAGGCACCTCCCCATCCGAAAGGGACTAGAAAGAGTGATGTGATATCGAGGAGGGAATTAGGAAGACTGGCCCTGCCCCGAGCCCCCCTGATCCGCCCGGCACCCCAAGCAGACCTGGTGGTAACAAAGCGTGTCGGGGACCCGACGCATGGGATGAGCGCACCACCGAAACGTGTTCCCGCCGCGGCGGCACCGGCAGCAGACCCAGCGGCCGCCCAGCTGCTCGAGCCGGCACTGGCCGCTGCCGCAGCCCTGCGAAACCAGGCAACCACCCGTGGCGCAGGGGTCGTTGTAGTCGAAGACGGTCGCGCTGCTGCTACTCGCCGTGTTGGTGGGGCTGGTAAGGCTGCTGCTGTTGTAGTAGTTATTATTGCTGCTGCTGCTGCTCCTGCTCGCGGTACCGTGGCTATGATTATTGGCAGAGGAGGCGTTGCTGGCGGCGGTGTTGTTGATGGCTTGCCCTGCTACGGGGTCGTAGTCTTGGGGTTGGTGGTCTGGGCCGTAGAGGAGAATCTCACAGGGGTGCTGGATCACTGTTGAAAGAGAGAAGAAAAGGCGCTCGTTAGTTCAAGCTGCTTTCGAACTTCATGAGGACGTTAAAAGCAAAGCATAAGGGAGCCTAGAACACTTGTCTATCGTTGGGCTGAAAAAAGAAACTCGATGGACAAAATCGATAACATGAAAACATACGATGGCTGAAAAAGAATGCGGGAGGGCTGAGATGTATGGATAATCATGAAGGGCGCGCTTGTGCCGCTATCGTCTCAGTATCTCAGTAGGGGAGCATGATTCCTTTCTTGTTCCCTTTCGTAGGACTGGCAAGTGTGTGGTCGGGGATGATGGCGTTTACTCTTGACCTGCTAGTAATTGATCGCCCAAACGAGTGCTTATAGGAAATGATGGTTGTTGTGCTTGGTTCAGAAGCCATATTGTTGTGGTTTTCCGACTGTAGTTTTGTAACATGGTTTCTGCAAGCCCAAGTTTTGGACCATGCAGATAGATGTATGTCATTTTCATATGGCATAGTCAGGAGCAGACTGTCTCCGAAACGTGCCAGTTTGGAAGGGAGACGGGAAATAGGATGTAGTGTTGTAACCAGAAGTTGAATGCAACGAACAGTGGTAATGAATGATATCATGGTGCCGAGTAGATCAAAACCCCTCTCTGCAATGATGTAAGCCGGCACTCAACCCGCCCCGGTCCTTCTAGAACACTGCCTGCTAGGCATGTTACCAGAACCCGACTGTCTGGGTCGCCGCAAGGTACCTGGCTCAGGTTGCAGCCGCCATCTTAGCGGCGCAGCGCGGGCGGGTGTGCCGCGGGCTCACAAACTCTTGTGTGCGTGCAATGTCCCAAGCAACGTTGTTGCAGGCGAGCCTCAGAGGACGACAGAAAAGGTAACAGCAGGCGCAAGTAGCGAAAAAGAGGCTAAAGCCAAGTCGCTGTTCTAGAAAACGCCCCCCATTCTTTCCTTCTTCTGTGGTACAAAATCGGCAATGGAAATGCAACGTCACCTGTATCTGTCTTTTCTCGGTCGTTTCTTTGCTGCGCAGTAGACGAGAAGCAGAATGCAAGGAAGGGCAAGATAGAAACAACAACACTTGTCTCGGGGTATTTGTGGAGAAGTAAAGAAACACATGGGATTCAGGGGTAAGCGAAGGAACGATTGACCTCCGATTTTGGAGAGAAAAGAAGGGGAAAAAAGAATACCAGTGACGTACATTGCTCTTCCCCTGTCGGGCTCAAGTGCGCTGCTATCGTCGAGTACGTCGCATCCGCGCAGAAGTTGTAGTGGATCGCATACTCGATGTCGCGCATGCAGGGTGGGATATGGTGGTAGTGAAGATAGTAGTAGAAACACATGGCTGGCTGCCCTGGCTGGCTGCCTGGCTTTTCCCCTCGTTTCCGAAACGCGCGATGGAAGGGTACGTACAGGCTGCTAAGAGGGCGGGGAAAAGGAGGCAGCAAACCAGAAAACCCACGTGGCGGGCAGCGCCGATCCGGGGCAGTAAGGCCAGGGGGCGTTAACAGCGATTAAGGTGGACTGATAACGGGCTTGGTGCCAAGGATGTATGTATGTATGAGCTACAAGCGCTCTCGTCGATGGGCAATGGCACGTCAGATCATGCGATTTCTCTTCTATCGTCATGCGATTACTCGAGCTGAGAGCGCAAGGCTTCCAAGATATCATACGATCCAAGGTGAATCTGGCCTCGTCGAACAGCAGCGCCGAGTGTCCAACTAAACTCGACTAGCTAATCTGGAGAGCGGAGGTGAAGCCCGGGGAGATAGGTAGGGTTGGATGGATGATAGCGCATATATAAAGTAGGCACGCGGCTAGGTGCGTCGCGGTAATCTCCAATCTGGATGAAATGGGAAATGTCTTCGTTATATGACACAAGGATGCTTCTCAATATCACCGACAGAGGTGGCTATCCAGCCGATGATCGTCAACAAGGTCTGGGACTGCCCGTATAATAATCTTCTTCGGCCCTGGTCGACGCCCCCTTATATAGTCGGGATCGTCTTGCATCCTCGTTTCTCATCCTCCACATTCCGGGCCACCTGGCGAGGTTCAATCCAGCATATCTGGGCTTGTCCTTCCAGTCATGGGCTTGATCCAACCACTTCGCAAGAGGTCCGCCCAATGACGGTGCCGTTCCGAGATCCGAATGGAAAGGGATGAAAAACCGTGGGAAACACCAAAAGCGACTCAGTTCAGTGTCATGACTATCTGTCGGGCGGCCCCTCACCCTGGGAGAGAGGAGAGGATAGCATACACAATAATCACCAAAAGGGAAAGAGGACGAGAGGGAGAGGGAGCCTGCGAGGAAGGAAACAAGCCCCCTCGATACAAAGGCGACGACTTCACGATGCACCTTCCTAAAGACAGACAGACACCCACTCGGGGGCTGAGGATTACCATTCACCCCCCGAAATAGCCCTCGACCCCCGTCCCTGTTCAACCCAAAGGTTTCGGCCAAACATGGTCGTGTCGAACGCGAGATGCGTGGTTTTCACGTGGTGGTCGTTTGGCCACATGGCTCTCACGAGGTGGCAGGAAGCCCAAACAAAGCCCGTGGATGGCCGTGGCGGCCATTCTGCCGGCCAGACTTGGCTGACCGTCTAAGACATGCGATTGAGACATCGAATGAGAATCGCTGAGAGGCTTCCGGCAGCCTGCGAATAAAGGCATCGTGCTATTATAAGTCGACGGCCACTATTGAAGTCTCCCGGTGCCATCTTCTCTTCGCAAAAAGGTGCGATGCGCACAATCTTGGGCACCATCGTGGATCGCGCGCACAATACACCTCAGGTGTGTGGCAGCACTTTTGTGACCTGTCGATATCGGGCACGAACTATTCAGGTGGCGCCTCGCGAGGGCCTGATCTGATCAGCTCCAAAGGCCGGTGCCGAACAATGTCCTGATCGTGGATATCGGAACTCGGAGAAAATACACAAACAGTACATGCGCGCGTGGTGTGACGGCAAGATAGAGTTGTGCTTCCCTGGCCATTTAACATGAGGCCGAGAGTCTGTTGCAGGCCGGATCATTAGTCGAGCACGGATGTGACATTGATTGAGAAAACGGTTTCGGCGCCGTTACATCCTCGGATCAAGGAACCAAGAGCCGTCGCCTGATTTGGCTAGGCCGTCCGTCGCTAAAGGACATTTTGGTGTGAAGCAGCACCTACCGGTATAGGCCACGCATGATGTGCTCGCCAAAAAGAGAATGCGGCATTGGTTCCAAGAAGGGTGCAGCGTCCAGCTTCGCTTCGCGGCTTGCCTTCATTGATTAGCAGAAACCCGAGAGCTTGGAAACAGAAGGCGATTGGAATAAACAGGCTCTGTACGATGTCGTGTGTGTCCTGTGATACCCAGAGAGGGCAAGGCAGCAGGGGCACGAACCCCTGGACATGTGATAGTGGCACACGGGGTCGTCGTGATACCGCTGGCGGAGGTAGATCCGACCCAGGAATGACTGGGTGCATAGCCCTACTCTTGTCGAGGTTGTGACACCTTCGCTTCACTATATTGGCGACCATGAACCCATCGCTTGATGAGAAAGAGGGACGCACACATTTGCAGTATAGACATCACCCTGGGCCAGAATCTCGATTAAGCAATGCTGGCGGTGGCACCCGTAAAAGGAAGTTGACTTCGGCTCCAACCCGGCACAAACGAGGAGCGCTATGGGGACATAGGTAGGAGTGGCGTTTGTGAAGGGTCTACATATTGTAAATCCACGAAAAGAATACATGGCCAGGAATGAGAGAACGGGATTCTGGTATCGGGGACTAGAAGAGCCTCTTCTTCAACCGTCGGCAACTGGAAGCTTCCGCCTTCCTCAAACTGCCAGTGTGCATTCGAGTACTCGAGTCCCTCATGCGCATGGCTTGGCATGACCGGTGTCGAACGCTGGGCTTGCAGGCTATGGGCTTTGTCACGCTCATGTTGTGTAACACGGGGTTGCGACAGGCCTTGGGTAGACCCGGAGGAGAACCAGAGGAATGGATGTCATATCGTTGATCGTTGATCACAAAGATGGTGAAATACAATGAATGCAAGGCTCGTGGCATTCCATCGCAGCCGGCAGATGAAAAGGCACAGAGGACGACGCCTTATTAGTTTGGCTGGTGTCTAGCTTGATTGCTGATCTGACACATCGTTCGAGAGGCGTTCGCGATGACACAGGGGGGGGCCTCATCAATCGCCAACAGGTCCAATCACCATAGTCGACTGGAGGACTGGGATGTACGCCCGGCTGAGACCTGGATAATATGAAAGTTTTGAAAGAAAGGTCGGCTCTCTCACCTACATTGGGGTTGTAGGACATTCGGATAATGCCCTGCAATAGATGGCCTGTTATTGAGTGATATCGATCGTAGCATGCACGGTTGTCACTATCCATTAACCTAGCCAGTAGTAGTAGCACCAGCCTTGGAGTCGAAGACTGACAACTATGGTCTGTTTCTGTGCATGCGCAAGTTTTTCCGATCTTCAAGGAAGCAGATGACTGGGCAAGGGTTCGATGCCAGAATGGGCGACTCGATCTGCCAGAGAGGTGTTGGCAAGATTTGCACCATCACAGTCGCTTGATGCATTGTGATGTCTGCAATAGTAGGCTCACCTAATGCTCTGCGGGAAGCCTCCATGGTCGCGATACCCTGGACTCTTCGGAGAATGGTCCCGTCCAACAAACAAGCTTGCTTGCCGAACCGCTGAAGAATTCCGCTAATGGTTCCGATGCAGGTTGCCCTGGTTGATGGTGGCCTTTCGAATCCCTTGCTTGGTTGCATCGTCCTGGACTCGCAACTTGCCTCAGGAGGATCTGGTTCAGATCGCCGGGCCCGAGCCGAGAGGCCAAGTTAATCTGCTCCCCAATCCCGAGCATCGACCTCGAGTCTGTGGCGAGGACAAACCAAGGGGGCAATACGAGGATCAGGCAGAAGGAGCAGAGTCATGCGGGATCCATCTCGTAAATGGAAAAGACTGGCAGCGGATATTCGATTATGTCAAATGATTAACGGGCGGCGGGCTGTGGAGAGCCATGATGGATGGCATCGCCTTCTTAATAATGTCGAGTCAGTCGCATCACAGGGCGCGGGCGGAAATGCATACGGCGTAACTGGGCGCAACGGTCGGTAGCTAAATAGGTAGGTAGTCAAGCTTGATGGGTGCCCGCCCGGTAGTATTGGTGATCTCATCTTTTGTAAGCCCTGGGGCGTGACTGAGGCGAAGGATGCCAGATGCTTGGTTGACCTCCTAGCGAACGTGAGGGGTCCAATGAGAGACCGGAAAGCCCCTCCTCCAAGAACTTCCAAGAGGTCATCGTCGCTCCCCCACCAAGCCATAGATGCAGGATTGTGTGGACTTGGCGAATTGACTCACAGCAGATCATGCTGCGTATTGCGCGACCATGACGCCGTGGGTAATCAGGGTAAGGCTGAGGGTAACCGGCATTTGAAGTCAGAGGACAATCGATGGCAACGTACGGGATGGTTGGTGGTTCTGTATAAAAAGGGCCAGCGACAGCATGCGAAGTTCAAATCCCTAAAGGCTTCTTTGGAGTTTCGACTTTTTCAACAAGACATATCAGATTGCAACAGCAGAATACTTTGAGCCCAGCTGCGACTTCCACGAAATTGAATATTGCTAGTGTCGCGACGTTTGCTGAACCTACCTGCCATACTTGCGCCTTGCGCCTTCCCTTTGCGACCGAGCGAGGAACCAGATACAAAACAGCAACGACAAACGCTGGCTGCTCTCCACCATCCACCAAATCACATTTCACCCTTCAGCATGGCCGGCGGTGTATTTACAACATTGTTGCGCGAGATTGCCGAACTTTGGGACGCTGTATTATTGGGCCTGGGGTCATGCTACTACAAAGTCAGGGGTCGCTGAGCACTGCTGATCAGGTTCGATCACGGGGTTTTGTCATGATGGAGTAATGCAGGGTCCAGTAAATTGTTGCAGACGATGAAAGGGTGGTTACTAGGCTTTTGGGGGGAGACCCTGCCGGCTTGCTACTCTGCCGGTTCTGGCCGGATTGACAGACGAGAAGGGGCACGCCGAATCTGACGTGACGGAGACGCGCAAAGGCTTTGAAGGCATGGACTGCTGGCTAGCTTGCTGCTTGCTGCTTAATTGCTTGGCAGGTGTCAAGCTGGCAAGGTGCCGCCGGCACGTGAATGATCGTCCGACTTTTGAGACGAGGGCGCGCGGCGGCGCGGGCCAAAAAAGACTTGAGCTTTCTAGCGACTGAATCGAACAAGATCGGCTCCCTGTCTTGACTGGTTGGGCAACTGAGCAGAAAATCGAAATTCCTTCTCCTGCTGATCTTTGATCTCTCATGTTCGGTCCTTTCCACTCCCTTGTTATGACGCCATTTCCTTTTCCACCCTCTCTTTTTATTTGGGTGGGTATTGCTCGTGCTTGAGGGGAATGGGCGAGATCTCTGGAGCGACGATGGAAAAGAACGCGCAAGCTATGTGATAATAGGTCGGGCCAATCTATAATCCAATCCCCCAATCTACAACGAAAGAAATCAACACAATGCGCAAGGCATAGCATACACACACTAAGCGGCGAGATTTGCGGGATGGTTAATAGATTGTGGATGGAGTCGCAGCAGCCAAGTTTGGTTTCATTCAAATTCAATCTCAATCAAATCGAACTGCGTCGTGTCATGGTTATGGTCGATGCCCGTCCGGGGCGGTGGTGGTTGTGACCGTACAGTAATATTACTGTGGGAGCGTGGTGGGCGCTACCCCGATCAATCCAATTTGCTGTGGCTCGCTGTAAATGCGACACACACACCAGCACACTAATAGCAACAACCGACGCGGCACACAGCACACACACCTTGACACACAGTAAGCCTCATTCTGATTTCGATGTGTTGTTCTAGAAGTAATACACTTACACGTATGGTGCATTATACCGTATCCTTATATAGTCCTTGCTGGCCATGGCGTCATCATCGCCAATTCCTGTCAGCTCTGCAAACCGTTGAAGATCTCCCAGGACCAAGCGACCAAGCAATGCTTCTCTCAGCAAAAGCACCCTTGGCTATTGCTTGTACGGGCTTGTCCTCTCTTTGACATTCAAACATTTGCCGCTGGCGTGGTTGACCAGCTGGTCAGATTGGTCTGGATCGGGAGTGCCAAGGATGCCAAGCTGCCAAGAGGAGAAGGGCCAGGGGTGTCTAACCCAATGGCGCGCTGAGGGTGGGTCGCACTCTCAGGAACGAGATGAGGTCGAACACATTCATCTCGGGGGTACCACTGTTTTTTGCAGGTTGCAGTCGTCAAGTCCTTATTCCTGCGCTGCACTGCCTCCTCCAACGCTTTGCTGGCTGGCGAGCATTCTGGCGAGCAGGCCTGAGCAGGCGTCCAAATTGGCGTCGTGCTGGCTGCTTTCTGACGCTGTTGTGTTGGCTGCCCATCTCTTCGACCAGCGCATGCAACACCTCCTCTCTGTAGATCAGAATAACAATCTTAGCATTTTAGATCTGTGTCTTCGATTCGAGAAAGGATGAGCGACGGCCTTACGTATGCCTCTCCATTGTTTCAGCAACACGAGGCTTACTGTTTGCTCATTGCATCAGCCTTAGCATGCTATCGTGATACACGGCTCATGGAAAGTCAATTCCATGCGATTTGGTGGTGTAGTATTCACCTGAGCATATGTAGTCGGTATGCAGGTACTCAACCGCTTAAGCATCAAATAGCCGCAATGCTACCTTCTAACATGACATATTTGATTTGGCCAATGATTATACGAGAGGACAGGCTCTGTGATACTACATACCTACTTTTGGCAAAACCAAAACGGTCAAGAGTGCAGCTGGTGTTGTTATTCTGGTTTGCAGCCACTTGCCACTTGGGCCAATATCAATCCGGATTCGGGTTGCATGGTGTGGACGGGCTGGCTAGTCCACATATGATTACGGTGACCTCCATCGAGTCTCCATCTTTCGAACCCCCTATGCTCGCCTGCCCTGGCTGAGAAGATGTTAGTAAAGTAGGAACAGGACCACCCGGGCCAATCATGTCCAACCAGTCCCTGCGATCGCCCCCCGGTTCCTAGCTTCCCCTTTCTTTGCTTGCCGTGTGCGCGTGTGTGTGTGTACCTGCATATCCACTATTCCACCCTCGGAGTGCGACTCTGCTCTACCCTTTTTCAAGGTCCGTCCTCCCGCGCTCGTTCACTCCAACCGTTTTTCATAACCTCTCTCTCTCCCAAGACTTCTTTCTTTCCCTTTTTATTCCGCTTGTAATCAGTCGGCGATATAAGAGAAGGAACCATATTATTTGGAGGCTTCGTACACTCTTTTAAACAAGTCCACACAACTACACTCATTACTTTTTACATTTCAGCATTATTCTCGTTTCTGCAACGTCATTCCAGCTCCCGAAACATCTGATCTTGCCCCGACCCACGCAAGGATTCCAAGGCGGATATTGTCAATATCTTGGCTCGTTACAGAAACTTGGCCATCAGGGAAACTTGAAAGCCTTATCTTTCAGCTCCCTCCCGGACTTTTTGTGTGAGACTTCTAGGTAACAACAACAACCACCTACATCCATCACCACAACCAAAACACCATGGGTTTCCTCAAGACCGCAGTGGCCTCGTCGCTGCTCTTGGCATCGCAAGCCACTGCCACTCTGGACCCCATTGTCCAGAAGGGCTCCAAGCTCTTCTACAAGTCGTCGGGCGAGCAGTTCTTCATGCAGGGTATTGCCTACCAGCAGGAGTTCGCTGCTGCCGGCAAGGACAGCTCCTCGGACAGCAAGACCAAGTACATTGATCCCCTGTCCAACCTGGACAACTGCAAGCGTGATGTGCCCATCCTGAAGGACCTTCACACCAACGTCATCCGCACCTACGCCATCAACCCCAAGGCCGACCACAAGGAGTGCATGGACCTTCTCGACAAGGCCGGCATCTACGTTATTGCCGATCTGGGTGAGCCGGCCCTGTCCATCAACCGTGACAGCCCGGCCTGGAACGTCGAGCTCTTCGACCGCTACAAGGGCGTCATCGACGAGATGGGCAAGTACACCAACACCATCGGCTTCTTCGCCGGTAACGAGGTCACCAACAACGCCACCAACACGGCCGCCTCGGCTTTCGTCAAGGCTGCCGTCCGTGACACCAAGAAGTACATCAAGGACACCCAAAACCGCTGGATGGGTGTCGGTTACGCCGCCAACGATGATGCCGAGATCCGCATCAACATGGCCCAGTACTTCAACTGCGGTGAGGAGGAGCAGGCCATTGACTTCTGGGGTTACAACATCTACTCGTGGTGCGGCGACTCCAGCTTCACCAAGTCCGGCTACGACACCCAGGTCGAGTTCTTCTCCAACTACTCCGTCCCCGTCTTCTTCGCCGAGTACGGCTGCAACTCGCCCGGTGGCGCCGAGGGCCGCAAGTTCGACGAGACCAAGGTTCTGTACTCTGACAAGATGACCGACGTCATCTCCGGTGGTATCGTCTACATGTACTTCGAGGAGGACAACGACTACGGTCTGGTCAAGGTCAAGGGCAACGACGCCAAGATGCTCAAGAACGCCGAGAACCTGAAGAAGTCCCTCGCTGGCGTCAAGCCCTCCGGCACCACCATGGCCAAGTACCAGCCCAGCAACAAGGCCGCCACCTGCCCCAACAACAGCAAGGACTGGAAGGTCAGCTCCGACGCCATGCCCCCTACCCCCAACACCGACCTTTGCGACTGCATGTTCAAGTCCCTCGAGTGCAAGCCCGCCGACGACCTCGAGCCCAAGGCCTTCGGTGACATCTTCGACTACATCTGCTCCAAGGACTCCAAGGCCTGTGCCGGTATCAAGCAGGACACCGCCAAGGGTGTCTACGGCCCTTACCTCGGCTGCAACGCCAAGGAGCAGCTCGGCCACGTCCTGAACACCTACTACAAGAACCAGAAGGGCGCCAAGACCGCTTGCGACTTCAAGGGCCAGGCCCAGATCAACAGCAGCCCCTCCACCGAGGGCAAGTGCTCCAAGCTCGTCGAGGCTGGTGACAAGGCCGCCGCTGCTGCCGCCACTGCCACCTCTGCTTCCGAGGTCGGCACCATCGCCGCTGACGGTTCTTCTTCCCAGAAGAGCGACGGTGCCTCCGCCGCCGCCGGCCTCCGCGCCACTGGCTTCAGCTTCGGTGGCCTCGCCATCGGTGCCTACATGGTCGCCGCCATGGGTGTTGGTGCCGCCGTCTTCGTCCTGTAAGGGATGGATGGTTGCTTAGTTAATATGTGTTCGTCGTGGTGTGAGATAGTGGGAGAGCGTGGTTCTAGTAATTGAGTGGAGGATACGAAAAATCTTTTTGCACATAGAGAGCCTCCTATGTTACTGAACATAAGATATATACCATTTACCTTTTGTTTTGACGTGTTGTAATTTGGTGTCTTTTGAGGTCTGATATACCCTCGATGGCGCAGCGAAATGGAATTTTGTACTTTTTTTCTTGCAGTCAAGCAAACATCTACCTACTTTACCCAGCTTTAGACGTAGCTTGAAGGAGGGACCTGCAGAAAAAGAAGAGAAACTCATAACCTGAATTGTTACCGCTTATCTTCGTGCGATATGTTATAATAACTGGAGAAACCACCTTAGTGAACGAGCTGATTTACTGTGCCTTTTCGTCTCACGCATGCTAGCGCATTGTTGGTGGTGTGACAATGTATTGAGCGTTACTGTCCCCTTCCCCATCTAGATCCCCAATAGTACAACCAACTCGAAAGTACTGGTTCACACCACTGTAGCGCTTCGGTTGGGAAGGACCAGAACATATTGACACCGATCTATTATAGAAAATTCTCAATTGATCTCCACTCAGACGAATATTATTAGACGACACCTCGGCAATGTTCTCGCGGGCGTTTCGCTTGCGATTTTCCAGTCACTCTTCTCTTCAACATTCGTATTTTCTTCCACTCACTAACTCCTCGACGTGGTTACTACCTACACAGCCATCGTACATAGTATAGATATGACGATGGGCAGGCACATATACGCGATAATGTAACATACTAACGGGGCGAAGTGCCAGAGTGCCTATGACTAACAAAACGCAAAGGCTGTTCAGCTACATTGTCTCGACTTCGATTGTATGCGATTGAACTTATTGGTGGCAAGCCTGCCACGTCTGCATGCAGCTCAACTGCTGAATATCCCATAGCTAGCCAAGGGTCGCCATCCATCTTCACAGCCTGCTTCCAATGTGACACAACATGCCAAAGAAAAAATGATCTCTAAATCTTGGTGGTCGGGGTCCTCGCCACAAGTCTCGCACCAACTTCTTCACCTTCAAATTGCTCGTTTATATCGTCTCATGCGTCTTATGTTCCTCCAAGCATTGTCGTAGTTCCTCCCTATTATGCTAAGTCGTCGTTGCCTTCATGCCCACCTTCAGATATTCCCCAATTGAACTCTCACGTGATGCCATTCGTATTGTTCGACTTTGCAAAGCCCCTTTTGGCCAAGACATACGATGCGAACTTATTGAGACGTTTCTCAGTCAACTTGACGGTGTGCCCTATGGAGCCTTATCGTACACCTGGGGAGGCGGTCCCCTGGCTGAAAACACAGGCACGATTTACTTGAACGATAAAGAAGTGTCCGTGATGCCGAATCTTCTCAATGCCCTGAGATGCCTGCGTTCACGTGACAACGATAGGATGCTTTGGATTGACGCCCTGTGTATAGACCAGAACAATCGAGATGAAAAGGGGCATCAGATTGGCCAAATGAGACTTGTCTACGAAAATGCCGAGCGAGTACTCATTTGGTTGGGACCAAGTTCAGACAATATCGAACTCTTGATGGTACGCAAAGTTACCTTTCGTCAGGAGTCTGGACTAATGATATCCTTGGCACGTCCTCAGGAGGCGATGGATAAGCTTGACAAGAAAGTCATACAACATAGCGACTACAAGGAGAATCCTGTCCAGATTTGGACCAAAGAATGGTCCAAATTGAAGATTGCTTACCCCGACAGCCGTTTGTTCGCTGGGCTATGGGAACTTCTTTGCAGGTCTTGGTTTCGGAGGGTCTGGATCTTGCAAGAGGTTGCCTGCGCTCAAAAGGCAACGGTAGTCTGTGGCATACAGTCAGTTTCATCAAGGACGTTTGCCGCCATGCCCGTCCTATTTGACCGGCTAATCTTGACCGGTCCGTACAACTTCGGGCATGCCAAACCCGTTCTAGAGCTCATGCCTGGGCCTTTTCGAAGAGAATCCTGGTACAGCGGAGATCGAAAGCTGGCCACGTTACTACGGAAGTTCAAAGACGTCGAGGCGACTGATCCAAAGGACCGCATCTATGCTCTGTTGGGCATATCCTCAGACGCCTCCAAACCTGAACAGTTCCTAACGGATTACTACCTCACGATAGCGGACGTACTTCGTAATACCACATCATTTTTATTGTTCGGCAAGGTGGTTCTTGCTCCGCATAGTCTGGACTCCATGACAACCGAGTACGCCGTGCTTAAACAGTTGCCGCGCTGGGGTCTCGCTGAGTTGATCGACATACTACAGAAGCCAGGTCCCTTTTGGGCCTATGTTTTCGACTGGGCCGTCGGCCTGTTTGAACTCACATTGATAAAAGGCCTGGTTGCCACAGGAGTGTTTGACGCAAGTATCAACATAAGAGAATGCCATGTAAATCCCATCACAGTGCTCGCGTTCAGGGGAATGACCGATCTCCAGGATCAACTGCTGGACGGGATACTCGACGGGAGCACTTATGCATTTTTTGACAGTTTGCTTGTTGGGAAAACACTCGATGACCGCACTCATGCGTTCCTCGACGGACTGTCGTTTCTGCCCGGACAACATGTGCCTATTTGAAGGAGATGGCAGAACTTGAGAACGCGGCAACATGACTGAGCAAAGAGGTGATTGTTTAGATGCACACCTATTGAATGTAGTCTCTTCAACCGAACATGATTCAGAAGATTTATAAGCATGTGGTATATTCCAACTTGTGTATCACACCCGGGACTTGGGCCTGCCGTACAGTGGTCATATGACATAACAGGCGGAAGCTACCCCGCCAAACCACCGATTTGCCCCGCCATCCAGTGGATAGCGCCAGCGGACTCGTTTTCGAGAGCATCCCGAAATACTTTTTCTCTCTCTAGCCAACTTGAAGCATTGTACTTTATCACCTTCCTTTGCCATTCAGTATAATCACCGCCAAGATGGAGCTGGATACCAAGACCCGTAAGGCGACCATCCACCGAGCTCCCAGTTCCAAGTTGACCAGCCCGCTTGTCCAGCTCAGTACATGAACAATGACGAGAAGTCGTTCGCCTACGTATCCGCCCGCGATCGATGGCCAGTCATCATTGTAAGCAGCACATTTCCCCTAGGTCATATCTCTCTGGCTGTTTCTTGCTGCATCTGACCACCAACCTAGACCGGCGCCATCGACGACACCTACCGCTCCGTCTCCCAATGCGATGACCCCGCCAAGTTGACTGAGGGCAAGGCCATCGTGGCCGAGCTGGCCCGCCTCAAGTACGAGCTGCAACACGACCGACAGATGACGCCCCTTCGCGACGACGGCGAAGGCGACATCGCCGGCTACAACGCGGAGCTCGAGAAGCTGGGCACCCCGACCTGGTTCCAGGCGCCCTGGCTCTTCAGCGAGTGCTACCTGTACCGCCGCATCAGCACCTCCTTCAGCCTCTCGACGCACTGGAAGCGGTACGACATATTCTCTCGCCAGAAGATGGCCACCTTCCGCTCCTCGCGCCCCGCCGTCCTCGAGCTCGCCGCCCGCTACCGCGAACTGATCGGCCAGATGGAGAAAGACAAAGCCAAGAAGGGCACCCCGAGCACGCCGAGGCCGAGAAGATCCTCTTCCACGAGATGTGCGAGATCTGCCTCTGGGGCAACGCCACCGACCTGTCGCTGCTCACGAGCCTGACGTACGAGGACATCCAGAAGCTGCAGGGCTCCGAGGCCCGCAAGGCGAGCGAGAAGAACATCCTGGTCAACGACCTCGAGGCCGCCTACGCGCTCCTGAAGAAGGCGCGCGACGAGGGCAAGGTGGAGCGCCGCGTCGACATCGTCCTCGACAACGCCGGCTTTGAGCTGTACGTCGACCTCATCCTGGCCGGCTTCCTGCTCTCGTCGGGCCTCGCGACCCACGTCGTGCTGCACCCCAAGTCGATCCCCTGGTTCGTGTCCGACGTCGTGCCGCAAGACTTCTCCGACCTGCTGAGCGCGCTGGCGCAACCCAAGAAGTTCTACGAGACGCAATCGGAAGACGAGCAGTTGCAAGATAAGACGCCCGAGCCCCTGGCCGACAAGGAGGCCGAGGATCTCGCCTTCCTATTCCAAGAATGGGGCCACCTCTACGCCGAAGGCCAATTCGTCATCCGACCCAACCGGTTTTGGACGCACGGCGGCAGCTTCTGGAGGCTGCCCGCGGAGAAGGAGCTGGTGGAGGACCTGAAGACTAGCGAGCTCGTCATCTTCAAGGGCGACCTGAACTACCGCAAGTTGACTGCTGATGTAAGTATCGCATTGCACAGCCTTGATATTCGAGAAAGTACTAACTTACTATCCTACAGGCTGCCTGGGATCCTACAACACCTTTCACTGAGGCCATTGGTCCGATGGGACCTGGCTCCGGCGTCAATGTCCTGGCGCTGCGGACGTGCAAAGCCGATGTCGTTGTCGGCCTGAAGCCGGGTGAGGACGAGAGGATCCGCGCGACCGAGGGCGGCGGTGGCGACAGCGGTATCCGGAAATGGGCGTGGAGCGGCAAGTGGGCAGTCGTGTCCTACTCTGGCGGCAAATAAGAAGCCATCAGAGGCAAGGGATAGTTGCACAGGTTTTAGACGAATTTGCTTGCGCGGATATCGATTTCATAGACAAAGAAAAGACCATAGACCAGGAGCAGATTAAATGCGAAAAAATATCAAGCCGTATTCATAATGCATTGCTCATATCTATCGAACCATGTCAATAACCAACTTTTATTGCTTTTCCTTTTGATAGCCCCCAACTTTTGCATCCCCATTTTCGAATATCCCGCTCCGTATATGCATCATCCCCTTCAGATTCATTCAAATTAGACCATTAATCATGACCAACTAACTATCACGGAGAAATGCCTTCGTCATAGTGCCAATCATTCCCTCATTTTCAATGAAGACATGATGAAAAACGCGTCTCCTAGTTGAAGACGACGGTCTTGGTGCCGTTGAGGAAGACGCGCTTCTCGCTCCACCATTTGACGGCGGCGGCGAGGACCTGGCTCTCGACGTTGCTGCCCTCGTCGACGAGCTCCTTGGGGCTCAGGGCGTGGTCGACGCGGGCGACGCGCTGCTCAATGATGGGGCCCTCGTCGAGGTCGGCGGTGACGAAGTGGGCGGTGGCGCCGATGATCTTGACGCCCCGCTCGTAGGCCTGGTGGTAGGGTTTCGCGCCCTTGAAGGAGGGCAGGAAGGAGTGGTGGATGTTGATGATGCGCCCGCTCATGGCGGTGCAGAGTCCCGGGGTCAGGACTTGCATGTACCGCGCCAGGACGATGAGGTCGATGTCGTGCTTGGCGACGAGGTCCAGGATTTGCTTCTCCTGCTCGAGTTTGGTGTCCTTGGTCACGGGCAGGTGGTGGAAGGCGATGCCGTAGCTCTCGGCCAGGGGCGCAAAGTCCGGGTGGTTCGAGACGATGAGGGGCACCTCGACGTTGAGCTGCCCCGTGCGCTGGCACCGGAAGAGCAGATCGTTGAGGCAGTGGCCGATCTTGGAGACCATGATGAGGACGCGGGGCTTGGCGGACCGCGGGCGCACGTCGATGGTGCGGATCTGGAAGTCCTCGGCCAGCTTCTTGAGGGGCTCGTCCAGCAGAGGGCTCGTGGTGGCGGCGTGGCCGAAGTGCACGCGCATGAAGAAGGACTCGGAGGTGCGGTCCGAGAACTGCTGCAAATCCAAAATGTTGAGGTTCTGGGCCGCCAGCAGGCCCGTCACGGCGTGCACGATGCCCGGCTTGTCCGGGCACGACAGCGTCAGGATGTGGTCATCGCTGGGCGGGTTCGCGGCGGTGGCGGCGGCGGACGACATGTTGGCGCGGGGCTGGTTGGGGGACAGGTTGAGCTGTTCCTTCTGTTGGCGGATGTTGTCCTGCTGTTCCTTCTCGCGAAGATGTTGAGAAGAGTAGAATCTAACTGCTCCTATTCCAATCGCAGGTGAAGTAGCTCTCAGGGGCAGCTGATGAGTAAGACGGGCGAGGCGGCTGCTGATTGGTGATGATGTGGTGGTGGTGAAAGGATGAGTCAACGACCTTCGGATAAGCTGCTGCTGGACGGGCTTCAGCGCGGTGCTGCAACTCAAACGTGCGGCGACCATGGGCATTTGTTTTGTGGTTTACCCTTTTTTTGCCCTTTTACTCACAAACCAAAAACGTTAGTGAGAGTACCTATACCCGCTGTCCAATCGAATTGGACCGCTAACAAGTAGATCTTAGATTGATATCGATACCTATACTATTCTTGTCTATAAGCAACTCAATCCAGTCACACAGAAAACACCGTAACACGGCGATAGAAATTTTGTATTGTGTGAGAGACGGAGCGAACTAGAATCGGGACCCCACCAGGCGTAGTGGGTTGAAACCTCCGCTTTCGGGCGACTATGACTACAAGATAATCAATGGAAAACGACGGAATAGACGTTATGTTATGTAATGTCGACGGCGGTGCGACCAAACCGACTGTTTTCCAAGCAAAAACCATTCGTAGCCAAGAACACGAAACCGGGGCTCACCTTTGTTTGGAACGAACCTTGGGTCCTCCAGGGATTGGGTATATGCCGCAACATATCTCAGGGCATCCTTGCACTCAACTAGAAAGGTGGACTGGCTTAGTGGTGGCCCCAAGACAGAGCAAGATGCCAACGACTTCACATTAGATAAAGGTGAGCTCAGTAGCATTTCATGGCCAAGTCCTTCAGTAATCGCGGGTGCCCGTGATTTGGCCAAGTAGGCTCGTTCCGTAATTAGGACTCTATTGCTATGTTACTATGCTGCAAATACACGATCAATCGATATCCGCCTCAACACCGCCATCCTTCTTGGCCATCCTCGCCTCAATCTTCTCCAGCTCGGCGTCGATCCGCTTGAACGACCACGACTTCCAGAAGGGCGGGTACAGGAACGGCCGGAGGTCGAAGCGGTTGTCGTCGGGCGAGTAGTTGTTGGCGTGCAGCGACGGGGTCAGCGTCGTCATCTTGTGGCGGTTGATGGCGTAGAAGTGGTGGAACCGCTTCACCTTCAGGGCCACCTCGGCGGGCGTGTAGTCGGCGCTCCAGTCGTGCACCAGCCGCTGGAACATGCCGAACGCGCCCAGCTTGGCTTCCTTGCGCAGCCGGCCCAGCACCGTCAGCTCGTCGTAGGTGAAGCCCATGTCCACCTCGTCCGCCTGCACGTATTCCGACGTGATGGGCTCCAGCTCGGCCGTCGGCGTCGCGTCCAGGAACTCTTGCAGGCATGGTATGCCGAAGTCCTTGACGGCCCATTTGATGAACCGCTTGAGGTCTGACTTGTCGATGGAGCCAATCGGGTTGATGTCGGCACTAGAACAGTCGTATTTGGTGAGATATCCTCGCAGGCTTTCGCCGACGTTGGCGCTTCCTAGGACCAGGAGACTGCCTCCACCCGGTCGGTTTCGCGTAGTCGGGAGAATCTGACCAAACTCGTAGGCCGTGACCATGCGACATCGCGCTTGGAGGCACTGAAGCGTTATGTTTTCTTGGTAGGAGCCTCCATGTACCTTGAACTTCGGATCAAAACCTGTGGTTTTGAGAATGAGCTCCTTTTGAGCGTTGTAGACTTCATCGATGTCGAGGTCGATGTGGTAGCTGCCGATGGCTTCGGCCAGATCCTTGGCGCGCTTCCTGGTCTCGGGGGAAGACATCGAAGACATTCCCATGAATATAGAACTGAAAATTTGGTTGCAAAGTTCTTGGGGGGTTTCGGGGAGGACGCCTTCGCCCTTATACTTGGCGATGCGCTTGACATCCTCAATCACCTGAGGGTTTCCTTCCTTTACTGCGTCCATCACGATGCGACACATGCTGAAGACGATGGTCGCAGTGGCACACGAATCAATGCCACCGCTCAAAGGCACCAGGTATCCCGCCTGCCCTGACCTTCGGAGGTAGTCCCACAAGTAGCATCCTGCAGCGAGGGCGATCTCCTCCTCGACACTGTGGAAGCGTGGCTTAATGGGGGCGGTGCGACGTTTGGTGGTATCGAACTCCTCTTCTTCAGGGCTCAGCTCGAATGCGGTCTGGATGCGTTGATACTTGGCCGAGGAAGTAACGGCCTGGTGTCCCCGCGAGATACCAGAGCGGTAGGCCCGCACTTCTTCCAGGTCGACGGTAGCCGTCACTACCTAAGGATAGGGTATTAGACACGTAATTAAGGTGGGCGTTTCGTGAGTGGACCTACCTCGACATCATTCAAGCTGAATTGAGAACCCATTTTCACAATCTCGCCGTTCACAATAACCATGGCGGAACCATCAAAATACAACCGATCCGAATCGCCTATTCGACTCTCTGCGTCAGTATTACTCTTTCGAAATTTGGAAGAGATCTCTCTGAAGGGAAAGCAGGCAATTCTTCATTGAGTTGCAGTCTCGGCTATTCCTCGAAATATTGAGATGGGACGGAATGGACAGGGAATTGCTTACAGCCTTGCTGGTTGGCATAAAGATATACTCCACCGTTTTTCCTGGTCGCCTCTTGGATCAACTGAAGCCTTGTCGACAACTTCAAAATTTCCCAGTGGCTTTCTCCCAGCGTTAGTAAAGCACTTTCGGGATATAGGATTTCTTGTCCCAGGAGGGAAAGGGGGAAGAACGACCATAAGCCGCTTGCATAACCCTCCTGAGACAATGAAGTAGGAAGAATGAAAGCCAAAATTCGTACCTGGCACTACTATTGGTGATGATCTCGCAGCCATCCAAACTCCTGAACTCTTGTCGTCAGTATTACCCTTATGAATGATATGTTTTAGGAGGGGATCGAGGTCACCCCAATACGCTGGGATAACGAGGATCGCCATGGAACAGAATGGACAGTCCCCGGGTGATCTTACATAGAGATGTGCGGTGCGTTTGGTGTGAAGAGCTCCTCGCACGTTTCTGCGCCGAAACAGGTGTCGGGCGTGCTGATGAGGGCATCTCCAAACGGAACGTGGGTGGCGCCCTGGAGTTTCTGCAGCATACGTGGCAGGTGGTATTCCTCGGTTTGGCGAGGCTTGGACCATGGCAAGAACCATCTCTGCTCTCTGTAGTTCCCGTCGGAAGCCATGAACTGCTTCGGCCGGATAAGCAGAATCTTGCCGTCCAGACAGATCACGCGGCAGTTGTAGCAAACATTGCGGTGCTGCATTGGCATACCAACATCAATAATGATGCCATGGCACGACTCGTCCTGGAGAAGCCGCGCCAGCATCTCCAGGGAGTGAAGGAAGATGTCTTGCTCCTTGAAATGGTCCTGGGCCATGTAACCCGTGATCTCAAGCTCTGGGCCTACCCGCAGACGTGCGCCGGCTATGTAGCTCTTTGTATTAGCATGTTTTCTGAGGGACACGTAAATATGGATGTAGCAAGGCTCAAAATCGTACCGGCTTTGGCCTTGTGAATGCTTTCGATGATGCGACCCAAGTTGCCCTCCCAGTCCAGCGCCCACTGTCCGAAACCCAGCGTCAGTATGATATTTCATCAGTACCTAGTGCACATTGGGAGACTCGTACCTGGTTCAGCGAGCATGTCGCGACGGTGACGAGGTGGCCGCCCATGTTGGGCTATTGGCGCCAATGAGCGGGAGATGAAATGCAGTGGTGATTCGGAATATAGGCCCAAAAGAGGATTTCTGGGAGTCGATATAAATCTGGTGAGTAAGGTTCGTTTGTCGACTTCACAAATGCAAACAGTCACTTTGGACAGAAGGTTACGGAGATAAGTCACCAGCTATCAGCTAGCTATGGTGGGGCTTGGGCGGTCCTGCGAAACAGAAAGTCCATTTGAAACCAGTCAATGCCAGAATTGGTCCACCCTGCAGCAGAGGCCACCTTGGAAAACCTGTAGTTATTTCATTTCATCGATGTCATTATCCTCTATAAAACGAGTGGTCTGTTCTTATATAGAGGACTGTGGATAAGTGATATGTTTGGAGAAACCGACATTCCTCTTCACCATGTAGTATGTAGGTGTAGGTTGCACGTTAGTGGGGTTGGGAAGCTTCCCTTCGAAGCTGATAACGATAGTGGTCCGGTGTCGCATGGCGGGGTGTTCTGGAGAGAGGTCAAGTAGTTGGATGATATGGTCATTTTGAAACACAGGCAATTAATTGACTGTACGGAGAAGTTTTATATTGGATTTTGCATCGCGCAGGTCGAGTTAATGGGTCCCAGGCTTTTCCTCCCCTACCAAACTGAAGGTAGATTGAGTGGCAGCAACACATACATTATAGCTTGAACAGCGGACAATTGCGCTCGGCTGCCTTCGCAAACACGCGGGATAGGGGCAAGCTGCGGCAAGAAAGCCCGAACGGCTCGGGCTCATCCGTGATATAGATCCCTATTGGGAACGTTCCACCAATGCGTCAATAATCTAGTTTCTTCGTCGGGCAAGTTAGATGACAGGAAAGGTTCATGACACTGTTGCCGGCTGTCTCGCCTAAGACACTTCATCATGCTCCTACCTTCCAGCAGGTTGCGCAAGGATCTGAATTGATACCATTGGCCTATACCGCCCAGTTAGCTGATGAACAGTATGTCGTCATAAGTCAGCTGGTTGCTCTGCTGCTGAAGCGGTGCAAGGCGGAAGCAGAACGCTACGAAGCCGAAGAAACCACCATGCGCTTATTCGCCCTACTCTGAGACGTCGTTTGAGCGGGAGCGGGCGCCAACCTCCGGCATGCCCTCCGTCGTCGCCGTGCGGCAGGTTCTCAGGGGTCGGGAACCAATGGAAAGGAGACGATACGGAGATGGCCTTGGCGGATATGGCGGGCATGGCCAAGTTCAAGGGCGAAGCCAAATGTATGCGTGGGCTTTCTTTTCCAAGAATCGAGGTAGACTGCTGCTGCGGTGGTCCCCGAGCTTGTCCTCGTACACGCGGTGCCGCGTGGCCCAGCATCGACTACGAGTGTCGTGCGCCTCGGGTTGTTCAAAGCTGCTGCAGTACGAGGTAGTGTTGTCTTCTGGACCTCTTCACGGACCCTCATCATGAAGGCCCTATTTACCGTACAGAAGCGCATCGAGGCTCACTGGGGCGCGCTGCTGGTGAGGTGCGAGCTGTCTGACGAGGCCATCCCGCGGCACCCCCTGGCTAAGGAGAGCGTCCTCGAGGCCGAGCTGGTGTCGTGGTTTGTCTAGGAGGGCAAAAGACGGAGAGGCACTGCTTCAAGTGGCACAAGCGATGCACACTCGGACAAATCACATGTTTTGGTTTTATATGTCCGTCGTCTGGAGACATGCGGTACTTCAATGACTGGCGTTGGCAGTAAAACGGTGACGCTATTCGCAACATTGTGTCTGGATAAACAAATAATGATAAAGGTTCAAATCGCTTCGAACAGGCCGGAAAGGCAGCCTTACACAGCTGGAACCCGTTTTTGACCTAAAAAAGCCTCTTCTCAGAATCAACATCATATACACCAGTCCTGACGGCAGTAGCGTTACCGACTCCTGCCCGCTGCTACTGCCCCTGAGCTGAGGCTGCGCAAATATCACCCGTACGCTAGCAGCCGCGAAGGTCTATTTCGAGATGATGGCATGTTGGCCTGATGGAAATGAGAAGTATTGGCTCCGGATATGAAAGAAACCCCTAAGGGGAAACCGTTCACCCACTTAGCTGTGCTCATCTCACCATGGCGCAAGTGATACGCCACGCCACCCACCTTTGCATGCATCTAGCCGCTGTCCGGATGGGCACTGTCGCGGACCTAGTGACTCGTGGTACGGAGTTATGCGAAAGACTATCTACAACTACTCACAGGGCCTCCGTCGTTGAGAGATGAAAGAACGGACGTGCAAGCTCGTCTAGCATGACGGCGCTCAGTAACCTATGATTTTGACTGTTATGAGCAGGGCTATATATGTCCCTCATCAACACAGAGATATCAACAAATGTCCCGTGAAGGAGGCGGCGAAAGAAAGCAACGAAGAATGCAAGTTTGAAGAAGCCGTAGTGGATGGCAACGAGCAAGCTCATTTGCCTCGAGGCTAGCTCCTAAGCTTTCCAGCGACTTGAGTAATCTCCGCGGCCGACTCCAGGCCTAAGCAATTAGTGGCATATCGGCTGTAGACCGACGCCGTCATGGCATGCCTATCAATCAATCGACGAAGAGACGTTTTGAATTGTTGGGCCTGGAGCACATTTGCAATCATGACTGGGTCCTTTTTCATGGGCTGACGAGAGATGCATGACTGGCAAACCAACATGCACACCTACGCATGTAACACAACGCCTTCTTAGACCGGTTTCCCTGTTTCTCTAGACGGTGTGTTGTACAACGTCCTTCCTTGCTTTCAGGGTCGGGCATGGTTGGTTCTGACAGACCAAAGCAGGGCGATTGGCGAGACAGAGCTGATCGCGGGGTGTCATTCCAGCTGCCAAGATTAGATTGGGTGTGACATCACTTCTCATCGGAGGCCTTTGGGGGAGATCTGGAGAACAAAGCCTGCCTACCTCACTCACCTACGTACATATGGCGATAAATCAGCGACCATCAATATAATAAGTGATTGGCACCTCTCTCAATTACCAAAAGCATCATTTCTTCCATCAACTCCAAGAGCTACTACCTACATTGTGCATCATCGTCATCATCGATCTGCTTACACTGACAACCCCGCTTACACTAAAATCAGCCACCAACCAAGTGGATAACCCATCTTTGCAAAGCCACACATCGCCTATCATGGATTTCGTCAACAAGCTTACCGGCGGCAGCGACTCCAAGGGAGCGCAGCAGGGCCAGCAGCAGCAAAGCCAGCCGCAAGGCCAGCAGTCGTCCTCGTCGGGTGGAGGCTTCATGGACAAGCTTCACGGCATGGCAGGCGGCGGCCCCGAGAGCGAGAAGAACGAAGACGGATTGGACAAAGGTATGTTTGTAACTCCGTAACTCCATCTCCATCTCTCAACTCCATCCGTCATCGAACGTGACGTCCCCCGGTCGGTCCCCTCATCCACATTGCCCCCATCCATATCCGGTCACAATACTCCATACTTCTCCTCATCCATTGCGCGGTTTGCTTTCGTGGCAGCGTATGACTGACCAATAAATTGTATGTAGGCGTGGACTGGGTTCAAGAGCACGTCCTCGGCCAAGGCCAACAGAGCAACGAGTCGGCCGCCGAACAAGCGAAGGACGAAGCCATCTCCGACGGCATCCGCAACCAGTACAAGAAGGCGACTGGCACCGACTTCCCCATCAAAGACAAGGAGAGATTCTAGATGGGATTGGAAGCAGTTACCAGACACAGATTCAGATGATCCAATCTGGCAGTATAATGAATAAAACACCAAACAATTAATATCACATGGCCGCACAATAACAATATCGGCGTTAAGCAGTGAAAGTTGAAGATATTCCACATCGTGAGCCGAAGCCGAAAGGCGCGACTGGGGCAATTGAGCCACCCATGCCGTGTCCAGCAATGATTAGCAACCTCTGCATGTCCCCGTCCCACCTCGTTGCATGCGCCGTAGCATGGAGCACACCGTCTCGTATGTAGGTATGTAGGTGAATACAGACAACAAGCAACCTGGATATCGATGATGGTAGTCGCTCGGCTCGCTTACGAAGTTGTGACTACGCCGACTTAGTCGCATCTGATCTGGGGGATGCTACCATATATATCTACAATAGCCAAATAACTTGGCAATAGAACCGCTAGTTGCTTTGCGGCTGACCCAGCTGGATGGATCTGGATGGCATCTAGAGCTAAGGGTACCATGCATAGTTGGTTGATGATCGGTGATTGGCATGGTGGATCACGATCCCAACTGGCGGCTAGAACCCGTGCCAATCATGGCCCAGTGATAAGTTGACTCGCGCAGGGACTGGGAGTTGACAGTTGACTCGACATCCGAGATGGCCTGCAACAGCCAAACCTGCACTGCCTGTCTTTGTGTCTGTCGGCCTGTCCCCGCCTGCTTCTCGCTTGCCTGCTTGCTGCCGAAGCTGTTGCTGCAAGTTGACGTTGCCTGCGGTGCGTGCGCATTCTGCGGCACTCTGTGCCGTGCTAACAAATTAGAACCTTGTTGCCGAGGTGCTGGCTGTGCTGTGCCTTGGCCCTGCTTGGGTCAAAAATAGTCGCATGGAGGCTGGCACCGGGAGTGGCAGGGAATAAACAAAGCAAGGAGCGGGAAAGCGCAACTGACTGAGCTCTCCCATTTGCCATTCGACTTTCCCATTCATCTATCCACTTGCTTGACCCTGCCCGCCAGCTCTCACTCGTCTGCAGGTCTCATCTCCATTCCCTACCTTAGCTCTTTTCCTGCCGATCTCTTTTCCTCATATCTCACCACCCACCTCCACCTGCGACTGGCTACCTTCGCGTGTAAGTGCCCAAAACTAGCCAATAGATCAGCGTGTCAAGTTTGCGGTCGAGGCCACTAGAGTCATCATACTTCCTAGTGACTTATGGAAAAGAGAGGCCATTCGCCAACGGCCGTCACCTGAACTACCTTGCTGCTTGTTTTTTTACTTTGTTTTGACACGTTACTCCGTGTTTTAGGTACTGCGTCCCTCTAGCAGCTTGTTACCTGCGACTTGCGAATTGCTTTGCTTGCTGCTTGGTCCGCCATGACTTTGTCGCGACTGCTACGCCTCGTCGTCGCCCATTTGATCGCCATTTGAGAAAACCCGCTCGCTCTCTCTGCTGCTGCGACATGGACTGTGCCGCCAGACTTCTACCTAATAATATTATCTGCTGCTCGCCTCCATGGCCTCGGTCATGATGACCCGGCCCCGCTCGCCTGCAGCCCAGGTCATCCACGACGACAGCAGCATCGCCCCCGAACCTCAGCTAACCACGACCGAGGAGAGCAACTCGTTGAAGGAGTTCAACGCCTGTTCCATTACCGAAGTCCTCGAACAGGACTCGCGCCCGACTTTTGTGATTGATTTGGACCCGGACGAGAGCGTCACCATTGGCGCGTCCAGGATCCTCCCCGTATTCTGTAACTCGGCCCTCCGCCTCCATGAGCCTCTGCACGACACCATCCTGGGCAAGGGTGCCCCGGACATCCAGCGCCCCTACGAGGAATTCAGCAGCTGGGCTACTGGCGTCACTAAGTTTGACGACTCCCGCGATGTCTTCCCTCTGTCGCATCTATTCCACGAAATGATCTGGACGGGTTCGACGGTCCGCAAGCGCTGGAGGCTCATCAGCGGCAACCTGTATGCCGCCACTGTGCCAATTCGGGACCTGTCCGTCGTATCAGGAAGGGCCCCGGAGGACCAATTGGCGGCCCAAAGGAAGCGCAAGTACTCTGTCGATCAGACTGACCGAAGCTCTACGCTCGTGTCAGCATTGGCGAAACCGACGCCGCCTCCCAAATTAAATTCCAGCTCCAGCTCCAACAATACCGTCTCGACCCAGAGCAAGAAGCTCTACCTAGCCGCCCCGGATAAGGCCGTGGCCGACTGGACCGCCCCGAAACCCCGAGGCATCTTGTCGTCGCATATGCAATTCGCCCGGAGCATCCAATGGGAAAACACGCCGCTGGGGCCCATGAAGAAATGGTCGCCCGAGTTCCGCCAGACGGTCAACTTGGTCATGAACAACCCACACCCTGCCACCCTCTTCTGGGGCAGCGACCTTACCATGCTCTACAATGAGCCCTACGCCATTGAGGTGGCAGGGAACAAGCATCCCGCCCTGATGGGCACCGGTTTCTCTGGTCCCTTTTCCGAACTCTGGGACGCCGTCAGCGGCGTGTTTGCGGAATGCGCGCGCACCGGCATCGCCATTCGCAAGGACGACGACTATCTACCGATTGAACGTTATGGCTTACTAGAAGAGACTTTCTGGTCGTGGTCGTGGACACCGCTCTACGGCGGCACCGATCGCATCCTGGGCTTTTACAACGCCCCCTTCGAGTGCACGCAGTCGGTCCTGAGCCACCGCCGGATGAGCACGATCAACCGACTGGGCGAGACGGTGTCGCGCGCCAAGAGCGTCAAGCAGTTCTGGAGGTTTCTGCTCGAAGGACTGGAGGACAACCATTTCGACGTCCCCTTTGCGCTGCTCTACTCGGTCGGGGACAGCGAGGAGACTGACCAGGTCTCTATCTCGTCGGGTAGCACCATCTCGCTAAAGTCGTGTCACCTAGAGGGCACCATCGGAGTGCGCGAGGGACACGTGGCGGCACCCAAACAGCTCGATCTGAAGCGCAGCCGCGAGGGGTTCATCCCGGCCTTCCGAGAAGCCATGCGCACCAGAGAACCATTGTTACTACACACCCGAGACGGGACTCTCCCCGAGGAGCTGCTCGAAGACATGACGTTCCGCGGGTTCGGTGACCCCTGCGATTCGGCGATTATCTTTCCCGTGCGCCCCACGAATGGCGACATGGTATTGGGCTTCCTGCTGGTGGGTGTGAACCCACGACGACCCTACGACAACGGGTACCGGTCTTTCACCAGCATGTTGCACCGACAGCTGGCTACGTCCCTCGCCTCCTTCATGTTGTACGAGGAGGAGGTGAAACGGTCTCGCGACGCCGCCGAGGCCGCTGCGCTAGAACAGGAGCATCTTACCCAACAACTGGCTCTCCAGACGAGTCGGCTGCGGCGCATGACGGAGCTGTCCCCCCTCGGCATGTTCTTGGTGGACACGGACGGCGTCCTCCGCGAAGGCAACGACAGGTACTTTGAGATGACGGGCCACCCGCGCGAAAACCTGTGGGAGATGTCGTGGATGGAGCAGATTGCCGAGTCCAGCAAGAAGCACATGCAGAACGGCTGGCACCAGATGGTGGTGGAGCGAACGCCCTGGTCTGGCGAGGTGCAGATGAAGAAGATATGCGTCCAACCTGTGGATTTAAACGGCGAGGCCATTGAGTACTGGCTCCTAGTGACCTCACAGCCCGAACTCGCGCCCGACGGCTCCGTGCGATCCATCATGGGCTCCATTACCGACATTTCCCACCTCAAGTGGGCCCAAGGACTGCAGAACCGACGTCTGCAAGAGGCCGAAGAGACGAGGAGGCAGCAGAACGAATTTATCGACATCACGTCCCACGAAATGAGGAACCCGCTTAGCGCCATCCTGCAATGCTCCGACGACATTGTTAGTACCCTAGACATCCACCGCGGCCAAGACAGCCCGCCATCTGGCGAAGATGTCGAAAACTGCCTGGACGCCGCCCGCACCATTTCGCTCTGCGTGCAGCACCAGAAGTCCATCGTCGACGACATCCTGACCGTGTCCAAGCTGGACTCGAATCTTTTGGTTATTACCCCGACGCCCGCGCAGCCGACCGAGGTGCTCCGACGAGCAGTCAAGATGTTTGAGCCCGAGCTGCAGGCCAAGGACATCCAGATGGTGACGCACGCCGACGAGTCGTTCCAAACCCTCGATGTGGACTGGGTGAACTTCGATCCCAGCCGGGTGCTGCAGATCTTGATCAATCTCGTGACCAACGCCATCAAGTTTACGGCGGCCGCCGACCGCCGCGTCATCACGGTGTCGGTTGCCGTGTCCCCCCAGGACCCGACGGCGGACGCCAGTGCACCCGGCTTCCAGTACATCCCCGTCCGGACGCCGAACCCGGGCCATCCGGTCGGGGAGGACTGGGGCGACGGCGAGATCATCTACCTGCGCTTCCAAGTCTCGGACACGGGCTGCGGTCTGACGCCCGAGGAAGTGAAAGTGCTCTTTGAGCGATTTTCGCAGGCCTCGCCCCGAACGCACGCGCAATACGGCGGCAGTGGGCTGGGCCTGTTCATCTGCCGGCAGCTGGCCGAGCTCCACGGTGGCCAGATCGGCGTGTCTTCCAAGGCGGACCACGGCAGCACTTTTGCCTTCTTCATAACCGCGCGACGATCCACAACGCCGCAACACCCGACCATGAAAAGAACCATTACGGCCATGGAGACGGCGGTGACGGGCAGTCCCCCCTCGCCAAGTCGTTGGCCCCCAGCGTCAGGACTTTGCCTCGACCAACGGGCCCGCCGCCGATCTTGTTACTGATCTCGTCCCGGCCAAGGCGGCGCCCCTTTTTGACCAGAGGGAACTGCAGGTGCTGGTGGTGGAGGACAACCTGGTGAACCAGACGGTTCTCGTCAAACAACTGAAAAAGGCCGGAATCGGGGTGGACGCGGCCAACGACGGCCTCGAGGCGCTCGAGTTTCTAGATCAGACGGTCTACCGCCAGGGGCCCGATGACGGCGGCAGCGCGCGCAAGAAGCTTTCCGTCATCCTGATGGACCTCGAGATGCCCAACATGGACGGGCTGACGTGCGTGCGCGAGATCCGCAAGATGCAGCGGGCCGGGCAGATCCGGGGGCACGTGCCCGTCATCGCGGTGACGGCCAACGTGCGGGACGAGCAGATTGCGGCGGCCAAGCGGAGCGGCATGGACGACGTGGTCTCGAAGCCGTTTCGCATCCCTGACCTCATCTGCAAAATTGAGGTGTTGTTGGGGAACGTGGCGGATAATGCGGATTTGCCGAGCGCTGATGTGGCGACGAATACTACTGGTGGGACTGCGGCTGCTGGCAGTAATCCTACAACGAACCATAGTTGTGGCACTAGTACAGGTACAGCTGCTGCTAGCAGTAACACAACCAATCACTCTACGTGATGATGGCGAGGAGGGGAAGATGACATATTAGAGAAGATATGAGAGAGAGAGGCAAGACTGGGGCAGGTCGCAATACGTTTTGTGATGAGTATTTATGTATGGTTGGACGGGTTTAAAGGCATGGATGGGTTCTGTATTGGGCTGCATAGCACGGTGTTTATGGAATTCTCAACTGGGAGACAGACGCTATATCACGGGTCAGACATAATTTTGCGAACACGCGCGGTTTGAAACGACATACTACAGTCAATGAAGTACGAGACTACTCGCCGCGTTCGAGGGACCCCGACCCAGATGGCTGGAAGCCACGATAGCGTATCAATCAGTTGCGGGTTGTTAGATAAGGAAGAAGTGTTTTGAGTTGAACAACAAAGAAGATTTGTATTTGTGTAAATGTATAGTAAAACATGCATGTAATGTACTGCTGAAGTTGGTAGTTTGGGGTATCGTATCCTGTGGTATCGTATCCTTTCCTGTTTCCTGGCCTGATTGCTCATGGCTTTCCCTAATCTCTCTCTCTCTCTCTTCTCCTTTCTCGTTTTATTTTTTACTTCTTACAAATATTCATACACATTCGAAGCGAGACTTGACTTTAGTGGCGTCGGTCATCGACCCCCTCAAAGGGACCGCCGGCGCCCTTTTGCGACCAGACTTTGACCTCGTACGAGACCTCGGACCGCATCGACGACGAGGACTGGCTGTGGCTGTGTTTGGGCGGCGGCCTCGGGGCGCGCGGGGTCGCGGGTAAGGGGTTGGTCGGGGCCGGGCTCATGCCCCTGGGTAGCGGGGGAGGGGCGGTAGTTGTTCGCCTTCCATCATGCGCGGGATCGAGGGGGGAAGCTGCGGCGGGATCGCGGCGGCGAGGGCCCAGGGCGACTTGGGCGGTGGGGGAGGTGGGGGGCGTGGTGGAGTAGGACGAGGTGCTGTAGCTCGGGTGCAGCGAGATGACGCGGTCGGCGGATTTGGTGCTGGCGTGGCGACGGTGGCTGTTGTCGCGCAGGTTCGCGGGGCCGCCTTGGAGACCGCTGCGTTGGGAGCCCAGGGGGTCGTTGGGCGTCGTGATGGCGGTCGTGGACGGGGTGGACAGGCCGACGCCGACTTGGTCCGACCCGATGACGTTGCTGTCGTAGTCGTGGTGGGGGTTGTTGGTGAAGTAGTTGGCGCTGCGCGACTGGCGGTGCCGTTGGTACTCCTGCTGGCGCTGGGACCGGCGCTGCTGGCTCTGCGGCATCTGCTGCTGCTCGGAGAAGTAGAAGGGCGGGGCCGGGGGAGGGGGGCCCCAGCCCTCGGGCGCGTTGGTGATGGTCGCGGAGCGGGTTTTGCGGTGCTGTCGCTTCATCTGTTTTTGGTGCTGCGCAGCGGCGGAGGCGGACCTCAATGGTTTCTGCACGACGAGCTCGACGTCGCTGCTGTCGCTGCCGCCGCCGCCACGGCTCTCGATGGTTTCGATCGAGGGGGCCGAGTCCGGGCGGTAGGTGCTGTTGGTGCTGTATTCGCTGTTGTTGGGGTGCTGCTGGAAGCGGTGCTGCTGCTGGGAGGGGAAGATCTCCGAGTCGTTCGATTGTTGCTGTTGCGGGAACTGATACCGTGGCCATTCCTCGTGGTCCTGCTTTTGCTGCTGTTGCGGGAACTGCTTCTGCTTCTGGGACAGCACCGGGTGCATCTGGATGGGGGGCTCGTTCTCGGCGAGGCCGCCCTTGTCCATGTTGGAGGAGGACAGGAAGGCGCCCGCCTTGTTGTCTTCGTTGTTGGTGTTGTTATTGTTGTTGTTGTTATTTTCGGCATCGCCGTTGGTGGTGTTGTTGGCGTTGTTGCCGGCGTTGGTGTTGGTGTTGGTCGTGGTGGTGCCGTTGGTGGTCTTGCCGGTGCGCCAGGCCTGCGGGGCAATCTTGCTCATGAGCGGGCGCAGCGTGATGAGGGACGAGGCCAGCAGGCCCGTCGTCACCTCGGCGATGGTCCAGCCCGAGATGGTGACGCCGTCGTACGTGATGTCGGACGAGGGGCCGTGGTCGAAGACGAAGATGACGCGCAGCAGGGAGACGATGCAGGTGATGAAGCCCAAGCTGAAGATGCCGATGACGCTCCACTTCTGGCGCGGCGGCAGGTTCAGGTTCCAGAGGACGGGCATGGGCAGCAGCAGCAGCATGACGTCGGTGGCGATGTTGCCGACCGAGTTGGTGAGCTGCATGACGGGGTCGGACAAACAGACGTGGGGCACGCTCTTGTCCCAGTAGGCGTAGACGGGCACGCAGATGAAGGTCATGGTGAAGACCATGGCGATGGTCCAGCCCATGACAATAAACCCGGCCACCAGGAACAGGGACCGGTACCGGGGCACCTGGTCCACCAGCCGGTAGTACTGCAGGAACAGGCTGAGCTTGACGAAGATGAGCGAGACGTTGTAGACGACGACGCCGAGGTAGAAGAACTGTTTGCCACGTTAGTATCCCGTTCTTTAAGGGGTCCTCCTGGAGAGAGAACTCACCTTGAAGAAGTCCATGATCAGGAAGGGGTCCGTGGCAATGATGTCGTAGATGTGGGAGCCAAGCCCAAAGTTGGTGTGGATTATGGTAATGGCCCCCAGGGCAGTAACGCCGGCCAGCGCGGCGACGGCCATGAAGTCGTCCGGTCCAACCCGGTTGATGAGGAACTGCCGCGTATACACTCGCAGGGTAACGACCGTCGTGGCGACCAGAATGCAGATGACGCAGACGGCGATGATGGGCCCCGTGCTCACGTCGTGCGGGAGGGCCGCGAACATGGCCGGGTCCATCGGGGCTACCGGCGGCGGCAGGCCATCGCCTCCGCCCAGCGCGGCACCACCACCAGGAGCACCACCAGGGGCAGCACCGCTGGGGATGCCAGCCGATCCACCAGTCGACCCCGGGTCGACCGAGGGGGTACTTGTTGGAAGCTCATCGTGTGAGTTGTGATATTAAAGGTAGGGTACGGTAGGGGGTTGTCGTCGTTCTCGTTCGTCGGGGGAGGAGCGAGCAAAAAAGGAAATAAACGCTCAGCGCTGGGTTCGATATAATAATAGTAACACACAGGACAGCGACGTCGACGACGAAACAGCAAACGAAGAATCAGCCTATAAGCGTATATTATCCCTTCGTTTTTTCCGTCACCAACAATCACCCTTCTTTCGCTATGGGGAAAGAGGCAAAAAGGGAAAGAGATGGGAGAATGGGCCTGCCATAAGTAATGTATGTGTACGGAGTATGGCCCTGCTTGTTTACCCATTCTAGAAGAGAGGGAAAGACGAAAAGTGCGGGATGCGACCGCGAGTACGTGCGACTTGCGACTTGCGACATGGGCTCTCTCATCGCGTGGACCCTTTCTTTCGTCGTCTTGCCTGCCCTGCTGCTCATCGGCGTGGTTCGCACGCGCACCCCCGCTGTTTCTCGTCATGATCGTGGCCGTTGGGTGACATTGGTAGCACAAGATGTGCCGATGGGACAGCCCAGAATTCCATATTCCGCGTGGGCTATAGGCAGCTTCTGGGCTTGCTGGATTAGCCAGGCTAGCCAGGGCACCTTTGCAAATCGCACACACGCTACTTTCATGGCCGTGCGCAGACGTCAGTCATGTTTCACAGTCGTGATGGGGGTGGCTTCGCCCATGTACGCAATTGTGGTGTTGCACGCAGACAGCCCGGCCTTGGCTTTCCGGTTGTGGGAGCTTTGCCGGGCAGGGCAGGGGTGGAATGGCAGGAGCTCCTCTGAGTGGTGAAAATGGCCCGTAGCCTGCAGGTCGGGGGTGGTCTCCAGCTTTTCGGCTCCAGCGCAATACCAGGAACGCCACAGGCGACCTGAACCAGGGCTGCTCCCCAACTGGGCATAGGTTAGCACTTCAGCAGCAGAAATAGGCAGGGCTTCTAAGTTACTCTTTTTCTCTCTCTCTCTCGGCTAGTGTCGAACATGAGGCTCCCGGCCGTTTTCCCCTGTGACATCGCGTGGTTGGTGGGAGGGCCACACAACTAAACCTGCCGTTTTGGGCCAGTTTGCTGCATGCTGGGCCAACTGGCTTGTCGGAGAATCCATCCTAATGTTTCTCTACCAAAACGTTCCATGCCTCATCGATGTGCGCCGCAATTCCCACCTCTCGTCACACCCTCCTCACCCAACTTTCTTCACATAGATTCCATGGTAAAGAAGTACTTAAAGAGCCGCTTCCAGCCCAACAACCCATGAAATCGCATCACCTCGTGCATCCCAGTGGCGCAGGGCGATTTAGAATGCTACGCTGCATGCAAGTAAATGTCCGAAGTTCGATTTGCCCGTCAACCCGCCCAGCAAGCTAGCAAAGCGCCTATCTTGCTGTTTGCCTGTAGACCACTGAAGCCGCTCCTGTTTTGAGTATTTTAGCGAAGGATAGATTTGGTTGACCAGATCGTCGTCGCGTTCCAGGATCTGCAACCCCGCCTCTCATTCCGACACACGCACACCAGTACTGAGTACTCACCTGAACAGAAAACAGCCAGAGGCAGAAAGAGGAAATCAGGAAATCACCCAGCTGCAAATCAGTCGGAGCAACAAAGTCGGAGCTGCCCGTTCTGCTCCCCCGCCCGCACCAAGAGAGCACGCACGCACACACACTTACAAAATACTACCGGCTGCCGGTACATACGCGCAAACTGTAAACATGCCTGCGTATGCACGCACACGCCGCACAGGTACAGGGCCTCGTTCTTGCCCCGTGACGACATCGCCCGTTCCGTACATCATTTCGTCGACCGAGGTAGCGTACTCCGTAGAGTCGCAGAGGATCATTTTAAAGATCTAAGGGTAGGGGCATTCCTTCCCCATTCCCGGCTCCATCTTCGTACATGAATCTTTGGTGCTTGGATCCCAATGTCCGTTCGCTCCTTTCAAGGTGCTCCTTCAATTATCATCGCGCAACCACCTGCAATACAAGCATTCCTAGTCTTGCTGGCAAATATGACATTGGACGGCATATGTCGTTCGCGGCTGTTGAGCTTACAGGCTTGGACCCTACGAGCCCGCCCGGCTTGCAGTAGCTGCCTGGCTAATCAAAACCTGCGACCTGGTGCAGCCGGTTCTCCAGAATGCATTGACTCCTCCGTGGTACCGGAGCTGGGTCCCCGAGCCAGCCAATGTTCTATCGGCGTTCCACATAGAAACATTGGCTAATTGGATTGGAAGCTGGTGGCCGGGTAGGTAACACTGGGAAGCCCAATCCCAATCGAGTCCATCCTGATCCATTCTGAAGGATAAGCGAGCAGTTTGTTTTCGATCGTGTTTTGCAATCGGCCACACTGCAACGCAAGAAGGCCGTTTGCAGATCCGGGAAGATCATTTTGGGAATCGTACACGATACATTTTCCAGAATAGCCGAAGAGCCTAGCACCTAGGAGTGCAACTATTACTGTTCCCTTCTCCCCTTCTGCCCTTCCGATCGGAATTGGGGCTGCATGACTAGTTGTGTAGAGGCGGCTTTGGGGGCTAAAGTAGAATGTAGCTAGCCGTTACCCGCCGAGCCGCATGGCAACGCTACAAGTATAGTAGGAGTTATATAAGCTTATTGTCAAAACGCCAGAACTCGAAAACAGTGGGGAGCCGTTGGCTTTGCTGGTGAAACTTCTAGCTCATCTGTACATGTGTATGCACGACACATCACAGTCGCGGGGCTTAGAGTAAGCAGGCCTAGAACGAACAATCTATTTGCGCGCGGCTGCCATACTTCCGTTCTCGGATGCATGTGCCTGTGACGAGAAACCGGAAGGGGCCCGAAAGATGGCTGGTGCGCCGGCCAATAGGTAAGTATAACCTCTGCTGAGCATTGGTCGGGGGCCGCTGTTCGGCATGTCGGGATGGGATTGGACCTGGTCGTTTCGGGCTTGGCCGCCCAGCCGTCAACGTCAAAGTCAACTGTCTGCCATCCAGTGTTGCCGCAGGTTGACATGTTACAGTTACGCTACCGCACCATGCGGGCGCCAAATGATCAACTGTCAGCAGCTACTGCAACTCCCTTTTGGTCCTACAGGTAACAGCAGTCATGAAATTTGTTGGATGAGTTATTTTCCTCTTATTAATTGTCCATCGTCCCGGAAATGCAGCCGCGGCTTCTGCGCCAACGTCCACATGCGAAACACCCCTTGCAGAGCCCCCTGCAGTGGCACGGACCGGAAAGCGCTGATAAGGGAAGCCTCGTGCCTCGTGGCCTGAGACTCACAATGTAAAAGGCCCTACCCCTCTTTTATTGCAACCAAGTGGCACATGGCAGAACACATGGGTATCGAGAACTCGCCTTTCGAACGATGGATTGCGCTTTGACATTGTTGGTTTTTCTTTCATTTTCAGCTCTCCTCAACGAGGAAAGGAAAAACAGAAAGACCCCTGGAGGGAATTTGGCGGCTGAGTCAGGGTCAGCAACGATCGACGAACCATGGATCGTTGAGCTGCACGCAGCTTTGATGCACAATTGCCCGATTCAGCAAAGAGACCCCACAGAACGGGCATCGTACCGGGTCGCAGCAGCAGCAGCAGCAGCAGCTACCCACCATCGCCATGTTTCTTCTCTCAATTCCTTCCATTCATGCGATAAGAGATGATGTGCTTCAATGTTTTGTTTTTCTTCCGGGAAGAAGTTGGTTCGCCGCGACCATGGTTGGCTTCTTCACAGAGCGGATATGAAATGTTTCAAAACAACCTTTTGCTGATTACGTGACCCCCGAAAACAACCACGGGCTTCTCGTCTTTGGTTCGGTATTCCTCCTAGCGCCGCCACAGCGGGAGAAGACGCCAACCCAATGGCGCCGTGGAATGAAGAAATCTGGTCTGGTGCTTACCGCCAGTCTGGTTACGCTTGTGTATATGTATTATTAGCATCAAAATACCCGGAGGCGCCGAATTCCAATCAGGCTCTAAAAGACCCCCAGGGGCCCGTCCTCGAAAGTGATAATTAGCCAGAAGTGTAAAAAAGAAGATGTAGAAGCTGTCAATTGCAACCTCCGCACACCCAACATGGTGAAATCTATGGCACGCTTGCATGTTGGTCCCGGCCCTGGGGTACCCCGAAAAAGAGAGGCGGTCAGCTTGTCAGTCATCAGCGTCTGATTAACCAGGAGACGCTAGATGCTGCCCGCTTGTATCACCATAGAACCACACGGCGGGATATGAGATAAGGATAGGCATGAGTGATGTTCGTCCGGAGGGGGAATTGCGGGATACTGTAATGAACATCGCTCCTCCCCCTCGGCCGAGAAGAAAAGGTCCGGTACTCTCCCCATCTCCCGACAGCGCGGTGGCGACGGCGTATAACTCGGCCTACCAACTTAGACACACAAATTGGAGGGGAAGCGTCTTCTTGGTACTGACCAACGATAGGCACTGTTAGTCTGTCTGAGAAGTACGTAATCTCCGGGGTCGCTCAACTTGTATGTCGTTATACCACACATGCGGCCGCTCTATCAGGCCTCGTGTTTCTATAAATAGATGATATTCACTAGCAACTTCCGTTTGGTGAGTCCTGTTAGATTGCTATAGAAAACCAATTCACTGTTTAGACAGGGGCTACGTAATACCGAGGACAGGACAGACAGCGAATACCTTATTGCTTACCAATAGGGTTAGTAAGAGATCAGCAGGGTCTGCATATACTATGCGTAGGTACAGCGGACAGTTCCAATTAAGTAGTACCATCTATTCTCGGCATTCATCATCCTGAGAAACACAAGACATCAGGCCAGCCCTGATGGTTGCCCCAATCCCGGCAGACGAACGCTGCAGCCAAAGAATACATGTATGATATGCTAGATAGGCACAGCTCCCACAGCTTCGTTTGAAGATCTGCTTAGCGTCTTTGGGGAGCAATGCCTTTATTCTCTAGGTGTCCAGTCACTCCAACCTCATAGCCTGCTTGTAGGTACATCTACCGCTTCGCACTGGATAACAGGGAACTATACAGTAAGCACTTGATCTTTCTGTCGTTGGCAGGTAGGTAAAAGGAATCAGAAGGCCTAGCGAGGCCCAGCAATTCAAGACATCGATCAGGTTCGAGCTTTATGTTTGGCAGAACGGGAAGGAAAGGAAGCCTAAGATAAGCCACCTGATATCTCAAACTCAACAGATAGGATACATGTTCGGGCCTTGACGAGTATAATACTACGTGCCTCCACGAAAAGAGTGGTGCAGATATGTGCGGTTATATAATAGGTACTCGTTCATTGTCGATTCGTCTCGGCGGCCATGGCGCACCTCCTGACGTCTGTTGACACATCTTACCGGATTGTTTGTTATGAATGTGTATGGCAGAGATAAAGGCTCCGTTTACGTATGACTATCTCAAGGGAAAGGACGAGGGATGATTTTGGTATACATTCAGGGGCAGCCTATTATCTCGATGTATGTTTTGGTTCGACTTTTGGGACCAAATGGACGAGAAATAAAGAGGAAAAGGAGCATTCAGATATGTCGTGTCTCCTGGGATTAGATATAGCTCGTAACCCGGGAAAATCTGAAAGGTTGGGAAGATCAAGGGTGTCGAAGAACGTAATCTGGACAAACACTAGAGACACGAACGAGGTGGAAAAGAAGCATATTGTGGTTTTAACTTGGTTTACGGATGACGAACTACTACCTTCATCACATGGAGTATAATACTTTAGACAGCTTGAACGAGACGATGCCGCTGCAACCTAAACAGCCCAACGACAAGATTCCGATCTGACTGTTTGACGAAGCTTTTACTGGCGTGTACCACTAAACGATGTCCACAAGGTTGACACATAAACATCTTACGGCCAATGTTGTTTACACAGTCTTGCTGCGTTCTTCCTGGCCCAATCATATACATCTGACCTCGGAGGGAAGGGCAGGGCCTCGGACTAAACAGGCTGTTGCTAAGGACCATATGTTGTCACGGTCTGGAAGAGGATAGATTCAGCCCTGAAGCTGCTGTAAATTGGGTGTAGGTAAAGAAGTACCTGTGCCTTTTGAATGGCCGTCTCTTCTCACTCAGCCTTCCAGATGGGAATGGTAGCCTTCCTCGATATGCAGAAGCAAACAACGTACTCAGGGAAATGGGGGTTGGGGTTGAGAGGCTGCAGGGTGCCACGTTCTCCAAAACGGAAGGTAGAAAGTAGTCCGCCAATGAATCCAAGGTAGGGCTGAGGATCGCAAGACCTGGGTGGTTCATCCCATAGAATACCTTCCAAATTCACTCTCATTCACAGCCACACACACACCTCTACTTCCGGCATGCGTCCCGGTAGAATCGGGGGTTCCACACCGCCAGATATGGGTACGTTTCTCGGCTGTTGTTAACCGAACAGCCGAGACAGTTTGCTTATCAATGGTTGGATCAACCCCTCCCTTGCTCAAGATTTTGCATGGTTGTTGTACAGTATTGCCCCCTTACTTGGAATGAGCCAACCCCCCCCATTCTAGAACTGTTGCAAGTTCTGCGAGGGCAGCCAATGGGCGAGCTGCAAAGGGCGATTGATACAAGGTCGAACCATGCCGGCGAACGAGACTGATGCGAGACTGATCAAATTCCACCCACTGGCAATGCAACTCACCTTCCAAGAACTTTCTGATTGCGGTTTCACACAAGTATCTTGCATACCATGCTGGGATCCCACGAGGTCGTCGACCCACTGGTTCGAGTAATGTGTTTAGACTAGGGTCCTATGCCTTATTCATTGGCAACTAGCAGGCCGTTAGTGCCTTGCTAGCTTGGAGCATACCAGTCTGGACTAGATGAAAGCCCGCCAACTAGGGCGCAGTGGTGGTGACCTTATGTTGGAGGTCATTGGGGGTCCCGGTTACTCTTCGGATGACAGGACGGGAGCAGATTTATCGATGCCCTTTCTACATGGCATTGTGGTACTGGACCGTATATGGGATGGCCCTCTGTTTCCTACGCAATAAATATTCTATCTGCGAAACTTGACAAGAAAACCGATGCTGGGGTTAGCAATTACTAGAGTAAGCTTACCTGGATATAGGTGACGCCTCGAGAGACCCCCTCGATGGTAGGTTGGTTGGCGCTGTCGTTTTGAATACAGGCCACCAATACAGAGCCCGTCAGTTGTGGGCGCGGGCTATCTACCGCCGGTAGCAGCGCCTAGCAGTGCGGGAATGACCTAGTTCACTCTCTAGTGCAAGACTTGTGTTTTACCACGGCTGTCAACTAGATGACAAGTTGAAAGTTGAAACAAAAACCGAAAAGTGCGACGAACAACAGTCGACACTGACCGATAGGCTAGAGCGAACCACTGGCGTTGGCTCTGTCGCAGTATGAGTAAAGTAGGTAATCTAGCGACCAGAGTGCAGGAGTTTCCACGTGGTGTTGGAATGCAACGCCATCGCAAAGCAACAGGAAGGCAATTGTCAAAAATAACTACACGACCCAAAGATGGTCGGACTTGTGCCGCTCTAGCGAGCGAGGTGGGAATGGTGGGCGTGGTGGGAATGGCGAGATCGGTTGAACCCAGGAGCCCGCCCACCAAGCCCGACCCAAGTGGGACGGTCCCGACCAGTGATAGGGTTATTCGCGTTACAAGGGAAATCCCGAGTGGTTTGTGTTGCATCTGGCAATGTCACCGTGTTACTTCCCAGAAGAAGCTTCCCTTGCTTCGACGATGGCAGCCTGTTGGTTCTGGGATGAAATTGGCAAGAACCCTGATTGGCAGTAACAAAATGAGGCTAAGAAAGACGGCAGAGAGATTGAAGTGGATTTTCTTTTTCTTCGGCTCCGACATTCGATTGAGCTCCGTGCCGTGTGTAGTGGGTGGTCGCAACAAAACAACTTGCGCTACCACCAATTGACCACCCCCCCGATGTTCAGATCTAGAACTATCATGTAAAATGAGGAGAAAAGAATAACCAGATGACCCAAGCGAAAAAAGCAAATGAGACCAATATGTCAGCTCACTTGTCACTCATGCAGCCGTACCTGCATCAGTCACCGTGATGAACCACCAAAGGTGTCGGAGAGCATCAGGAATAATTAAATGGGGTGGCATATGCCGGCTGGGATCTTCCCAACCCGCATTGACAACCTCAAGGCACGCTAATATCCCGGGGAGCGCCGCTTCCTTGAGGGCGCGGCACAGCAGCCTGCGGTTCGCTGGAAAGTGCTTACAGGCGGGCACGGCACACACATCCAAACACACCCTCTCTCTTTCTCTTACATACTCTCTGGGCTTGTTCCCACTGGGTGGCAGGGTGATGCTCCAATGGGCCCAAATGGTCCTAATAGACGATCCCATGCGGGACTGCATGCACCACAAGCTGCCAAGCTGTGTTGATCGGGGACCCAACCGCAAATCCCGTAACCCGTTTGGGGGGACTCACGCTTCCCATTTAGCTTGCCCTGACCATGACCAGACTAGCAAAGGCACACTACTACCACCAATTGACCTAGGGGTAAAGTCAGTCGGTAGTGCCGTCTTTCGGGTAGATTGATTGGGCTGGTATGATAGCTCACCGGTACCGGTACCCAATTCTCAGGTTGAGGGTAAGGATATCCAGGGACGGACGGATGGATGGATGGGTGGAAAGGTCCTTTTGGAAACATTTGGTTCGTTTCCTTTTGCTTGGGCCTGGGAAAGATGGGGGAAAACGACGTAACCGTCCGAGCTAACAGCCCATCCCGTCCCCGTGTGAGAGTGAGAGTGGGAGTGAGAGTGAGGGCGCCACACCACCCACGCTACACTTGCATGCATGCATATCCATCCATATCCTTAGTATGGCCCCGATATTATAAGGTGCGGCAGGTCCTCTAGAGGGAAACCATGGGAAACCCTCGTGGGCTTATATGAACCCATCCATGGTTCTCCCGTCTGTGGTGTTATGCCTGCCCTCTTCCTGATGATCGATCGCGTCGAGTCGACCTAGATGCAGTTCAGTAGCCGCCACCGCCACATGCCTCTATCGATATCTGGGAATTGCTGTTCGATAATACGGAAAGACAAGAGTTAGCCCCTGCAGCCGCCGCCGCCGCTCCGGCAAAGAAGTCGAGCAGGCGTCGTCACTACTTTGCGCCATGCGGCATGGACGGGGATATCTCCTGATACTCGCGACGTTGATATTTTCGCTATGTCAAGCTAGTCTGATCGAGTACGTCCAGGAGATCCCATCCTGCGGGGTAAGCATGAGAGCTCTGTCTTTATATAAGTATGAAGAGAGTAAAAAACTGACGTTCGAACCGTGTCTCACCACTAGTTGACTTGCTTGTCGCAAGCCATACCCGAGTCGGTGTGCCACACCTTCACCAACGAGACATGCATCTGCACCGACCCGGCCCTATTGGAGGCCGTCACCGAATGCGCCTCTCGGAAATGCGCCATCTTGGACCAACTTAGTACGTTTATACACAATCGCAACTGGAGAAAAGGGGAGAGAGCTGACCAACGACGGCTCCAGAGTTCGCCAAGATCCAAGAAACGGCATGCGACAAGCCACAGCGACACCGCTCCATGGTCGACGAGGTCATCTTCTCCGTTCTCGATTTCGTCACGCTCATCTGCCTCTTCGTCCGGATCTTCGTGCGGTACCACATGACGTCCACGATGGAGATGGACGACTGGGTCGTCGTGTTCATGGTTCTGGTATGGGCTGCCTTCCTGGGCCTGGGACATTACAGTATGGATCATCTACCTACCCATATCAACGACTGAGTCGTGTTTCTTCGTTGGCTAACATTCTTCGGTCGCAGTCCGAATAGTAGCGCTGGGTCGCGACATCTGGGATCTTGACCCGCAGACGGTGACCAGGGTCTTACGCGTAAGTAAATCGTCTTAGTCTCTTCTCCCGGGTCGACCAACATTCTTCCCTTTCAGTGGGTACCGACATCGGTACTAACCGTTACCCATTTGTCATAGGCCACCTTCATCGACGAGCTCTTCTACACCCTGGTCCTGTCGCTGTGCCGCATCGCCGTCGTCATGTTCCTGCTGCGCGTCTTCAACGTGCCGCGGTTCCGCCTCGTCGCCCGGGCCGTCATCGTCTGGATCGTCCTGTACGCCCTGGCCGTCATCACCGCCACCCTCTTCCAGTGTGTCCCCATCAACTACAATTGGCTCGGGTGGACGGGCCAGTACGCCGGGCAATACCAGTGCATCGACGTCAACGCCCTGTCCTTCGCCGCGGCGGGCATCGGCATCGCCCAGGACCTGACCATCATGATCCTCCCCTTGCCCATCATCCTGAACCTGAACATGGCGTTCCGCAAGCGCGCCCAGACCGTCGTCATGTTCAGCCTGGGTCTGCTGGTCGTGATTACGAGCTGCGTCCGCCTGCGCTACCTCGTCCGCTTCGAGACGTCGGACAACCCGACCTGGGATAATGTGGATGCCATCATCTGGACTCACGCCGAGGTCAGTGCGAGCGTCATCGTCGTCTGCCTGCCGACGGTCCGGGCGGCCCTGGCCTCGGCCGCGCCCCGCCTCTTCGGGTCCACGGCCAAGACGCCCGGCAACTCGGGCAAGACCCCTTACTTCTCGGGGGGCGCGACGGGATCGAGTACGCTCTCCAAGAGGTCCCGAGCGCGCCGGGAGCGGTACGAGGGTCTGGAAGATGACGCAGGAACAGGGCGGGGCCCCCACGGACAGGAGACGTTCGCGGCGTCGAGGGACGATATCGAGTTGGCTAGTAGCCCTCGAGGCCCGATTGTAGATCGGAGGAGAAATGAGGACCAAGATGACAATGACGATGGCCGCACGACGGATGATACCCACCGCACCTTTTACCATAACAACAGCTCGAGCGACGTGATACTGGGGAACGAGGTGAGGGTGGTGGTGACCAGGCCGGCGCCGGTCCGGAACTTCAGCCACCCTCCAGGGTCCAGGGCAATAAAGACTGGGTGATGTTAGAAGATAGCAATAATAGAAAAAGCAAAACACACTTCAAAATCACCTGCCGCATCTTATGTCTTGCAAGACCTCAATCCCAAGCGAGAGCAGAGAGATGCACGTAGCCACGGTTTCATTTGCCGTACTGCTTTCTGTATGAATACGTAGATGGATGAAGCCACGACCTTCCATCATTTGGCCACATTGCGAGATAATTCGTCCTGTAACGGGACGAACTGAACCTGTCGGATGCTCTCTGCAGGCCTCATGCTAGTGGACGAATTCTCCCAGTAGGTTCCAGTTAGAGTTGAACCATTTCACGACACGAATTGAGCACGATGAGCAGGTAGAGTTGTAAGAGGCAAGAAATAGCATTATCTCCTCTCGGCTGGCGAGAAGAAGGATCCCAGTCCCTCGATTCAGGTTCAGTTTCCCCGAGTTGTTTCACATCATGTGCCCATATCCATAGTCTATATATGTAAAAAAAGGAATGTTTGCGTCCGTATCGGCAACAACAATCCAAGACATTGTTAATAAAAAATAAAAGAAAACTCCAAAGCGCCATGCGTTTCGTGGGGAAAATCGTCGTTTCTCGCACACGTTCCTTAAGTACCATCCCACTCTCCGTTTTCCCCTTCTCTTCCGACTACAACCTGTCGCTCCTTATTTGTTGTTTGTTGTTGTTGTTGATGATGTGATTTTGAAAAAGAGTGCCTGCTTGCGTGTATTAAAAAACAGATATCCCGTAACTCAACAATTGGTTGGTTTTCTCATCAGTCTGGCGATCAGTAAGCCAAATCCCGCTTGGCCGGGATAGGCGGCGGGGGCTTCTTCGCACGGCTGGGCGGCGGCGGCGGGGGCGCCTTCTTGCCGGAAATGTTGGTCAGACCGACGTTGCTCGTCGTACGGCTCAGACTGCCATAGCTGGTGGCGGGGCTCTCGCTGCGGTCGTACTCGGGGCTGCCGCCGCTCAAACTGCTGTTGGCGCCGTCATAGTCGTCGCCAAAGACGTCGTTGCCGTTGCTGTTGGTGGAGATGCGGCTGACAGGGCGCAAGTTCCCCCGCAGCGAACCGATGTTTTGAGGAGCAGGCAGGGTGTTGGGCCGCGCCAGAGACGGGGGCGAGGGCGGTTTCCGGTAGCTGGTGGGCGAGGTGCGAGACGGGGAGACACTGTTGCCGCCGTTGCCGTTGTCGTAGGCGCTGCTGTAGGTCGAGGCCCGGTTGATGCCCGGCCGAGGCGACTCGGTGCGAGGAGCCTGTTGTTGTGTGGAGAGGTAGCTGTTGGACCGCTCGGCGCGGTTGGAGCGAATGGGCATGCGGACCGGCTCGGGCTGCGGCTCGGGCTCTTCCTCCTCGTAGACGTCCTGGCGGGCCCAGCGGTCGACGCGGTCGTTGCCGTTGCTGCGGGCGGACTGGGCCGTGTTGCTGCGGCTGCGGCTCACGCTCTGGGCACTCTGGCTGGCGCGGCGCGACATGCTGCCGCCATACTCATCGCGACCTCCACGGATGGTGGGGACTGATGCTTGGCCGGCGGGCCAGCTGGCGCGGGCGCGGCGCAGCTCCTCGGCGCAGCGCTCGTGGTACTCGAGCTCGGCGTCGAGGAAGTTGGTCAGGTCGTTGACCGTCTCCGTCTCGACCTCCTTGATGTCCTGCATGCGCCGGAAGACGTCCTCGGACGACTCCTCGTACTTGGCCTTGGCCGCGCGCAGCTCGTCCTCGAGCCGGAAGTCCTCCCGCTTCGCCTTTTGCACCTTGGTCGTGGCGGCATCGTAGGCCAGGCGTCTGTTCTCGAGCTTCTTGCGGGCAGCCTGAGAGAGGGAAATAATGTTAGTCTGGGGCCTCATTTCATATAAAAGCCTAAATGAAGCACCGCAATTGCGAGGTGTTTTTAAGGGCGGACTAACCTGATATTCCTTCATCATCGCGAGTGAGCGCTCCAGCGACTCGAGCCAATAAGCTGTCGCCTGGGCTGAGTAGTTCTCCTGAATACCAGCAATCGATTCGTTGGCACGTCCCATAACTAGAGAGAAAAAGAGGTCAGCTGAATTGTTCTTGCGCACGGCATTTGTTGCTGGGTTGGTTGAATGCGGCGTACCAATGAGGCAGTTGCCGAACTCGGAGTCTGGCTCAAAATCCTCGCCGTGGCTCATCATCGTCCGGCCCATGTAGCTGATCGGCAGGCCCTTTTCCTTGTCCTCGGCGCTCTCGCACCGCTTGGAAATCGACTTGTTGTAGATGTTCATGGATTTGTGGAGGCGGTCCATTCCTGTTCAGAGAGAAGGACAGCAGTTAGCGGGTTGTTTCTCATGGTGTGATGTGCTGGTCGCACAATCGATAAAAGGGGGATATAGGTAGTCGTACCGTCGTGCCGTAACGCCATCTCCGTCTCCAAGTTCTTAAAGTCTTCCGTCATGCCCGTCTTGGCCTCCGAGCCCATCTTCTCCCCCGCCCATTGGAAGGCCCGGTCGAACTTCTTGGTGATACGCATTTTGGGTGGTGTGCGTGCGACTTTTGAGTAAGTCGTGTAGTATGGGTGATGATTGCGTATGACGATATCAATTGATTGTGTGCCAACGCTCTCCTTCTGGTTTGCTTCTCTTTCTCTAACAATAGGATAAAACCAAAAAAAGTTGCAATAAATAAAAAGAGGTTTGAGCTGTGTCAACCAGTTGCAGCAGCAAAGTAACAGCAGACAGCACAAGCACAGCAGGTCCCTTTTGATATGTATATATCTGATACAGTCAATGACAACTTTCCACAATCACCCGTTATCGCAGTGCGTGGCTATGCTTGTAGTAAAGGATTGTAGCGGAATGCCCAGTCCAAGTCCCAGACCCAAACAAGACACTAGCCAGGGGTTAAGGGGATGGTGGTCTAGAAACGTAGATCAAGGCAGTGGCAATGTGCCGAGATTAAGGTGTTCGCTGTGTGTGGAGATGATCGCTCTTCGTGTTAAAAAAGGGCCTAGGGGGGTGGTTGGCCAATTGCCAATTGCTCTTGCCGGGGGGCGTGTGTGGAGGAGAGTGGGATTTCGTGTAGAGTGAAGTCACTCTGCTCCGTAATAGTTAGGTGGGAGTAAAGCTAGGCAAGCTACCAGCCCCGTCCAGTCTGTCACGTAGCGAGACGACGGATATTGATAATGCTCAAACCGTGGGAGAGGAGGGAGACTGAATGACCGAGTTTCATGCAATCCCCAAACCGAGGGATAATTTGCCCGGGACGAAAAAGACTGAGGGTGGGACTGGAAATGGGGAACATTAATAAGTCGGGAAGAGGGCGTGCTCTTATTCTTTATTCTGCTATTCTTTCTCTGACTGCCCTATTGAACTAGTTCGAGAGCCTGAGACGCCAGATCGAGTAGCGAAAGAATCGGTTGAAACGTCCCCCGAACAGAGAGGACAACGGGCAGGTTCCTCCCCCTTCGCGCCAATGGCGGTGATTGGGCACGTCCACACTTGCAAGCTTATCGCTAGAAGGGCCTGGTTCTTTTTTAAGTTGTGGTAGTAATGGAGTATGCAATGCGCTTTCTGGCTTTTCTGCAGGGACACAGGGACACTTGCATCCCAAGTATGCAAGAGTTTCTATGCAGGTGGTTGAACAAGATGCAAAAGATGGGGGGTAAAAGTCAGGCCAGTCTCCAATCAGTCAGGGTAGCCAGGGCGCCTGATTCGCCCGGGGCAGAATTAGCCTAGATTCTAGCGGACGGATTGGTTGGGATGGTCCCCGGGGAAGGGCACCGTTTAAGGAAAAAAGGTACTAGGCGCAAGCCGTTGGGAACAGCATGTCGATAGTCCGCCTGTCTGTCGGTTGCGCAAGCTCTTTTGAGTGAGAGGTGGCTAGATTGGATATCAATCTACTCCAACCCGGCAAGCTTCAAGGTCGCATGCGTGGATGGAAAATTCGTGATTGGCGACGACCGATGCCAACCGCCTTCTCGAGGCTGGCTGGCTGGCTCGCCGGTTGCTACGCAGCTACGTGTACACCAAGATCCATGGATCCCCGTTCATATCGTGGGATACAGAGTCGTATGTGCCAACCACCGATTAATTAAAAAGCAGGTTACTATTTACCTGGCGCGTCTTGTTTTGTTGACTTTTGCTCAGTCGTCTCACCGAGTATTCAGTAAAAACAAAATGCGAATGCGAACTACGAGACTTGCGAAAGCAATTTCGCGTCATGCTTGTCGATGACCTGATATTGATCCCACCAAACTTGCTATTACACGCCGTGGAACGGCCCATGTCATTCATGGTCACGCACGGGGGAATGCAGACAGAAGCTACGCCCCCATGGTTTCTAACAGCGCGCGCCCTTTCCCCAGTCCTTGCCAGCCCTCTTGTTGGCGTCGAAGTCTGGTCGAGGCATCGTATTATCTCGTGGTGGAATGGGTAGTTCTGGGTAGTTGGACCATCTGTTGGCCAAGATCCAGTCTTTCGGTCTTGGTTTGCTGGTAATGTACCGGCCGCGCGGCTTGGCGGGTTGGCGCTGGGAGCGGGCTGCCCGCCAAGGGAGCTCCAGTGGAAAGGCTCAGGGACCCTCTCTGACTGTTCTATTTTTCTACCTTTTTAGACTCTTTTTTGTTCGATGCTTCGATGCCTCGATGCAGATGACCCAGAAGTATGTTATGCTTTGCTGCTGTGCGTACTTCTGCAGCCCTGGCTTAAAAAACAAAATAAGCGTCCAGCTGGGTGCAGAGAAGAATGCACATCATCTGACGAACCTATCCATCGCTTTGTTTTCGCTCAGTAACGTAATGGGTTTGAGAAAATGTTTCCTGCTTGATGCTTATTGGCAGGGGTATGCGAATCTGTGAATGGGATAGGATAGGCGATAAGCACAACCACTCCTCCCCCTCCACCTCCCCCCTTCCCGATCTGCAAGATAAACCCTCCAACACCCACCTGCTGGAGGGGGAAATAGCCTATTAAGCCTATGCAGAGCGCGTCGAGAGGCGTCATCGGATGAGATGAAGAGCTGCCCGTCTGGGGCATACGGCCCGAAAAGATGCATCTCGTAGTAAAATGCCAAGCAATTCCCGCATAGAAACCCATTACTTGAGAATGTTTATTCAACAATACGTACTTACGTACTTACTTTACGGAGACCATGCTCCTCGCCTCGGAGTGCTCCGTGGAGGGGGATCTGGCAATAGTCTGGTAGTGGGATTTTGCTTGCGTTGCCGTGTGTAGGTTCAATTTGAGAGGCGCAAAGATAGCCGCTGGCTTCACGCCAAGCACGTCACCCTCAAAGAGAAATCAAAACTGACCACACATGAGAAGAGCCTCCCTGAAGAAGAAGGTTGCCGTTGTTACAGGAGAGGCGCTTGACTCGAGCCGCCAATCCAATCCAATCCAGCAGTCTTGCAGTCAATCAATTACTGAGGTTGTTGTACAGAGACACTGTGGCCTATTGGAACCACCCCCAATTACGTACAACCCAATGCGTTAAAACAGATTGGCTTGCAGTTACTGGATCAAGAACTCTGGGCCATTTTGACCGCTGGCCTTCAGTGACTGGCTGGCCTGCTGAGTCCTGAGACTGGCACTTGCGGCAGGCGTCTCGCTGGCCAAGAGGCGAAGCTCGCCAGCCCAATTAACAAAACAAGCAGCAAGTCGTGCTCCCCGAGTGCCCCCAAACCGTTTCAGCCTCAAGAACGCAGCACCAATCGACGATCATGCATCAACTGACGACTGCACGATAGGGACTATCGATGCCCGTGCCAACTTCATACTCTAGCAGTCCCTGATGCGATGACGACTCATCACGCCGATTGCTTATTACTTACTTATTTATAGAGTTGCGCATTACCCATTATGTCAATCTCGACAGCAAATCGCTGGAGCTGCCTGCCATTGAACCCCGTCCACTGACCAGACACTGACGCCAACAGACGAACTTTCCGTCCCATCTTAGTTGGCAGCTTCCGCCGCCCGTGTCGGGAAATTCGTAATGGCCCTGCGCCTTCGTGAACGGGTGGACGGGACGGCGCTCTCAGCAACGTCCGTGAGCAACGCCCATAACTCTTATTGCATCATTGCACCGCGGGCATCAGATTGCCATTGTCATGCAATGCACGATGCTTGCACACGAGTCGAGACATTACTCAGCTCATGCGTGTGCTTCTAGACTTCCAGGGTCGCTCGTGTTTTCTCTTTTGCCTTTCAACATTTTGTTCGTATCGTCTTTTAATTGCTCTTGGCACTGGCGGTTGGTTGACGACTTGCCGGGTCGCCTGTCTGCCTGTGTTCAATGCTTTGCTCCAAAAAATCAAAGGCGCTGGGACTCAGGTCAGGGACTTGCATCCATTGGGTAGGTCCTCTTGGCACGCCATCCCAATTGCGACCGACTACCAAACTTTTTGTCCATTGGTGCTGGGCGGCTAGGGGCACCTGCCTACCAACGGACACCGGCGGCTCATAGCTCAGTTGCTGCTGAGCTTGATCCCCTTTCCCAGGCAAATGCAAATTGATTTGAATATGAAGGAGATATCCGTCACAGCATTATGAGATATCTACTACTACTACTACTACTACATACATATATGTCTCTCAACTACATGCAAATCTCCCATCTCCATGGCAATTCCGACCGTCTGGCTCGGCTCCATCCCCAATTGTAGCAGCTGTCTCGGAGCGCCAAGCAGCCAAGGAGAAGGCCAAGACATATCGGCTTCGCACGTGGGTGCTGTGATTCGCGAAGCTGCAAGCGGCCGACAGCGCTGGGCTATCTCCCGCGCTGGTTTTGATAAGATGAAGGCCAAGATCGTCGCCATGCTCTCGGCTCGGCTGCCGAAGCTGATAACCCGCCACCTGTAGAAAACGTGTAGGATATTGTTTATAACCATGGTGATGAACGTCTTGCTACCATTGTAGTTGAGGAAGTAGACTCTCGTGGTTCTGGTGCATGCTCGCGTGTCCCAATTCCCGTACCATTGACATCCTCTGCCACCATGGGCCGAATAACGTCCTCCATCTGCACGCTTGCCACGGCGGCGGCATTAGCTGCCGCCGCCCTCGCTTCAGCTGCTGAGGATGCGCTGTACAGCCGCCATCTGTCCAAGCGCTTCGTCGACGACGCCGGGAACTTCAACATGTCGTTCTACCACATCAACGACGTGCACGCGCACCTGGACGAGTTCAGCGCGGCGGGGACGGACTGCACCAAGCCGGAGCGGGGCTGCTTCGGCGGCTATGCCCGCGTCAAGACGGTGATGGAGCAGACCCGGCCAGACCACCCGGACAGCCTTTTACTTAATGTCGGCGACGAGTTCCAGGGCACACTGTTCTACACCTTCTACAAGGGCGAGAAGATCGCCCAGACGCTCAACCAGATGGGCTTCGACGCCATGACGCTGGGCAACCACGAGTTCGACGGCGGCGACGACGAGCTGGCGGACTTCATCCAGAACCTGACTTTCCCCGTGGTCTCGGCGAATATCGTTTCGGACCACCCGGGGCTCAACGCCAGTATCAAGCCGTTCCACGTCTTTGACGAGTACGAGCTGGCCGTCATCGGCCTGACCACCGACACCGTGCCCGACATCAGCAAGCCGGGCAAGGGGACCAAGTTCGGTGACCATGTAGAGAGCATGCAGGCCACCATCGACCACATCCACGCCACCTTACCGGATGTCAAGCGCATCGCCGCCATCACCCACATCGGCTACGACGAGGACATCAAGCTGGCGAAAGCCACGCGCGGGCTGCACCTTATCATGGGCGGGCACTCGCACACCCTGCTGGGCGGCATGGACGGCGCGGCGGGCAAGTACCCGACGATCGAGACCAACCGGGACGGCGACGAGGTTTTTATCGTGACGGCTTACCGCTGGGGCGAGTACCTGGGCTATATCGACGTCACCTACGACGCTGAGGGGAAAGTCCTGGCTTACCACGGTGCCCCTATCCACCTCACCAATACCACTAAGCAGGACGAAGGGCTGCAGAAGCAAGTCGACGAGTGGCGCAAGCCCTTTGATGCGTTTGGGGCCGAGGTGGTCGGCTCGACCAACGTCGAGCTGGACCAGACCAAGTGCCAGAAGGAGGAGTGCTTCTTGGGCGACTTTGTGTGCGAGTAAGTTGCTCTGTCGTATTACTTGGGTAGCCATGATTGAGGTTTAGCTAACATGCAATACCCACAGCGCCATGCTCCAGTACCGCCAAGACGGCGGCTCCGACGCCGCCCTCGCCTTCACCAACGCCGGCGGCATCCGCGCCACCATCGACGCCGGCCCCATCACGCGCGGCGAGGTCCTGACGAGCTTTCCCTTTGGCAACGCCGTCGTCGAGCTCACCTACACGGGCGCGGAGCTCTGGCGGATCTTCGAGGGCGCCGTCTCCAAGGTGAACCAGTTCAACGGCAAGACGCTTGGCGGCTTCTTCCAGGTCAGCCGCGGTGTGAAGGTCGAGTACAACCCCAAGAACGAGGTCGGGAAGCGGCTTGTGCGCCTCACTGTCGACGATAAGCCTGTCGATCGGGAGAGTAAGACGGAGTACAAAGTGGTGACGATTGATTTCGTCGCGACGGGTGGCGATAACATTCTGGAGCCCGTCGAGGGGATTGTGATCCTGGATACCATGGACGAGGTCCTAGTCGACTACATCAAGGCCAAGAGCCCCGTCGACTTCAAGCTCGAGAGCAGGATCGCCGTCGTGGACGGCCAGGCGGCTGTTACTGGTGGTGGGAACGGGACGACCCCGAGTGCCGGCAGCCCGGCCGGACCTACGCCCCGCAGCGAGGCTATTCACATCTCGGGCGTGGGCTCGTCGTTGGCTCTGCTCATCTTTACGGCGATGTTGTATTACGTCGTCTCGTAAGCATACCAGCACGTTCTGGGGGAGTATGACAGTAATGCCTTGTAGATAGAACGTCTAGATACATTAACATGGTAATGTAATATGGTGTACAAAGCTTTCCACGTGCAATTGATTGACCGCCTCGGGTGTCGCAATATCATCACTCCAGGGCGACTGGGTCTCTCCCATATCCGTAACGCTACATGAATATTTCCACGTTAAGTCCGATATGAGTCATTCGATACCACTGAGCGTATTTGACTTCGGAAACTATCCATTCGGAGAATTATGTACTGGGGTTACCGGGAACTGGATCGTCTTTGCGAAGCAAGGCATCTCCGATTCCTCCTACCTGAGCCAACCACATAGCCCCAAAGCCTTGTCCACGCTGAAAAGTATTTGGCCAAGCACGATGATACATAATCTGGAAGTTCTATCACATATTATGGCTACTTTCACTGGTTCAGAGCTGGTAGAAGTGGCGGTGGTGGCCTTCTCCCTAGTAAACTTGGAGGCCATCGTACAGATGTGCGGACAACAACACGCAACCGTTCGTTAGACTAACTAACTTCAGTACCAAATATGAACCAGGTATCGGAGAAAGCTATCGTAGAATCAAGCTGTAAGTTTCAACGTAGTTCCGGGTACAGTTCGAACGGCACCCAGATAGATCATCGTAGATGTAGGTCCCGGAGATACCTCGAGGGAGGGAAATATTCATATAAGAGCCCATTACCCGTCCCAAATGGCCACATTGCTCCTCCATGTGTTGTCTGGTACCCGGTGTTCGTGGCTCGAACACCAACTTGCCGAGACATAGCACACGACTGTTCAGCAGAGGATTCTCCCCGAGTCTCGGTAAGTCCTCCAGAGAACAGAGCAACGAAGGGCATGTGATAAATCCTCCCAGGAATCAGTGGAATATGCCGCAAACAGATTCAGGGCCCTTACAGCAGCGCCAACCACGGACACCACTGCCCTCACTCCCTCGAAAAGAAAACATGGCACCACAGACGGAGGGATCACGACCCTCGGCAGGATCTCTTACGATGCGGCACCTCTTCGATCGAGCGCCGGATCCCCAATTTGCCAGGCGTGGTCGTGCTCTGAGCTCGACACGGAGCGAAACGTCTTCTCCTTCTCCGCAAGCGGAATCGCCAAGCCCGACGGCCCCGCTCAAAAGGAGGAGCCCCGAGCCCGACGACACGTACAGCGACAGCGAGGAGGAAACCTACGACAGCCATGAACGAGAATCAGTCGAAGCCCTTGAATCAGGGATCGACGACCGCGGGAGCAGAAAATTGGAACCCCACGTTCCAAGGCCGCTTCCATCCTTTAGTGAGCTGCTGTGGTCCCTGGATGACCCGTCGACGAAACGCACCTCCGCGACATCGCCCCCTATGGGAGAAGGCTGGGTCGTAACATGCAAGTGGGCAGAGAAGATGGAATTGGACGACTTTATGCTGCCGCCGCCGGCGCTGGAACAGCAGCCACGTCTCTTCCAGGGCGAGATTTGTCATCCTCTACCTACTCCCCCATTGCCGCAGGAACAGCAGTCACGCGTCCAGGGCGGGCCTCGTCATCCTCTACCTAGTATTCGAGCGAAAGAAGCAGAGGCCACATCGCCGGAGACAAAAACAGAGGTTCCCGCGCCGTCACAGACACTGCCGGCAGCATCGACACCAGAGGCACTGGCTCCAGCACCCGCACCCGTACCCGTACCCGTCGCTCCCGCTTCTTCCGCTTTGTCTGCTTCTTCCGCTGCTTCCACTTCTCCGCCAGCTCGAGCGACGTCGAAAGAACCGCACACTAAGACGAAGAACGCGAATATTCGAGCGGACTCCCTAGACGGGAAGGACGGAGAGCGCAACCCCTACGGGCCGTGCGTGAACTGCCTCAAAAGCCCGACTAAGGAGATGAGCTGCAGGACGGCCAAGGTTCGCAAGACGGGCACCAAGTGTAATCATTGCACTCGAAAAAAGATCAAGTGCAAGCAACCTGAGCCGCAGCCGGCACCACAGCCAGCTTCCCAGTCGCAGCCGGTCGACGACAATTAGGCAATGCAGGATGCAGCTTAAGCCTTGCGGCGGCCATGCCATGCCATGATATTGGAGGCTAATCTTGACTCTTTCGCCCATCTCCTGTCGCCTTTCCAACTGCAGTCGTGAAGTGGCTTTACATTGGTCAAGGGGCGACATAGCCTCATTGGCGACTTCCTTTTACACGTTGCTTTGTTTTGGGACAAGCCGTCACACGAGCTCGCGGTTTCGAAATGTACTGTGAGTGAAAATACCATGAAAAGATTAGTGTAACTCATGGGTTAATATGTGCTGCATCTTCAGGTCATGCCAAAAACCACGACGACGGTAGCTGGATTGGTGACAGGGGTAACGCGACCCAACAGCGACCATGATGCTTTTTCTTTGAATATTTCTTTCGCCGTACAAACCAGATACCTATTTTCTATAATTTTCAATTCTACTATTTACCTATCTACATGTCTCTATAATACATTAAACAGTGCTGTTTGTTCTCTGTCGCCCGCTTGTGATACTAGTCCCCATCCTTTCTAGTGCTCAATCGGCCTTCTAGAACCCCAGTAAGCGATCTTTGGTGGCACCAAGACGGCAGGAAGCCGACACCCAACCTGCCCGCCCGTGTAGCGCACCTGCCTAAAAGGGCAAGAGGGGGAAATCCGTCCAGGCCTCGGCGCTCACCATCCAGCCATCGGACCCGGGGATCCCAGTAACGGACCCCTGTGGCACCCGCAGATAACAACATTGATTGATTAATTGTTTGTTGGGTCAGATCGTGGGTCCACGCAGAAGTCCACGAGATTTCGCGGTCGGCGAGGGAGACACGAAAAAAAAAAAAGCCGATGTTAGCAAACCGAACTCTTTCCGCCATTCCAACAAGCATTTTCCCAAGTGCAAGTGAGTGAGCTGAGGATCTGGGCCTGTCTGATCATAGCACCAGGCTGTCAATCGCACACCTCTCACGATGGCACCAGTTAGCACCACACTCATTCTCGCCGTCGCGGCTGCGGCTGGTAGCTTGGTAAGTCTAGCTACCGGCTCACCTACTGCCAGCGGTCTGCCCAAGCCCGCCTGGACCCTCACCCCGACCCAGAGCCAACAGCGCTTCCGCGGCCTAGCCCCCGTCTCAGCCAGCACGGCGTGGGTAGCCGGGACGAACAGCACCATCCTCCGGACCGACGACGGCGGCGCGACCTGGCTCTCCGTTTTCCCTTCCACTGAAGAAGAGTTGCTGGAATTCCGCGACATCGCCGCCTGGTCCCCCCTCCACGCCATCGCCCTCAGCATCGGCGAAGGCCCCGCCTCGCGCATCTACTCCACGACCGACGGCGGCCTTACCTGGTCCCTGAGTTTCGCCAACGCGGACCCGGCCGCCTTCTACGACTGCCTCGCCTTCTCCGAGACGGACCCGGCGCACGGCATGGTCATGAGCGATCCCGTCGAGGGCCACTTCCGCCTCCTCGAGACGCGGGACCAGGGCTTAACCTGGACTCTCGTCTCGTCCGCCCAGACGGGGATGCCGGCAGCCCGCAAGGGCGAATCCGGCTTCGCGGCCAGCGGGACCTGTCTCGAGACCAAGGCGGGGCGGTGGTACCTAGCCAGCGGCGGCTCTGCGCCCTCGGGCCGTGTGTTCGCGAGCGCCGACGACGGCCACACCTGGGATCGCGTCGCCGAAACGCCCATCCCCGCCGCCAACTCCTCGCAGGGCGTGTTCTCGGTACGATTCCGAGACGCAGCAAACGGGATCGTGGTGGGCGGCGATTTCCAGGACCCGACGCGGACGAGCGGCACGGCGGGCTGGTCGGACGACGGGGGTGTCACTTGGAACCCGGCCGACCAGACCCCGGGCGGCTACCGGTCCGGCGCGGCGTGGGTCTCGGGTCTCTGCCCTTCCAAGGGTGGCATGGGTGCGGCGGTAGCGGTGGGACCCACGGGGTCGGACTTTACGCTCGATGGGGGCAGGACTTGGACCGGGTTCGACGACGGCAGCTTTGACGCCGTCGAGTGTGTCGGGGGCCGCGTGTGCTGGGCTTCGGGCGAGAAGGGTCGCGTGGCGCGGCTGATGTTTTGATACTCTCCATCATGCCATGTCTCCGAGTCTGTACCTTCTTGTAGACTAGTGGTTGTAATCCTAATCGATAATCTCATCTTGATGGCTCTTGTTAGAAAGCTGCTTGAAACATGACAGCAAAGTGTCATAAAACATGGTCGCAATTTCAAACATGTGATAAAACCAGTCACGTAACACCCAGCAAGTACAGAAGTAAAATTCGTTATTAACATAAAATAATCAAAAAGTATTGGTATCATTCGCAATCATCAAAACAAAACAGCGGCGGCGTGCCACAATCACCACTCTAGTCTATCATCACACGTCAACCCCACATCGTACCGCTCATTGCCCTTCCACACCTGCGCCCCCGAGTTGCAGCCCGCCACAATCGACCGCAGGTCGCTGACCATGCTCCCCGGCCCGCTGGCGAAAACCGTCGTGGACCCCCGGATCGTGTTCTCGACGAACGTGGTCACCATCTTCTGCAGGTCCGGGTGCGTGTCGAAGTTCTCGCTGCCGCCCAGCTTCCGCACCTCCATCGATTTGAGCGACGCCGACGAGCCCGAAGTCGTAGAGGAAGATGACGCGCCGACCTCCTTGACGGACGCGTCGTTGTTGTTCTTGGTCTTCTCGTCGCGCAGCGAAGGCGTGGGGCTGCTGGACTCGCGCGTCACGAAGATGTGCACGGCGACACCGTGCGTCCGGCTCGCCCGGTGAATGATGTCGAGCTCCTTCTGCACCCACTGCATGTCCGACTTCTTGCGGATGGCCCAGATGAGTTCGATCTTGCGGTTCTTCGACCCGGGCTGCGCCACCAGATTGAGCAGAACGGGGAGCACGTAGGTGATGCCGGTGCCGCCCGCGACGCAGAGGACGTTGACGTCCGGCGTCAAGGTGTCGCAGATAGACTCGCCGTACGAACCAGACATGATGACGGGGGTGGTGGCCTTGCCGTTCTCGGCCAGTTTCGCAGCCGCCCGGTCTGCCAGCTTCTTGGTCTCGCCCTTCTTGGCGCGCACAATGTACGAGTGCTCGACGACGCCATCCTTGACCTCGGGCAAGTTTAGGGGCGTGAAGGGGTGCGACTGCCAGATGCTGCACTCGGGAAAACAGAGATAGAAGTGTTGACCGATCTTCCACGCCTCCTGGGAGTGGGTAAAGTCGAGGCGCAAGATGTCGCCGTGCTCAGAGTCGGGGAAGTGCGTCATGCTGGCCTGGGCGGCCTTGAAGCCGGTCTTGCCGTCGGGCAGGATCTGGTAGTGGGCCAAGCCGGTCCGGATGAGTCGCATGGCGCGGTCGATGAACCAGAGGACGAGAGCCGGGATCATGAAGCACGAGAGCTTGTCCCAGTGCGCGTAGCAGGCACCGATGTAGATCATGGCGAGGACGTAGTGGGCCTTGCGGAAGAACTCGTAGCCCGTCAGGCGGATGACGGGCGGCAGGCTCAGGACGAAAATGAGGAGCAGCAGTATGATGGCGACGCAGCCCCAGATCATGTACGTCTGGGCGATCCACTCCTTAGCCACCGACGGCTGGGGCTGGTAAAGGTAGGCCTCGATGACGGTCCAGGAGATGGTGTGGAGCAGGCCCTGGATGCAGATGATGTAGCCCAACCAGCGGTGCATGAAGTTGAAGCTTTGATACGGGACGCCTGTCAACAGGCTCAAGACTGACTCGCGGCTGGAGAGCATGATGGAGAAGGGCGTGAGGGCGTAGGCGAGGATGCCGATGCGGTCCGACCAGGGGCCGAGACTGGAGCGGGTGTTGTAGACGCCGGGCATCTTCTTGACCGGCGTGATCCAGGTCTCGTAGATGAGACCGACGAACGAGAAGATGAGCAGGTAAGAGGCGATGCCGCCCAGGATGAGGACCTGGAGCCGGGTGGTGCGGCCGAAGATGGAGCGCACCGAGTCGGGCAGCAGGTAGGAACGGACCAGCGAGGCAATAGTACGCTTGACGCGCGAGCCCCGGGTCATAGTGGTGGCGATAAACCTTTCGCTATCCAGCACCAGGACCTCGTCGGCACGCCGCGAGGGCCAAAGTTTCCGGCCAAAGGCCCATATGAGGAGGATGCCACCGGCGACGGCCCATAGGATGCCCGAGTACATCATGCTCACGTCGTGGCCATGATAGACCAGGTCGAGGTAGGCACACGAGCCGGCGTCGTTGGTGCAGGGCAGGGCGCGGTCCGGGTAGCCCCAGTGCTTCTCGAAGGCTGTGGCTTCGCTCAAGTTCTGGATATGGCGGCCGGAGAGGGGCGCCGCCATGTTGCTCATGGTGGCTCGTAGCGTGAGAGTGGCCGAGGGGGGCGCACACGCCCAGGGGCAAGGACGTTACGTCGGGAAAGGGTACAGAAGAAGCTATAGAAGAACGTCTTGCTTCTTTCCTTGCTTGGTTCCCCGCGAAATGGGTATGCAGTAAACGGACGAGAGGTCAGATGGGCTGACAGCAGTTGACTCGCATGAGGATGATCAGATCAGATCGAGGTCGGGGGACGGGGGACGGGGGACGGGGGACGGGAACATTGAGAGATCTATGTAGGTCAGGGTACCTATCAGGCGAGCGGCACCCGATATACTTAAAAGGCGGTTGCATCTTGGGGATCCATGGCCGTGGGTTCGCTGTCCGACGGGCCCTACTACATGTACTTACTAACGGGGAGGCACTTGTTTCGTCCGGTGCAGCATAGGCGGTCGGCGGCCCCAAGATGAATGCTCCCGATGGAGCAAGGCATACCGAAGGTGAGAAGGTTTCCTCATCATCGTGCTCACAATACGGCACAATAGTCAGGGACCCCGCGTACAATCCAAGAGGAGCCAAGGTATTGGCCGGGGACCTGGGCCCAGAAACTTGCTCAATTGGTCACGGATCCCCTAAGCAGGTTCCAGTCTTCACCCGTATTTGCAGAGTTCGGACTGCCGAGTAGTGAAAGTGTTCGAGAAAAAGCGCCCAAAAAGGACAGAGATGCCAAGACGAAACAAATGGCCCTGTCGGTCAAGCATCCACTCTCGCCTCCCGTGTCAAGGTGCCATCGTGCCGGCGGAGCCTGTCCCTCGATTCTGGAGTCTTTTTCTGGAGTGGACATGCCTTTGCCAGCAATTGCTGTCGTCGCTATGCCGGATGCAGCAAGTCTGAGAAGGATTGAGCACATTTATCAGCTCCACCGCGACTCTGGTAGCGCCGTCTTGGCGCGCAAGTTTCCCGCGCATGTTTGCAATTTACAGCAATTCTCCGTCTGATAGCCTTCGCCGCCGTTTCAGGGCCGCCCCTGCTGGCTGGAAAGCCTGGTAAATGGCCGGTAAATGCACTGCAACAGCAGTGGAAAGTAAAAAGTAACCGTGAAAAGCCAGCGCCACGGATCCCAGGTTGCTGGTCTCTCGAGTCTCTGGAATAAGACCGTTGCTCCGAGTGGGAAGGTCCCAATGTTTTGGGGGCCCCTTAAGATAACCGACCGATTGATTACTCCCTCGAGTCCCTCCGTCATCCGCTTGCTATTCCATTGATTATTCCAATTGAGGACTGAGCTGTGACAGAATAATAAGTAGGAACTAACGCCCTTCATTTCCCTCATCAACGTTTCGGTCACTGCCAAAAAGCCAAGTAATTTCTGCCTTTGGACTCAACATTGAACTTTTCGATTGATCCTATCGCGCATCCATTTCAACATCCAGTCGTTCGGTTAATTAGGAAAACGAGAAGAAGTCGCATCGCCGAGACTCATTAATTAATCAGATCTGGGAATCTGACGGCCACCGCACCACCGCGGCGAATCAATTTGCGTGAAATAGGACGCGGCGAATCAAAATTCGTTAACAATGGACATGAACATGGACCATGGCGGCGACACCGGCTGCAAAATATCGGTACGTACCCCTCCGTGCTCTCATTGAGGCGACAACAGCGTAGCAGTGAGCTGACAAGAAGGAAATATGCAGATGTTATGGAATTGGAACACAGTGGACGCCTGCTTCCTGTCCACGTCCTGGCACATCCCGAGCGAGGGCGCCTTCGCGGCGACGTGCATCGGCGTGGTGCTTATGGTGGTGATCCTCGAGGTCCTGCGGCGCGCGGGCAAGGAGTACGACGCCCTGATCCTGCGGCAGTTCAAGCGCCACGTCGCGGCGCAGCGATTAGCAGCCAGCAAGGACAAGAATGTCACTTCCTGCTGTGGTCCGCCCGAGCCGGAGGAAGCTACCCCGGCCCGGCCCCAGGTCATCACGTTCCGCGCTTCGCCCTTGCAGCAGCTGACACGCTCCGTCATCCACGCCATCACGTTCGGATTGGCCTACATTGTCATGTTGCTCGCCATGTACTTCAACGGCTACATCATCATCTCCATCATCATCGGCGCCGGCATCGGGAAGTTCCTGTGCGACTGGATGGTCCATCGCGTCGTCATTGACGCCGACGAGGGCGTTGCTTCCAAGGTGGATGGCATCGAAGACCCTACTGTCTGCTGCGGTTGAAAGGGCGTCTGTCGGACATCCATTCGGGACAGGGAGGCTATCGTCCCAAGAACATTACATGATATGTTTACTATTGTTTTATGGCAGCCGGCTCATTCATATTAATTATCGATATGCGATGACGAGCTTACGACAGCATGGCGTTGGGGATTTTTGGGTTGATTTTGAGGTAGACTTCGGTCACCTCTCAGCGGGGAAAGCATGGAGACGAAGCGCTAGACTTTCAGATTTTCGAATGATACTTACTTTTCGAACTATCATTATTCAAGTGAAGTCGGATTAACAGCGGGTACAGTGAATGGAATCAGTGCCAGCTAGCAATGGAATAACCACTGCATAACCGGCAACTGAATACCAGTCTGACCCTATCAGGTCGTGGTTGTGCGTATTCCGCCTACCGATTGATAGTGCAACCTGGAAGTTGCTACCACTCTACTACTACTACTACTACTACTACTACTACTATGCTACACAGAAGAACATCCCAGCCATGGCGTTCATTTGCGATAAGCTGGGTCTTGATCACTTATTTAAGCCCCATCCATAGGGGTGTTCCAGGTCTTATCTGTCAGGCTTCATGGACTAGATGCGGTAGTCAAGTTGGTCTTATCTTAACCCCGCAAACCGCCCAAGAGCCGGAGTAGAGAGGGGCATTTATTACTATATCCGGCAACCTCATCCCGCCCGCCCAAGCCATCCTCCACTGCGGCCGCTAAGACATACCGTCTGCATCCCTCGTCCACGCGACGTGCTATTACCAACGTCACTAGATGTTTGGCGCTGGTAGGTTGGAGGGGGAAATCAGCCCAGATAGCGGGATGCATTTGCGGGGTGGTGGCTGGCTGTCTTGCCCAACGCTGGCCTTCGACACAAGATACACACCTGATACGGAGATATCAAGAGTGAACGTAGGGAGATAAGACGGCGATGAAGTATAAATGATTGCCCGCTGATGAACCTCCCCTTTTCTATTAGTGGTGAACAGTGAGCCGTACCCGAAACCTTATATATCGAGCTTCACTATTTTCATTGTTGCTGATTGTCGTCCGGTCTTTTGCATGCAATCATTTTCTTGTTAAAGATGGATTTATATCACGTAGCTGGCCCATACCCGGCCTTGAGCATTGGGGTTCTCCTCGCCGTCTTGGTGGGACTGAGTGTCACATTCCTCAAGCGTCGGCGTTTGACAAGCCTATCGGCATCGCCACCACCTACCCCGACCTACGGCGGCAAGACTTCATATTCCAAAGCCGAACCCTACCCCAGCTCCGTCGTCTTCCCGCCATCACGCCGCGGCGCGCTGGCCCAGCTGCTGCCGTCGTCCAAGCTGGCGAAGAAGGAGACGAGCCTAGACGTTTCGGAGCTGAGGGGCAAACAGCTTCCCACCACGCACACCCAGGACCTCGACAAGCCTAACCAGTACACCCCGACGGGCATCTCGACCCAGGAGATCAAAGCCCTCGGCAGATTCCCAGACTACTCGGTGCTGAGCGGTGTGCCGTACCCCAAGCCATGCCCGTCTTTTGATATTACGAAGGCCGCATTCCGGCCGTTTCGACCTTTTCGATGGACCTACCATCAGACAATGGGTAAGCATGCTTCTCTGATACATTTACCTCGCACCTGAAAATGCATCTCACAGAAAAAATCTAACACTTGAGATTTTTCACGCAGCGGTCATGAAGATGGAGTCCGACTACTGGCTGGAGCTGGAGAGCAACTACTTCCGGCGCATGAAGCAGCGGCAGGAGCTCCTGGCGGAGCACGGCGAGAAGATCATGTTCTGGACGCCCGGGTCGGAGCTGGCGAGCCGGGAGCTCATGGAGATGGTGCTGCAGTTCCTGTGCCACAAGTACCCGCACTACTTCCAGCTCGAGGCGGACAACACAATCCTACGAAACCAGCTGCTCAAGACCACGACCGATATCCCCTCGCTGCACCCGCTCGAGGTCCTGTTTCGCAACGTGCCCGAGGACTACGCCGTCATGTGCCGCAACGAGCAGGACGGCTTGTACTACCTCCGCTGCGCCATGATTTGCAGTTCGGTGGGCTGGAACGTGGGCTTGCACAAGAACAAGGTGCTGCGGGCCATCCATGACAACGTGCCCCAGTGGGAAGAGAAGATGGCCTTTTCGGTTGACAGGTAAGCACTGAATAATTCACCTCGGCACATGTCTAGATAATCAGCTGACACGAATATACATAGATGGTTCACCAAGCTACCAACAGACCAGCCCGTCCAGCGCGGCTCCTGGGGCATCGAGGACTGGGAAGCCTTCTTCGCGCCCGACGGCACCCCGCGCAGCGCCTTCGCCGACAACCTGTCGGCCTGCCGGATCGAGGACCTGCAGCTGCGGTGCGACTGGCAGACCCTGCGGCGCCTACCCATCTCGGGGGCCGTCATCTTCAACTTCAAGGCCGTCTTCAACCCGCTCACCGACCTCAAGTCGGAGCCCTACGTCCCCGCGTTGCTGCACCAGGTCGTCACGAGCGGGCCGCGGGACCCTGATCGGCTACAAGATGGAGCGGCACGTCGAGAAGATCGCGGCGGAGCACCTGGCGGAGTGGGCGAAGCAGCAGGTCGAGGACGGGCTGGTGCCGGCCGATTGGGATGTCGGGACTTTGGAGCAGCACCCTTACTTCCCCGGGTGGAAGGACAAGATGGTGGATGACTTTCCGGCTTGTCCTTGTGTATAGTGAAGATTTTGTTAGTTGTTGAGCAGCGTATCGAATACCACCGGCATTATATATATCAAATCCCATTATCTTGCCAAGCGTAATTGTCAGCACTCCATGCGACTTGAAGAAGCGCTCTTCAGTTATCCCCACTAATCGTAGGCCTGCCGGCATGAGACTGGGGAGACAGGTTAGTGGACATGGAGGGGGGCGTCTAGGCCCAAACTGATAAGCACGGCAATCCGACCCCACTAAAATTTTATTTTCGAGCATCCCACTCTGCCATCCTCTAACCGCAACTTTTCGTTCAATTGTAGGCGACTGTAAACTTTTTCGGTGAAGCCTTTCCAACTCAACCCCAACTCCTGTCAATCCAAGAACGACATCACCCGTACCTCCAAGATGCCTTCCGTCAAGAACCCCAACGGCCCTTCGCTGAACCGCCAGGCCGCCATGCGCGCCTCGGCCAAGAAGAAGGCCCAGAAGTCCTCGGCCGCCGGCCAGACCCGGATCCTCAAGAGCGACGCCCGCCGCGGCGCCCGCGAGGGCATCCTGCCCACGAGCGGGCCCAACCGCGCCCTGAGCGCCAAGAAGCAGCGCAAGGTCGACAAGGCGCGGGCGCACGCCCTGAAGCGCAAGATGGAGGCCGAGGGCGAGGTCGTGATGAAGGGTGAGTTCCCAATGGATGCTGCTGCTACTGCTACCACTACATGACGCGTCCGTGGGGGGACGGCGTTAGACAGAGATAAGACACAGTTTTGCTAACTTTGGTCCGTTTCACAGATGCTGCCGAGACCAAAGCGACGAAAGAGGATAAGGAGGAGATGGACATGGACGCCGAGAACATCTCTTGAGCCAACCTCGACCCGATACTCTACACCATACAGAGAGCGCGCGCGGCATGCCCGCAGGACTGCGACCAGATTCCCAGGGCTTCCCACCAGAATTTCCCTTTCAATGTACGAGGCGAAGGTGCAGTGGACATGCCAAAACACACCACAAGCCACCAGGATAGACTGTCGTCCGTTGGAGAACGACGTTGTCCGAATTATCGGCGAAAGACGGGAGCGGCAGCAAAACATACGACAAGCAGATCTAGAATCGGTTTGCTTACTCAGATACCCCGCGGTACAGAAAGTGTACTGGAAGAAGCGTTATTGCAGAAGGAAAACCATAAGGCACGACGGTCTTGAGGAACCCAGGAGCCCAGGAAGCCTCAACTAGCCGAGATGCAATGAGACATGAAATCAATAAAAGATATCTCCAAACCCCCATGTTTTCCAGGCAACTACTGCTGCTTATTTAAGCTTGAACCAGCAATCGATTTGTGCATTGCAACCTGACCCATATTGAAGCAACCCTATCCGGCGACACGGCACCCAGTCGCCTCTTTACCCGGCGAGCTATCTGATCTGGGCTCGGGATCGTCAGGGACCTAGAAGGGTATATTTAGCATCAGTTAATGTTGTGCACATACAGGCTAAATCCGTGGCTACCCAGCTTACCCAATCCTCTCCCGTCGCCCCTTATCATAATGCTCTTGGCCTACCCGTTCTCCCTTGCTTTATCACCACCATTACTGACTCGACAGGTTCTCCTCCGACGATAACCATTGAGCCACCACGGACTGGGTGACATCCGGAAATGAAACGGGAACATGCCGCCCCTGGAGACGCTAGCTATGCGTCACGACGCGACCTTATCCGGGGGCTGTTCGACATGAAGAAAGGAGTCCAGAGCTATCACAGGATGGAGGCCCTGATAAGGCCGGCAGGGTCATTGTAGATAAATACGTGACTTTGCTGGCAACTCTCAGTCTCTTTGGCAATCGCGATCCTTGTTATAAGAGAAGGGTAGAGATAGTTAACATCGCATTTTGCAACTCTTCCCGACTTCAATCTGAGATTGTCTGTCTGCACCACGACATCCCCAGTCTTCTTACTCAATCAAAAAACACACCAGTCTACCCGAAACGACCCACCATGATGATGAAAACCTTCATCACATCACACCTCCTCGCCAGCGTGGTGCTGTTGTCCCGACCGGCCGCCGCCGAGTTCAACTTCGGCGCCTCGTGCGAGATGGGCACGGTCAAGGTCAGCGGCCGCACCATGACGGGCGCCTGCCACACCGTCTCGGGCGAGCTGGTGTGCTCGAGCCTGGACCTGAACGGCTGCGTGACCAACTCGAACGGGCAGCTCGAGAGTCCTGGGTAAGTTTCGAAACGACGCGCGGAATCTCTGGGCGGAGAGAGGTTGTGTGTGTGTGTGCGTGTGAGAGAACGAAGGAAAGATATTGACAAATGTCCATATATTTGTCCAGCGACGGGTACTTTTACAGCTGCCGCAACTGCTCCAACGGCAAGACGACCTCGGGCGGCCTGCTCTTGGACGACCCGGCCCTACTGCACTGCGACTGCAGCGCTGGGAGCAACGACTGGAACTGGCCTACGGCGGTGATTGATATGAGTAAGTCATGCTCCATATCTCCCTTTTCTAGGTAGTGCTCTGGCAAGGGTAGTATTCGAGGTGAGATGGCGGTCAGTTCGGAACTGTGGGCTAAGCATGTCTCCGAGCTCCAGACACCTTCGTTTCGAATGTGAACGGCCAGCTGCAATGTGGCAACTCCATTGGGACCGTCATCGAATGTTGAGTTCAAGGGGGCCCTACTTTGAGTCGTTCACTCGCAAGGCTGGGTGTTTAGGGTAGGTCATTAGGGGGAAAGTCTAGAGACCTAGGCAACTGGTGTTGACCCTGTCCTCGCCCTCCTCTACCATGGGATGGCGATGGGATAGCTGGAAAGGGCCGAAGCCTTCCAGCGCGATTGTTCATTGCCAATTCGTCGAAGACGCATGAACTGAGTGGGAAGTTCAGAGCCTGCGGAGCAGCGAAGTGTCACTGTTGTCATCAATGACTGATTGGGCAGGTCCATCAATACGAGGGGCGAGAGCAGAGCAGCGGAAAACAATGGGCTCATTCATCTCTTCTGATAAGCTTACATTGTATGTAGCGTGTGTGTTCCCACTTCCGACTTCTGGGAGGGATCCCGTGAAACGAAATAGGCGACAACCTCATACCAACGGCTCCACGAACCATATGTGCCAATCCCAGTCGTATTATATCACGGGGATTATGCCTTTGCCATGTTCATTTCGCCGTCCGTAATTTGCCCGTGGAGGCGCGGTGGTCTCATGATGGCTTCTAGGAAAGTACAGCGAGTGGTCTGCTGTACGTACTCGGGCGCGGGCCTGGTCTGGGAAGACGGACAGTCCTGAAGAAGTTTCAAAAGTGGTGGTGGTTCGTTTACTGCGCCCCCATGTCGGCCCATAGTCCGGCAACGACATACCATTGCCCGAGGCCGAGAGGAAGCAATAGCGTAATGACTGAATAAGCCGGAAGACTGCTGGGAGCTGATTGCGACACCACAACTATATCCAAAAGGGGACAAAATTGGAAGAAGAAGTGTGATTCCGTGCAGTGGCGCCCCTGCATTCAGCTTCACAGAGAGCAGAGCCCCAAACCACCCAATGGCACCCTTGGTAGCTGTACCCGACAGTTAAAGCAAACTTGTCAATGCGAAGACACTTCCGCCGGATTTCGGTCCGCGACCCAATCGAAGGCAGGTACCAGGGGTCTCGAAAAGAAAGAAGGGGGGGGCCGCGAAAACTTTCTTACATTAAGTACTTACACTGCCACGCAAGACCATTAGCAGATCTTGTATGCCCGGTTCCCGTAGACTGGGGACAGAGGGGCTCTGGTCTTTTCCGTTGTCAAATCTTGAAACTCGGTCAAGTAGACTCATAAAGTAGTTACACGGTAGGCAATAGCCTGTCTCCAGAAACGAAGGTCCAGTTTCGATTTCAACTTGACGGACAGACGGACGTCATTCCATTCCATGTTTTGGTTGACTAGTCGTGGCATCTCTCCAAGACCATATACCTACGTCACATTTTGGGAGCGAGAGCCTCTAACTCAGTAGGAAGAAGGGAAACGTGATTGACGCTGCAAAAACATGCGATTTTCTGGGTGATGGATCTGCATATGCATATCACTACCGCAACCAGCGAGAATTGTGAATCGCCAGGAGCCAGTTTCCCACAGTTTTGGGGGGTGATTACAGTCAGGACGCCATCCGATTTCAAAAAATCCCGAGTCATCCTGCATACCGTAGTGGTTTCAGTGCAAACCGATTTGATTTCAGCGTGGCCCGAGGTTCAGCCTCACCACCCAACCTGGACCCCAAAACCTTCATCTGATCTAGACCGCCGCCCTGACGCAGATCATCTCTAGACGGACCTGATACGGAAGTAGCTCCCCGTAAGCTGATTCGTTGTCCTTCGTCGGAAGGGAAAGTGATGTAATCTGCCACCGAATCTTTGATGCCAGACTCGAGATGTTAGTAGTTGGGCTCTTCAAGTTTATTGAACGGGGTCATGGAATGTTCTTCAATGACATATGCGCATATGAACTATTATAGTGGCAAACACATATGAGCAGGGGCGGACGGTAATCTTGACCAGTGGAGCAGGAGATCTTACCAGCATACCCAAGAAGTGGATGGATTGACTAGACAGGACAAGCACGCCTCCGATGGGCAAGCCTAGACAGATGGGATGACCAGCCGGGCAATTTGGGCCGCCTTGGAGACGGTGGGAGGCAGTGTTCCCCTTGTGTAACCAGGAGAGTTATACATCGGACCAATAAGAAACGTGACTGCGCTCATCCGAGCCCGCCTTGGCCATACGACGGACGTCGGCAACGCAATATGATCGGCGTCTCGAGATTTAGAAACCATCAAAAGAGGCCACCCCAGGACAACATCCTTTGCGTCGAGCAGCGGGAAAACGGGAGCGTGAACCATGGGTTCGGAGGTTTAGGGAAATCGTTCCTGCCCAGCCCTTTTCGCCACTTTCCAGCCGCTCTTGATCCGAGTTCAGAAAGAAAAAAGAGGGAGAAAAAAAAAGATGACCACACGTACATACATAAGGGAGTAGCCAAGCGGCGCGGCGAACCTTCGCTTTTCCCTTCTCGCGACCAGGCTATTACCAAATAATCTTAGTTTTTTGGGGGCCCAGTCAGAACCCACCACCGACCACTTGACCACGAACAATTGTAATTAATTGCTCACATATATTCATCATGGGTGTCGACATGGACAACATCCTGATGGAGGACCCCTACGTCAACAGTCCCGACCCCAAACGGAACTTCTTTGATCCAGGGTCCAAGGTCCCCACCGTCATTGGCGTCTCGGTCTTCTTGATGGCTTTGACGACCACGAGCGTGGCAGCCAGGGTTTATACCCGCGTGCGATTACTGCGGATGATCGGACTGGACGACTGGTTAATACTATTATCTTGGACCCTCGTCATTGGACACGGTATACTTCAGTGTTGCAGTAAGTGTCCCCTGACTGCCAACATCGGGAGATAAAACTGACCCTGCCACCCCTTTACAGTGACAAATGTCAACCTTGGCCGCCATGTTGGCTTCCTGACGGGCAAGGACGAGCGCATCACTTTCATGAAGATGTTTTACACCTCGCTGGTCATGTACAACGCCGCCCTCATGGCCATCAAGCTCGCGTTCCTCGTGCAGTACTACCGCATCACGACAGGGGGAGGGACAACCAGGCGGATCCTCATCATCACTAGCTGCATGATAGGACTCTGGTGCACGTAAGTAGAGAGAGAGAGAGAGAGACTCCACCATGACCACAGGAGTACATGCTTGCTAAAACGATGGACGGCACCACAGATCCCAAATGGTCATTGTGATATTCCAATGCCAGCCGGTTTCGGGCTTTTGGTTTCCCACGCCCAACACTGTCTGCGTCCCCTCTCTCCCTGGATGTACGTATCTCACCCCCTGGAAATTCGACCAAGAAAGATACTATAAATATTTTGTAAGCAGCACAAAAAGACTAACCGGCAATTCCAGTGTATATAAGTGCCGCAGGCAACATCGCGACGGATCTAATCATCGTCATACTGCCACTGCCGATGATAAGGACACTGCACCTCGCCCCGATCCAGAAGGTGGTACTTTCGGTTGTTTTCTGTCTTGGCTTCGTGTAAGTTACTGGTCATCAGACTGTCCACCGAGAATTTGGAGCCACAAGAATATTGAGTTGGAATACTAACATGCCCGTGTCATGCTTTTAGTACTACTGCCATCAGCCTGCTTCGACTCCAGTATCTCAAGGTGTCGCCCGACATCACCTGGGACATCGCAGATTCCAACGTAAGTTCCCTTTCTTTTTCTCACTGCAACACCTATAATTAAAATGTTATTATTTTTCCATTTTATCGCGTCAAAGTAGTAAGTTACTAACGTTTCGGTCCAACATCAGTTATGTTCCCTAGCCGAAATCAGCTCGGGAATCATCTGCGCCTGTCTGCCGACCCTCAAGCCCCTGGCCGCGCAGCTGTTCCCCAAGCTCTTCTCGACGCTGCGCTCGCAGTTCGCGCCCCTGCGCGCGCCGACGCCCGAGTGGAAGCCGCGCAACCTGAAAGAGGCGCTCGGCGGGCAGGACGAGCACGGCTCCATCCAGGGCCTGCCGCTCGCGTACCTGTCCATGGAGAGCTTGAAGCTGGCGCCGCTGTCAATCGAGGAGGTCATCGTCGTCGAGGAGAAGCGGAGGTCGCTGCCGTCGCAGGAGACGTTCACGTTCCCGCCCCATCCCGCGGTCAGGCGGCCAGCGAGTACGAGGACCAGGACTAGTACCACGACGACGACGACGCAGCCGCCCGTAGGTGGTGGTGGTGGTGGTGGAGGAAGAGGAATAGGGATAGGGAGAGGACTATCTTTGCAGGAGAGGGGGAGCGGACACACGGTGGAGATTGAAGCGACGACGGCGGCCAGGTCGTTAACAATGAGCGCGTTTGACTTCGGTGATAGGAAGAGTCAGCGGAACAGCCAGTCGAACCAGTCCATACTCGTGAAGCACGAGATCACGGTCGAGGTCGAGGACGGCTGGGAACGGCGGTCGTACTATTCTTCGATAACGTAATGGTATTAAGAGTAATCATACCTAATAACTACTTCTTCATCTTCATCTTCTTTCAAATTAGTAATGCAAATATTGAGTCTTGACCCAATTCCCGAGTCGATATATATCTTCCAATCTGATGATCAAGTAGCCTAACTCCCCAAACTCTATAAAATCAAACAGGGAACTGGTAACTAATGCTCTCTTCACACAGATTTTCGGTGAGTCTCTACACCTGAACGAGGACCCTCCATTCAAAGTGTAACTTTGTCATCATAATTCGGCGAAGCGGACCCCGGCCTGCTTACCTTCTTTACCCTCTGGGTAATGCGTCTTATAGTATACCGATACGGCCGGCAGACCAGCTTTCCTCTCCACGCTTCGGGACTGGGCAGACAAGTCAGACATGACCACACAAGTAGACCTTTTCCCTATGGGGCTCGCTCACCTCAAGCTGCAGATAGTCGGCCACGGTTAGAGACTCATCTGTCACTTCGACACCGGTCGCCGTGCAGAAGATGTGCTTGCTGGGGTATAAGGGTCTAGACAAACGACGGGAGCCATTAGCAAGCCGTTGGCCATGATATAGGGAGAAACCAAATCTCTGTGCCGAAAGCCAGCCAGTTGGCAGTACTTAGTTGTAAAGGGGCACAATAGTACAAGCGGACCAAAGCCGGCGCGCATGTATAGCCAAAGGGGTGATCCACCGTCAGTGCATTCAGCAACGGGAAGCTACTTACATCCTCGCATAAATGAGCAGTCGCTCGCGCAGGCCGGCCAGGGTCATGTTGCTCATGTCGGAGATGGCCAGCTTGTTGGACAGCACCATCTTACGGCTTGCAGCAGGGGTGGTGCCTGCTGCGCCATGTTCCGAAATGGCGAGCACGAATTTGGCGGCCGTAAGCCGGGCTGCGATCGCCGCGGCCGACGCCGCCGAAGACGAGGTGGAAGCCCCCTGGTCCACGCCCGACAGGGTCCTGCCGTGATACGACCCGTTCATGACTACGCCTCCCACAATCTCGGACCCTGTTCGGTCGGGGCCAAACGGGATATAAAAGGCCGGATGAGTTGATGTTGCTGTTGGCCTGACTTCGAAGGGGTGATGGGGCACCTAAGGTAGCAAGCCGATAGATGGATCCCTGGCTTTGCTGTGTGGACGGTGCTGTGCTGCGCACGCTCGTTGCCCCTCCTGTTCTATCGTCTGCCCCGCGATCGTTCGGTACGAGATGGGGATGTTTGCTTACTGCCTCCACTGTGTGCATACGATAAAAAGAGAAAGCGAGCGTAAGTAGTAGCGAATGCGAGAGGAAGAAAAGTGAAGGGCAGCCCACACAGACGTGTCACCACTTGTAGGTAGTCGAAATAGAGTGTAGGGGTACTTTATCTTGGCCCCGTTCATCAATTCATCAAGGTCGATAGTGCAGATTATGGACATCACTGCCCCGCCATTTATCGGGCCACACGCAGGCGGTCAATCAAGATACGAAGCGGGAAGGGGACAAGACACGGGGGAGAGTCCGTCAGCAAAGCCCAGCTCCAAGCCCAATTCCTGCTGGCTCCAGTGCCAAAATGTTGAGGGTGGTAGGGAGGGGAGGGGTGGTTGCACATCCGGTTTTGGTGGCCCTGTGGTTTGTTGCATGTGACAGCCATTACTGACTGGCAGGCTTGCTGTCCTTGATTTATCCCTTAGAGGTTTCGCTGGCCATTGGTGCTGCTCAGGCTGGCGGCGCGCGAAACCTGTAGTGTAAGCCCCCAAAGACACCAGTGGGAGTGGGGGACGCGGCACCCAAACCCTGTTTTGTCGCGCCCGGCAGCAACCCCGCAATCATCATCAGCCCTCCACCTGATGCATGCTTCTCTACTTCAGTCGAGAACGCAATCATTCCGTAACTTCGTAGGCCCGTGGATTTATACCAGAAGCAATGCGACCGTCGCATGCGTTACCAATTGCCATTGAAAATTGACCCCTTCACGAGCATTTCTGTTGCCAGATAACGTCACCGGCTGCTGTTCATCACGGCACGCAATGTTAGCCAAGTTTACCCGCTTGCGCTTTCAGGTCTTACTCGACCACTTCAGTAGAAACCCGTTTGCCTTGCTAATCATCTCAAGGGTTTGTGATAGGTTGTCCGTCTACAAGATATGGAGGAAAGTACAGGATGATCGCAGCCTGTCCTGATGAAGGCCACATATTACCGGGCACAACTTATTCCTCCCCTTTCTGCCCCGAACTCGGTGCTTTCCATTCTAAAAACCCTGCAAGAATTTCCTAGCTTGGGCTAGAGATTGAGGCTGGTAGACAGGAGTCGAATCTCGGCTTGGCGCGTGCCAGGGGTTTTGGTCCCACCGCCCCGTGCCCCCGGATTCCCAGACTTTCTTCCTCAAGAATTGTGACAGCTTCAGGTTGTCCAGCCGACTCGGAGTACTGTACTCCTCCAAGGCCAGCTCGGTGACTGGGCCTTCCCCGGATATGCTGGGGTCTTTAAGAAGACCTGCGCTTTCGAGGCGCAAGAAGTCCCAAAACGTGTAAGCCCACTGACGGTGTAGCCTCATCCGGATTTCTCCAACCAGTGCGCCCGGGATTCGATCTTTATGAACCCATTCCCATATAGATGCCGGGCCTCGGTCAGGATCATCGTAGAAGGGTGAACCGACCACTTCTTGCCGATCCTCGTCGTCAAGTTCCGACAACGTTTCGCCGTATATCGGATAAACATTGGCTCCGTATTGAAGCCCGTTGTAGAGAAAGGAGTCCGAGAAGGAAGGCTCGTCGAACTTGTCCTCTCCCCTGCTCAGCAAAGCATGCCAGTCTTCGTATGACCAGGCCATTGAAACATGATAAAGCTTCTCCAGGCCCTCAGAGAGTATGTATTGTCCATAGTTGGAAAAGTGGCAATCTATATACGGTATAGCCATGGACCCCCAGGTTATGTCGTATTCCACAAGACAGTTGAATGCTGCCTACACGTTAGCTCCTAATTAACAGACGCAGTGTACTTTGACGAAGAGTTGACTTACGCGTCGCAATGACTCTCATGAGGTACTCGTAGACGCAGGCAAGCTGCTCGTTCTCCCAGGCGGCAAAATGACTGAAGAACATGTCGCGCATCTCTTGTGGTTCTGAAGCTCTACTGCCCACGACGTTACAGTAAAGCTGGAAACGGTAGAACGCCCGCTGGAAACGGAGGAGTTCTGTGTGACTTGGCTTTCCAAGGGCGAGCAGACGTGGCTGCGTGCCTATGGCCTCGGCTGAGTACAGGTTGGCAAACCAGTCGACATAGCGATGAAACCGTTCTAGAGGCAAAGCATCCACGAGCCTCCATTGGGTTGGAGCAGGGGCCCTACTGCGTAGATGGTCTTGGGCGAACTGGATTGCTTGGTCGGTGGAGTGCTTGCCTAGTTTTGACGACTTTTGGACCAAAATCGCCTCTGGTAATACGCTCAAGTCGATCTGGCGAAGAAGTATCTCGCTTGTTATGACAACCTCGGCGCTTTTGAAGGCGTCGAGAAACGTACGACACGAGAGGGCTGCATTCCGTATCGAAGCAAGATCGAGGTGGGCAAATACCCGCTGGACAAGCTCTAAGGGGAGCTCTTCCATTGTGCGCGGAAGTCCTTTGAGAGTGAAAAAGAAAATCGATATTCTCCAACAAGTAATGCAGAGATAAGATCTTGTAGAATCTTGGGTGAGATTGTAAGTCGGGGAGTGTTGGTAACACCGTCTTAGTCGGGATGTCTGTAAAGAGTGGAGCGAATGTGGTGAGCGCTGGCAGAACAGCAATGGTTCAAGGGGGATATGTTGTAGTACCGCGCGGCAAACGACCCGAGGACTCGGGACAGGTACTCCAACTTTCGATTGGCTCTAGAGGACCAAACCATTTGATCGTCAACCAACATTGATATCCTGGCTTGAACTTACACCCTGCTTGCAAGGGATTTTATCAGCTGTCAGACCAGTTGACCAGACCCGGCGCTTATGGCATAGCCACCAGCTCGTTGTCACCATCACCGTCTTAGTTGTTGGATCGTGTTCATCCATCTGAAACTTGCTGCAGGCTACATTGCAGCCCACATCAGTTGGTGATCAGATCGATGGCGCTTACAATCGATGGAAATTGCAACATGCCTCGGCTATGTCCCATACGACTGATTGCATGTACAGTCTTGTACCTGGACGACCAAGAGGATCATGAACGTCAACATAAATATAGTAGACTGGGCCCCCAATAATGAGAGAAATATCAAGACATTCATTATACATATAACTCCTTCTACATATTCATTTGATATCAAAGACTTTGGCACATCAGTCATACATAAGAGCACCCGTACGACAATGCCCAACCAGACCAGCAGCGGATGGAAACATGATGACCGCGGGCGGGCATACTGGCAAGACGACGCTGGCCGCCACATACATGTTCGGCCTAAAGATTTCAACCATGACTCGCACGACATCCCCGGCGTCTCCTCAACAGAGCCAAGCGTAGTCGCAGGCCATTACAAGCCATCCAACGAGGGACCAAAGAAAGCCAACAGCTGGCCCTCACGCAGTCAGCCGAGCTACCTTTCCGAGAAGCTCGCCGGCCGCAACAAGCCGTACTTTGGGGACGGGGCGTCCCAGCAAAGCGGGCGTCCCGATGTTGACACCCCTTCCCGACCGCGCGACGTCGCGGGTGTCACGCGGCCCAACGCGAGTACCGACGTCTACCGAGACGCGAAGAAGGGCTGGGGGCCAGAAGGGCCGGCAGGATCCGCGTACGACACGCAACACGCCGAGTACAAGCAACGAGGTGTTGAGCAAGCGCGCGGTGGTCGTGAGTACACTGCACTAAACAAGAGAGACATGCCGTCCAATGCAGAAATTGCGAGGAACAGGGATACCTTGGGCGGATACCCCGTCCAAACGCAACAATGGCACCAGGAAGCAGCCCAGAAGGCTGCCCAGGTTACCAAAGCAGCTGCGGCGCACGTTGAAGGTCGCCGAGAATACGCCAAGAATTATGTTGGCTATCATCAGCCTGGATACCACCCAGGACACAAGCAACAGGTTGAAGAGGCCGAAACACACAGGCAAACGATGCAGAAACATGTGGAACAACATCAACGGTGGGAACCAGTAAGGAACTCGCCAGTCGCATTGTTACAAGATACTGACATAAAATCAGCTCCAAACTCAAATTGATCGTAACAGGCAAGAGAAGGCAGCACTAAAGGCTCGGAAGTAGAATGTTCGTTGCCTTCGGCTGGATTTTCACTCAGCGCTACATTCGGTATCAAAATACCAAGTGAATGTCATGTAATGGCTGGTTAGTAACTAGGCAGCCTGTACTGAGATGGCTGCTGGTCAGTTATGTTTAAAGTCATGAAACCCATGGGACCATTTGGGGAGGTGGAGTATTGGGAATGGTGTTCAAATTTAATCGGTAGTAATTATTTAAAAGATTTCCTGCTACTGATATGCTGTCAAATATTCCGAGTGTAAGTAAATCGGAGGGCATGCCACTTTCGGTGCTTATTCGTACCCTTTGAGGTGGTTATTCCATCCAGCTTTAGTGTTTGCTTTTTGTTATTCCAATTGCTACGTTTATTTCCTCCTGGCACCTACTATTTATTTCTGAAACAAAGGGGGAATGCATGTACCTAGCTGTATATGTGATAAAACGAAGTACCAATCCCCCAAGTCGTCCCTGACATTAAAGCCTTCGATATCAAAGGCAGTTACGACGACACGCTCAGTTTCCGAAGCGGCGTCCCTTGGATGGATGCCTTGCTCCCCACAAAGAACAACTTGAAGAAGAAGTAATAGATGGAGATCAAGACCCTCCAGACTGACGCGAGGGTGGCACTCATATCATCCGCCGTCACGCGGACGATGTAATCCTCTATCACCACGCCCGGGGCCCCCGGCGTGAACAGCATGAGCGGATCGGAACTCGTGGAGTAGGGCCCGTTTCAGCGCCGCGGGATCCGTCACGTCATACCCGGCCACGGCGAGTTCTATCAAGCGCCTCGAACGCAGTAACGGAGACAAAGGAATTGCCGCATAGGAGCATTACACGTTCGGCGAGAGAAAAGAAAATAGAGATAAATGCTACGAGAGGTAGGCTGAACAGCAAAAGAAGAGCGAAAAGAAAAAGAAAAAAACTTTTGCCATAGTCGGAATTGAACCGTCTCCTCCCACCTAGCCTCCCCTAAAGGTTTTAAGTAATCTAGGCGGGTGTGCTACCATTACACCACATAGCTTTGAGGACGGTGGTCGTGTGTGATAATAGACAAGAGCCTTATTGTTTTTAATATAGATCGGGTGGTCTGCCTTTAGTTGTAAAAGGAGAATCAGCAGGAGCAGAGGAGAAAGAGCAGGTCAACGATGGCCAGCCGACGAGGGTGAAGAAGGGCTGATGCGGCTCCGATAGTGGTCGCACGACGCTGGAGGTGCCGGGGCCACACACTACAAGATCGTAGCACGTCGACGGGATCGACCCGTCCTGTCCTTGAAGTGCAGGACCGAGGTCGTGCCGCTGTGGTTGAAGACTTTGACGACCTGCTTGCCCCACGTAATGATGTTCGAGTTGCGCAAGATGAAGCTGGACCCCGGGTTTCCCCTCCTGACTGGGAGTCAACTTGCTAGCCACAAAGGAGGTCGATCCTCCGACACGGCAATCCACTACCTGCAGGGCTGGTGCACCATTCAACCGCCTCGACGACACCAGACAAGAACAAGAACAACAAACAGTGGGCTGGTACAGTCAAGACGGAGAGGGCGCCCGGCTTCTTTTACCCCATCGGCTCGGATCTGGACTGTTTCAAGACTCGCTAAGCACCCGAAATGATCATGACTGAAGCAGCAAAACGCGGAATCCGAAACCCTCGGCACCGAAACCCACGCCATCGAAGAGTTCAACTTCTTCGCGGGGCTGATGCGAGACACCGTGGGGGCGGGCTCCGTGCCCGACCTCAGCAGCGACAACGGACTGGACATGGACCTGGTAACGCCAACGTGCATCGCCAGCACCACCCACCGGATCGTGCACAAGAAGAAGGATGCCAGTGGCTTCTTCTACAGCTGGAATCGCAGCCCGCTGTCAGCCGGCGGTTTGGTTGAATCCCTACAAAAGATGGGCCCGGATCGGGCCCTTGAAAAAATGGCGTTGACGGATCGAAGAGCAAGGGGTCTTGTACGCCGCGGTGGCGGTCAAGTACGTGGATGGACACGGGTAACCGGATCTTCTCGCTAGATGCCAGCGAGACGAGGAAGCTGTTGGGGGATGATGACGACAATGATAATGCGGTAAGAGAGGAGTTGCGCGAGCCAGTGGATGACCGTTTCACACAGAAGGTCATTGGTGGTTTAGCGATGTAGTGTTGGTTTCATTTGTCACATGCATTTCAGGGTTGGAGGTCTGTAGAGGTAAATTAGGGGAACCCAAAAGTAAATACGAGAAAGAAATACCTAAAGGGAAAGACAGACAACGTACACGCGGAGGACATTTACTTGAGGGAATAAGAGATACATATTTCATTACGTGGATCCTTTAATTCTCACGAAAAGATGTTTACTTCCATACTGTAATCTGCAATTTGCTATGCCTCGAATGCTGATTGTGTCTTAATGGATGATGGCTATGACCACAGAGCGCTGAAGAAAAGAAGCGAGAGAGCATCAATTGGTCTCATTAGAAAAGCATGCGAGCACGCGGTACGGTCCACTGAGAAGGCGCCTAGCAATTGGTGCTTCAGCGCCCGAAAGCTCCGTGGCTTCTCACTTCTGTGGCTGAAACCCCACTGTTGCTGCCTTAGGGGCTTTGCGCACTCGCTAAAGCCGACGGGGACACCTTCAGCAGTTGGAATCTGACCTCATCCAAGAAACAAGCAACAACATCCAGCATCTCGACATCCCTCTTCGTACCATGGTCTGAGGCTGCGATACCACAACCCCCTTGCTGGGGACACGAGTGTTTCGCTGGTATCTTCCATCAATGTTTCTAACTATTGCTTTTCAACTTCTTTCTGCCACGCTCATTGTCCTTCCAACGGCCACTTTCTCTGTGCCACACTTTACAACAATGTTTTTGTGTCTCTAGGCCACCAGACAACGCTTGCTATTTGAAACACTGGGATATTCACCTTTGTCGGACTATCAACTCGATTGTTCACTTTTGGGACAATAAAAGCCGCCCGAGTAGCCGCCCTGTTGGGCTTGGCCGACGTTGCAAAGAAACAATCGTGTCAACGCTATCTGCCAACGCATTGCATATACGCAGCTCAGCTTGCAGCCAAAGCTCAATTCCCCACTTCATCACAACTCGCTAGGGAACAGAACAATCAAAAACCCCGAGTATAACGACATTATCCGGGAACTAGTCATTCAAGAGACTGGCATATACATCACACTCTCTCCACCATGCCGTCTCAACCCCCCAACCACGAGCCCGTCGTCAAGGTCTCGTCGCCCCTGCCCAAGGGCTACATCTTCGTCCCCAAGGGCAACGTCTACATCACCGCCAACTGCCGCCGATTGACCCAAGCGGCCAAGAAGACGGTGTACGCCGTCATCAACCACCAGCGGCGGAGCTTGGGCATCCGCGTGCCCACCTCCATCCATGCCCAGGTCGTCCAAGATGAGCGGGCCTCCCGTGCAGACCGGACCAGCGCCGTCCAGAAGCGGGACGCGGCGATGGAGAAGCAGTTCCGCGAGGCTATCTTGGACCAGTTCCCCAAGACGCCCGCGGCCAGCGTCCCGCTCGTGGTCAAGCGCGCCATGCTCAAGGGTAGCCGTCGCGTGGGGCGCACGGGCAAGCTGGACATAGAGACCAAGGCCAAGCTGGCGGTGCGCGCCCACATCCGTCACACCCACACGGACTATGACGGCATGCTGAAAGCTAAGACGCACACCAAGAACCAGGCGCGCGATGTTGTGCTTGCCAAGATCGACGAGGTCGCCAAGAGCTGGGGCGGCAAAGTGGACGAGCATCGCCGCAACCGTCCCCAGAAAAGGAAAGATACGAGGAAAGATAGAGGAAAGGAGAAAGACCATGAGAAGAGACATGCAAAGGGCGTCACCAAGAGCGGCGCCTCCGCGAAGCAGCAGCATGGACAAAACACCAAGGAAGGAGAAAACTCATCTGGCCGACGGACATCCAGCCTCGTCAAGAACAAATCACTGATGCAAGTGAAAAAGATGCAAGTACGACTGGCGAGGCAGGATAGCGGCAACAGCAGCAGCAATCCAGCGAAGGCACCGGCCAAGATGGGCACATCCTTGCGACCTTACACCATCGACTCTTCTGGCGATGAGCTGGATGACGACGAAAGCGACGAGTTCGAGTGGTGCGAGTCTGATGACGATGACGTGAACAGCGACTCGGACTGGGCACCCGACGACTTCGACGACTAAAGTGGCGCGCCACGCAGGAGTGAAGGAAATGTTACGATATGCTAGACCGAAGAACAAGTTTCGGTCATCTGTTGGATTTGAGGTATTGTAGGAGAGGCATGGGGTTTATTGTTACCCAACGGAGTTATGATGAGCATACCTTTGGACTGATACTGAGACGGAAGAGACAAACCCTGTAAGGGCTATGAATTGTAGCGAGATCAACATTTGTTTGCTTGATGTACTGATATATGATACCCCCAACTAGAATAGAGAATCAATCACTGTGACCATTGCGTTGCCTCTGACCTGTGACGCCCCGCTGACCATCGACGCCAATACGCCCAAAGGCCTGTCAACCAAACAGCACATCTAATACCCGCTCGAAGCGACTCCTAGGATAAAGGTCAGTTGAATGTGGCATTTTGGGAATGAGGAGTGGAAGGTGTTGCTCACTTTGCAGGAACAACCACGAAATTCTTCGTGTACTCTTCGATGCCCGCGAGATCCTGCACGAGGTCCGCCTCGTGGGGCTTGACGAACTTGGTCTTGTGGACGATCTTCCACCCCACGTAGAGGACGGGGCAGATGAACAGCATCATGTACCTGAAGCAAGTCAGTAAATCGGGCATTGGCACATGTGAACGTGCCCCCCATGGCAATATGGGGCAATACGGAATGGCAAGAACTCACGAGAACAAGAAACTAGGTACATTCCACTTCCCCGGCAAGAACACCGTGTACCCGCCCATCCACGCCATGACGAACGTCGCCACGAGCGCATACCACGCCGCGTACGGCTGGCCGAACCCGCGGTAGGGGAGGGACTCCCGCGGTATACCCTGGGCGCGGAGGGCGCGGTGGAAACAGATATAAGTCACACACATGACGCTAAAATTGATGAGCTGGGACGCGGTCACCAGCGACACGAACCAGCTGAGCACCGTCGCGGAGCCCTCGGACACCTGCAGGAACGACAGCAGGGAGATGAGCAGGACGACGGCGACGCTGTAGATGGGGACGCCGTTCGACAGGCACACGGTCAGGAAGCGCGGGGCTTTGCCCTCGAGGGCGAGGCCGAATAGCGACCGCGAGGCGCAGTAGACGTAGCTGTTGCCCGCCGAGAAGGCGGCCGTGAGGACCATGGCGTTGACGATGTGGGGCAGTACGGGGATCCCCAGTCGGCTCATGGCAATCACGTACGGCGAGGCCGCGGCGCCCGGCTTGTCCTTCTCGAAGGCGTCGGCCATGGTGGCGTCGTTGTATGGGACCAGGATGCCGACGCAGAGAGAGCCGAGCATGAAGAAGGTCGTCAGGCGATAGAAGACGGCGTTGTAGGCGCGCGGCATGACAAAGCGCGGGTTCTCAGCCTCGCCCGCCGCCATGGAGACGTAGTCGGGCCCCGCGATGGTGAAGGAGGCCTGGATGAGGCACTGCAGGAACCCCATGAAGCGGCCGAGGTCGCCTGAGTGATAAAAGGTGTTGAATGAGCCCGGGTTGTTCCACTATAGATCGACCAAAGCAATTAGCACATGTTGATATGCACGGAGAAGACATGACTCAATTGAGCCGCAACGCAAAAGGCGCAACCAATGATATTCACCAATATCCAAACACAACAAGCCAAAAATCACCGAAGAAAAAGCAGAATAAAATGCAAAACAGCGCGACCGCTTCAAGTCATGGCGTATACGTACGTAGCGGAACCCAAATCGGTCATGCTGGGGATTACCACCGAGCATCACGATGAACGTGAAGATGATGAGGCCAATAATCAACAGGACCTTGCCGAGCGCGGCCCAGAATTCACTTTCGCCGTACCATTTCACGGCCAGCAAGTTGATCAGGGCGTACAGTATGATCACAATCGAGATGATAGCCGCCGTCGGGACCGCCTCGCTCCAGAAATGGATGATGACGTTACATGCAGTGATCTCAAAGGGCACCAAGGCGGCTTCAAAGATGAAGAAATCTGTGTCAAGGAGAGAAACGTCTTATATCAGTACCCATTGATCACATAGCATGGCATAAACAAGCACTGGGATCAATCATAGAACATACTCCATCCAGCAGCGAAGCCGAAAGCCTCGTCGACCCAGCGGCCTGCAAAGCGAATGAACGGCGACGAGATGGGCAAATACGTGACCATCTCCGCCATGCAGAGGGTGACGGAGAGGATCACGGAGCACCAAAGCGTGAAGGCCAGAAACAGGCTGCCCGGCCCGCCCTGGAGCAGGCCCTTGCCGATCTGGACGTAGAGCGCGGTGCCAATGGTGCCGCCGATACCGATGAGCTGGATGTGGCGGGATTTTAGCTTGCGGTGCGTCTGGTCTAACGCGCTGCCCACAGATACCGACGGGATCCGTCCCGCCGGCGCCCCGAACTCGACGTTCTTTTCTGCATCCGATCCATTCGAGGCCGTCGCATACTGGGTCGTCGACGGTGAGCTCTTGGCATAGTCAATGCCGGACGAACTCATGGCGAAAGAGGCGCGCGGTCACCGGCTTCTGCTAGATCAGGCTGGCTCAGCTACCTGGCAGTGGTAACTCTTAGCGAGAACCTCGTGGCGTGAGGGCTTGAGCAAGCGCATGCGGCTTGCGAAGTTCTTTGGGAAGATCGGACAAGGGTCAATTTACTAGAGAGACAAGACGCCGCCGAGAGCGCAAACGATAAAATTGGCTCGGGTAACGGATAATGTGGGAGAGAACATATTTCCGCTGCTGACGAAGACGCGGCCGAGTCTTTAAGAACCGCGTAGTAGGGCTGCGTAACTAGGTCGGTCTCTAATCAGTGCATCCATGCTGTGCAAGGCGAGATCAGATAGAAGCTCATCGGTCAGAAGTCCTTCCAATTGGCAGATAGAGCCTGGCATATGTCATTCCTAGAAGTGGTGCATCGCCAAGCTAATCCTAACGAATAATATGGGGTGCGCCTGGGGGCCGGGGGACCCTGGCACGCCCGGCTACGCGGGGCTCGGACGGATTGGACTGAACACTTGGGCCCAACTCGTAAGACATGCATGGATAAGCATCCTACGGCTTTCCCAATGGCCTACCGAGTCGAGGCAGCTGGGCGAGGCGAGGGCCCGGGCAGATAGCCTTTTCTTCAGTCGGCTGGAACTACGGCCAGCCGCGCATAGACACTGGATGATAACTGGCTGGCATCATGTACAGCCGAGGTGGGTGCATCCTCCGAAAATGGGAAAATCGACAGACTGTTGCCCATAGTGGCTTCTTGTCCTCTTAGCCCCCGAGGATCTGTGGGGTGACCATGGGGGTTTCACGGCGCTAGGCGTTTGCAATCCTTATCAGCTAACCGGTCGGTGGTGGCGTACGGCAGCGGATGAGGCTTTTTTTTTTCCAGCGCTGCCGCTCTTTGGGTGCGGGTCTGCCTCGGATGTGCTGTAAGCTGAGCCTGACCGAAGTATGACGTGTGCAGCATTGCGTTGCAATTCAAATGGCCTGGAAGCCAATTGAGAAAACTAGAGGCTTCAAGTATAGAGTGGAACATGTATCGTCGCTACTCAAATTGTTATGAAAATATCCAAAGTCAAAGAATACCAAATTGCTGGGTGTCGATTTGCCCAAGAAACGGGGAAAGGTTGCGCGGTCTGGAACCACTGTCGGCGTGATAAAAGCCCGGGCGTCAGTCCATTCCAGTGCGTGGGGAAGGACGAGAGAGCTTGTTTGAAAACACACTTGGCCGTATGTAGGAAGAAATGGCAAAATCAGATGCCGCGCATTTCTCGGCAATCTTGGCGCGGAAGCACCGATCATGATCATTGGGCCGCCTCAGCATTTCGATTGCCCTTGGGACATTGCACTTCTTTTCATTGGCCCTCCGGCAAGGCCAAGAGCAATCAAGCTGATGGTGCTGTGCGCAGGAGTTCAATCGTCTCGAGCACGGCCAGATTCGTAGATTGTGTCTGTCCTCGTCTTGAGTATGTCATTGGCATTGCTGCTGACAACGTTCGCAAATTGGACAGAGCGGAAAAGGATTCCCAGCTCTTGACTCGTGAACCAACTGGCGCGATCCATGTTGCCAGATCCCAGTACGGTGTATTCATCATCGACAATTGTCAATTTCAGATGAGATTGCACAGGCTCTTCAGAAACCCCTTTCGCTTGAGCGTCGGATCGAAAGTATGCGATTCGGAGACGGCCTAGCCTGGGCCTGCCAGCTTCCAAGTCAATATCGAGGTTCGTCGCCAGTACATCATCGACTTGAGGTTGTGGCAGAGACGAGCTAGAGCCTTTGAGGTCATGGTAGCGACGAATGAGAGACTTGAGACAGCGACTCGTGGTGGTGCCGGCAGTGACGATTTGTTCCACCAACATCATATTCTTTCCAGTGACAATGGTGACATGGACGCCTCGACCCAAAGCCTGCAAGATGCCATCCATTACAGAAGCCGAAGTCAAATTGGGCGTCTGGATATAGATCGAATGATGGGCCATGTCGAGCAGGCAGCTGACTGCGACGTTCAACGGCGTCAATGGAGGCTTGGGATCGTCCATCCATGGGAACGGCCGAAAACATGGGTTCTGGTGATGGGACGAGGGCAGCAAGACGGTTGGGATGGCGTCCATGGATAGAGGCGCAAAGCGACTGGCGGGGCTTTGTATCACATTGAGCCAGGACGGCACGATTTCGGGCGACAACGGGCTGGTGTCGCCATCGGCCGGCAAGACGGGCAGATCGCTTTCCCAAACGCTCTGGTAGAATTGCATCAAGCTCGAGACGGCGCTCCCAGAAATATCGACGCAGCCTTCGAGCCATGGCTCCCAGCTCACATTACAGCTGGGAAGCCAAGCGCGCTGGCGGTCGATCACCACGAACTTGGGGTGCATGACACTGAAGGGAAGGAAGAACAGCGTCTTCACTTGGAGGTCAATGGCCCCGGCTCTGAGCGCCTCGGCGGCGGGCAAACCCAATTGAGAGGGCCAGGTGTGCGGTGGGTAGATGTAGCCATCTCGGGAGTTTGGGTGGAATAGCTTCTGGAATAAGGACCGTGACGAGAAGCAAATGCGAATCCGGAGGGGTTCAATGAAAGCCCCCGACTGACTGATGAGTCGTTCCCTCTCTTGGGCGAGCTGGGCGATGGTGTCGCACAATGCCGTCAGTGTGTCAGACTTGGCCCAGAAGCAGGTTACCAGAACGATCTCTCGGCGGGCCTGGAGAATCGCAGGCAAGATGGACTGAGTGTAGATTGATGCACCGGTCCCGAGCTGGAAGGAATGTATATGAGAAGTGGTAATCAGTGTGTCGGCGTCTGCGCCTTGGTCCGTTGCGCTGTGCTTATGGTAGTAGTCAGGAAACTGCGTTTTCCTGGTGTCCCGAAACTTGGAGTCGCCATTGTGGTCGAGGTGGTATCTCCAAGGCGCGACAAAGGCTTCCAACGCAGCACTCATTTGGTTGCAGGTGCAGAAGGTACTGGAGACGGCGCAGCAAAGTAATACCCGAGTCTCGAAGTCTCAAAATTACAGTCCCAGAAGTAAGATTGGTTATTGTAGGAAGTTTGGTATTTACTTGTTTAAATCGAGAAGATGTACATGGTGACCGGACGACGCGTGTTTCTTTCCTGGCACTGCCCTGATGCTTGAATTGGCAAAAGCGCTATTGTTAGTGGTGGTCCACTGTGCCAGGGCGCCTAAACTAACAGTTGGCACCAACTAAAGCGAAAGCGGGCCGTGTTGGGATGGCGCCCAGCTTGTCGGGACTTGCAGGCGGCCACCAGTCATAATCAACATTTGCTTTTTCGCTCAGATTGTCTACAGGGGGAGAAGATAACATGCGATCGTACGTCGAGTGCCAATCGACCCTTACAATATTGCATGTCTATGGAGGGATATACCGGTCAGTCTACATGTAGTAGGCTCGTACAAAGCACCACTCAAACTTGCACTCACCGAGGGTGACAATTACCTGTCGGCGCTGAATAAGCCGATGGATGGGGTAGCACAATTTGGGCAATCAATTCCGGGGGTATCCTAATCGATCTCTGCCGAGGCCGGGGCACTCCCGGAGTCTGGGGTATGTAGATCAACCAAAAGAAAAGAAGATGCAGATCTGCGACAGCTGGGTTGCTGCACTATGTTCTCGCACGTACCTGCATGTAATGTTTTAGAACGCCTGAGATACAGTTTCTAGCATCTCCGAAAACTTGACTAGGAAATCTTCCGGACAATATTACTGAGTTCCATGAAGCCCACAGTCTCGACTATAGGGTGAATGACCCGACCTCAAGGACCGCAAGGACCTGGGCCATCAAACATCTGCGTACGGCCGACTCGAGGAGCGCGTTTGCTTGCTACAGTTGCCTTGTCTTATATTGTGCTTCGGAGCTTCTATCCTCTCTAACGAGCCATGGCCTAGAACTGCCACATGTCTCTACGCCCACATGGTGCCACGAGGGCTCTTGAGGCTCGGGTCATTGGCTTTGACAGCTACATGATCGCGAGTGAGTTGGTTTCTACGACCTGAGACCAAATGACGAGTCCTCATGCCCATGCCACAATCAAGCTGGTTGCTTAGGATACGAGCGACGTTGCAGGTTCAGCTGGGCAAGCGGCCGCAGAGATAAACCGTACTCTGGCCATTAACAGCACATATCTTGATTATTCTACTTTCTCCCGGTGAAATAAGCGGACTAAACTAATTGAAATAACATTAGAAGTCCGTATTGTCGAGGAGACCTGACCGGTTTATTCTCCCAGGGGCTTACTGGGCGCGTTCCCTGTATCTCAAACCAGCAAAAGTTATTAGGGAGCAGACTCCTGACTCATCAGAGAACTTAGTTCTACTAGGAATCCATCACAATGAGGCATATATCACACCGCGGTAAGACGCTATCGCAATATGCCCGTTGGAGATACACAGATAGAGAATAATGGCATCTCAGGAGCTGGCGGGTGCCCCGATTCTACGCCGGGTCTAGTCAAGATATACTAAGTAATCATGCCTTCGTGTTCAACTTTCCAGGCCTGCCAGGTGCACCACCCGCATCTGACCTGTCCAAGTTAACGAGTAACACACTAATCAAGAGGATTTACGCATGGGCATTGCCGAAGGAAGATTGATATTTCGCCGTTACTTGACCCCCCTATCCTGGACGGTCATGCTCTCCGAGTAAGTCTTTTACTTAGACAACTATTGAAGGCTGATCATGGACTCCTAAGGCCACTGCATCGTCCAAGGAAGTACCATTCATTACAGTGTATGTAGCCGGCAGTTCCTCTCCCGTGACAGCATCAGCAGTCGTTGTGCATATGAAAGGTAGCTCGTCTGTTAGTCATCCTTCCTTCCATTCTTTTTAACTTTTTCGATCCATACCAAGCCTCCCGTTCCGCATTAAAAGATCAATAATGAGCAGATTATCCGCAAAGTACAGAAAGTCAAAATGTCTATTATATAGCCCTTCAACCACGTCAACCGGTGTCACACCTAACTTTACCATAATCACAGTTGGTCAAGCTTTAACCGATCATCTAGTCACGTCTATTATAGCCAATATTGCTCAGGGGTTTGGCACACAGAGAATTACGAACAAACCTACTGATTACAAGAGACGGATCACTACGACTCGCGCTGACGCTGGCGCTGACGGATCGAGTACCGTCCTTCCCGTTATTGCGGGCAACAAATTCTTGGAGCCTTTGACCTTTCTTGGTGTCCAGTTCAGGTTTCCCTCATTCAAACTCCCAGATTTACACTTGCCCTGCACCCAAATACTGTCCATCCACCAATATGGCCTACAATCCACCCTCCAAAGACGCCTCGTCGAATGGCTCTGATTCTGGGCCATCTAATAATCCCAGCAGCACTATTCATACAACGGCCGAGCCCACGTCATCACCCACCAATTCAAGCAGGAAAACATTATCGAATTCCTGCATCTTGGGCGTGACTGCATCCAACGGCCGCATCATAGCCAGTACCGCATACTCAGGTCAAGGGTCATCTGCGAGCACCACTGGCGACGGATTCTTGTTTTCTTCGGTTTGCAGACTTTGTGGAAATCAATCCGCCAATGTCAAGAAAGGATACTGTGTCCCCTTCATCCCCCGTCCTGGTTCCTCTGTTGATCGTGCGAAAATGCTATCCAACGATCGTACCGGGTGCGGCTCCGGAGGTAAAGGCATTGACTTCGACGCTCTTGCCCCACTCTACCTCGATCCAGGCCCTGATTGGGACGATGGGACCGGTGATGGAGACGATAGTGACGATGGCTTGACCTTGACAGGCACTCCAGGTGACCAGTCGTCTTCAGCAATGCAGGGTCGATCAAATGAATCGCAATGATCTTCTCGACTTCGTGTATAGCATTGGTTGAACGTATAGCCTCCTTAAGCTGGTTGCCTATTATCCAACGGGATTCGCGCGTCTGTACGATATCATAGGCATGAAAAAGCATATCGACCCAAACATCAAGGTCCAATTACATGAAGTACATATGACAAACGTTGTTTCTGAATGCAAGCTCTCTGCTAAATTTCGTACAGTCTTTTGTAATGATCACCAACCGCGTCCAAGATACAACAAATTGGACACGGGGTGACGAGGCCTGGTAACTTCTCGAAACAACCATATTGTCATCGCACCAAGTCTTCTGATGTCTTTAGGAGAGACGACGCGTTCGGGTTGAGAATGGATCCAGTGTACTTCAACAAGCTATGTGCCTTAGACTTGAAATACAAGGAACGTTGGGAAATTTACGCTGGGCTCCTTATCACAAGAGCATTGTACGCGAGAGTCATCATCTCAGCGCACTCACTTTATGGTGATATGGTGATCTGCTTATAGCTCAAAATCTGGTGATTGCTGGTTGTCTGAAGAGCACATACCGGAGTACAACACCATCATTCTTATCTAGGTACCTACATATAACTAACTACCTTTCGATGCGGATCCAACCCCATTCGATCACCACTGGTATGTGGTCTGGGGCTGGCCGACCAATACACTCTCTGGCTCTGACCTAGTTCTGGACTCAAGGTCATCCACCTCTGTATTCGGCAGATCTTCTGCATTATCTTTAGCTGTCCCAAGCTTATTCCAGGCAGCCCAGCTTCGGCATAAAGATTGGGTCACCACCACTATCACATCCAATGTGTGACCCATCGTCTCCATCTATAATGTGGAGTCTGCTGAAGCCTGTCCCGGATGCGCAACACTTGCACGATTCTATGGCGACCGTGGGATCTGCGCATGCTACGTAATGCAGCCGCCTCCATCCCCAATTGATTGCAGCCCTTTGATATGGTGCTGGAAAGCGGGAGACATCAAGGGAGACCACTGTTACTTCTGATATCCCACAAATGGTGACTAGAAAGAGGACGGTCCCTGCCCTGACTAGAAGAAACTGTATATCACCAGCTTTCAACATGATATTCCCTTTCATGACATAGATTGATGGCAAATCGTCACCGACGCTTGGTCAGATGAGTGTTCCCGGCCAAAGATCTTCCCGTACAACCAATCGATTGTGAGCTTTCGAACGTCCAGACGTGATTCATCTGCTTACACGCGCCTTCCGGTAGCTGCATGCACATCAAATGCACACCATGGATCACCGTGAGACTTAACTTGTTTACCGTGACCTATGGGTACCAGAACCTTTTCATTTGATGGAAGTCAAGATGCCACCAGTGAATGCATGGTACAAGCAACAACAAACCCCCGTGGCAGTCCAGTAAGTAGGTACATATTGGTAAAGAAATGACTTCTACTTCAACAAACAATATTGATGGGCATGTGGTGTAATGGTGCACACTCGGCTTCTACAATCTCGAGCCGCGGTAAATCGAGATCAATCAGTCCTGAGGTGTCGGTTCGAATCCCTCCGTGTCCAATCGTTTTACTCTTTCCTCCTATTTTTACTTAAGTACTTTTTAATGCCATGCACGTTTTTAAGCTCGATCAGTGCCACCTTCCCAGGAGTTCAAATATCTGAACAACCCACCATCCGCATAACAAATCTCCCAGAGGGTCTCTTAGAGGGCATGTGGTGTAGTGGTTTGTACACTCGGCTTGTGCAATCTTCCTTTGGGGAGGAGCGACAGTCGAGAGGCGGCGGTTCGATTCCCCCGTGCCCAATCCTTTTGCTCTTTCCCTCTATTTTTGCTGCTATATTACTTCCATGCGTATTCTTTAAGCGGCCGGTGCCACCTTCGCAAGATATCAACTACCCGAACAGCCATTTTCTACATAACAAATTTAAGAGGGCACGTAGTGTAGTGGTTGCACACCCGGCTTGTACAATCCTGGTTTGGCCAAGAGCGACAGTCGAGAGGCGTCGGGTTCGACTCCCTCCGTGCCCAGTTCATTTTCCTTTTTGCCCTTCTATCATATCTTCTGCTGCAGTAGCCACACCTTGTAGGAAGCCCAAGTTGCCAGGACGTAAAGAACCTGACTGACCCACTCCTCACACAACAAAACCAGAGGGCGCGTGGTGTAGTGGTTGCACACTCGACTGGCAATCTTTATTCGGTAGATAGCGACAGTTGGGAGGCGGCGGTTCGATTCCCCCGTGCCCAAGTTCTTTTTGCCCGTCCCAATTCCCTGCCGCTCGGTAGCAAGCAGGCAGGCTGAGTCTGTAGTCAGCCAATCCAACCCTCAACATTGGAACATTTGGTACCTAAATAACCCACTCCCCACATGAATCAGAATGAAGGACATGTGGTGTAGTGGTCGGCACAACCAGTTGTGAATGGCACTACCACTGCCGGCAGCAACTGGTAGGCGTCGGTTCGATTCCGGCCGTGTCCATCTTTTTCTTTTTTTAAGTTTTGCTCCCCCTATTTCCCGTCTTTTTGCTGGATGGTAGACTCATGTACGCGACAAAGGCCAGTACCACACGGAGGCATTAAAAGTATCCGAATAACCTGCCCATCGTTCAAGAATAGGAAGATAAAGGGCATGTGGTGTAGTGGTTGCACGCCCAGCTGAGTAATGATGGCAAGCAGCACAGGCCTAGCAAGGCTGGGAAGCATTGGTTCGATTCCTTTCGTGTCCATCTTTTTTCTTTTTCTTTTTCGCGTTGGCATCCACCTCGCTTTATCTTTTGTCAGGTGGTAGACATGTTACAAACTCAAGTCCCACATGCGATCAAGTAAGTATCGAAACAAGCTGCCCAGCATCCAACATTCAGAAGGGCACGTAGTGTAGTGGTTGCACGCCCAGCTACGTGAATGGCCCCCCTATAGCCGGCGGCGAAGCTGGGAGGCATTGGTTCGACTCCTCTCGTGCCCAAACCTTTTTGCTCAGCTGACTCCTTTTGCTCCACATCCTGCGCACATCTGAGAGCTAAAGCGTCCAATACGCCCATTTTTCCACAACGTAGGGCATGTGGTGTAGTGGTCGCATACTCAGTTGCGTCAGACGTAATCCCGCTACGAGCAGCGCAGCTTAGGAGGTATTGGTTCGAGTCCTTTCATGTCCAACTTGTTTTTTTTCGTTTTTTTTTCTTTCCATGTCCTGCCCAATATACAAAGTACCTAGTAGACCGCCCCCTCTCCAACATGGTGCACGTGATGTAGTGATCGTATACTCAATTACGTGAGACGTAATACTGCTACGAGCAGCGCAGCTTGAGGGGCATTGGTTCGAGTCATTTCGTGTCCAGCACATTTTTCCTTTTTGCTTCCCTGCCAGCGGCTTTGCTGCACCCCAAATAACTGCAATTCGATTCCAGTCGCGACCTCAAAACATGTGCACGCAAACTTCTGTCCAAGGGGGTTCGTGTTGGTCCCACTTGGCTGGTCGCACCTCCCCCCTATCTTTTTTCTTCTCCATTTCTGACTACATAGGTACCTGGGTTTCTCATGTTTTGCAGCTCCAAGCTTTTGCAAGATGATATGAACGATGTGAACACCCCTCTTATTTCTCGAAAGCGACCCACCCTTAAAACGCGAACGGCATATGCTGTAGTTGACTGCACACCTGTCAGAGGATGAGCTGAGATGCGCCTGGCGAGACACAGTTGGAAGGGGCGGGGCTGGCCCCGGCCATCGTTGAACTGCCCTTTCTCTGCTCCTGCTGCTTTTCCTCTTAACACCAAAGGAGCTAATATACAATATTAGAACTGATAAGGCTTTTCTCAGGTATCAGTGGAGGCACACACTATGACAAGAGCCATGTAGTGTATTGGTAGCACAACCGCCTGGAATAGGGCTAGGTGGGAGGCGTCGGTTCGATTCCGACTATGGCAGATCTTTGTTTTTTTCTTTTCTCTTTTTTTTTTTTTTCTTTTTTTCTTTTTTTCTTTTTTTCTTTTTGTTCTTTTTTGTTATTCGGCATACGTCTCAATTCATACATTATTTACACTTATGTGACACTTCTCTGAACTGATTATGGCTGTCAAAACACGAGAGCCGGGAATGTATTTGACATCGCCATGGAATGGCAGCCTGTCGTCGCGTGCGTTGCCACAGCACCGCGAAACGTCTCCTATACCTCCCCTATTAACATCCCTGGATTCCAAACATCAACCCTTTGTCCGGGCCCCATCTTCGTCCCAGGTAACCGTGATGGGCTCGTGGTCGCTGGAAAACTTCGTACCGCCAAACCAAAGCTCGAACCGGAGATCGGCAGGGGCGACAATCACGCGGATCTCGAACTCGCAGATGTAGAACTTGTATCCGGCCTTGAAGCATGTGCCGCGCTTGTGCTTCATGGTAAGTTGGTGCTGTTCAACTCCTGTCAAGTTGCTCTTCACTTCGCAGAGTCGGACGGCACCGGCTACAAGAAAATATTATTGTCAGCAAGTGACTCGAGATGTGGAGAAGTACAGCCAGCTTACCGTGTTTCATGCTCGCGGGTAAGAAGGAGGGTTCATTATGGGACACCACGAACTGGGTATCCCAAGCCCGGGTGGTATCGTCGGCAGCCAACCTGATCTGTAGCGTCTTGACCAGAGGGTTGCCGGGAGTCACCGTATCGCCCTTTCGGATCAGCCACTGGATCTGGTTGAGGGCGAATTTGGTGGTCTTGTCGAACTGGTCCTCCTGGACGTCGGCGTCGAAGTGGTGGATGGGGGAGTAGACCTGCTTCACCACCACGCCGTAGCTCACCCTGGCGATCCGGGACGCGAGCACGGACATGTTGCCGCTCTCCATCCGCTGTTTCCGGTCCTCGAGCAGACCCCGCACCACCACGAGCTGCGGTTCCTGGGCGCACAGGATTGCGACCTGGCCGGCGTTCGGATGTCCGGAATTTTCGAAATGTGCTTGTAGTTTGTTTTGGACGTATTTGTTGCTGCCTAGGCCCCCTGAGAGCACGAAGTATCTCTGGGAGGAGAATTAGATGTGTCACCCAAAATGATGCTTTTGGAATAGGGGTAAAACTACCACTTGTTCTGTTCTCCCGCGCTTCTGCAGCCAGTTGAGCTGCTCGGTCACCTTACTGATGATACCTTGGACAGCCGGGTCGAAGAGTGCTTCGAATTCCCCACTGTAATAGGGCCAGTCAGCACCGAATAAAGGTTGATGAGTCTTGGATAGCTCCGGGAAATCTTACATGGTGAATATCATCCGGCCCTGGTCAATCCCAGCCTCGGTATGATTGAAGTCACACGACACGCCCTCCATCTGCACAAAGTGCCGCGGCAGCTCCATGAAGGCCCGCTCGCCAAACGTGTACTTCATCATCCTGAAGTAGGGGCTGCGCGCCATCCGCGCAGGCAAGTTCTGCGGCAGCTGCGCCAACACGTCGGGAAAGGCCGAAAGCCGTTGCGCCACGAGCCGAGCAAACAGGCGGTCGACCTGCGACGCGCCGATGCCCGTGCCCTGGACCTCGGCGATCTGTTTCATCTGGGGGAACGCGGCGTCGACGCTCGTGACCTGCATGAGGGCCAGGTCCGTCGTGCCGCCGCCCGCGTCGATGCACATGAAGACGTCGCCCTGCGCGAATTCTGCGGGGCTGTACTTGAGCGTCGCCACCGCGGCGGCCTCGGCCTCGGTCAGGTCGACGGCGGCGCTGTGCCGGGGTCCCTCGGTGCCGAAGCCGGCCTCGCGGATCGCCTGCTTGAAGTCGTTGATGATGCCCTGGTTCGTCCACGTCGTCGGCACGCTGAACAGGAACTCGACGGTCAGGTCCGCCCAGCCGCCGCGGTGCAAGCGTGCCGTCTCCCGCTCCACGGTGTCCTTGGTGTGCTCGTAGACGTGCCGCAGGAAATCCGTCACGTACTTGCGCGCCTCAGCCGTGGTTTCGGGCACGCCCGCCGACGCCGAGAGGCCCTGCCGCCGCGTGGCATCGAGGGTCTCCTGGTCCAGGAAGATCTTGAAGAACTCGCGCCGCGTCAGGTCGCTGCTCTCGTTGTAGATGCAGCTGTAGCCCCACGACGCCGGCGTGGGCTGGCCCTTGGGGTACAGCAGGATGGTCGGGACTTTCTTCTCACTGCCATCGCCCGTGCCCGGCCAGTTGTGCAGGACGTCGATGGATCTGCGCGGGGTTGTCCATGCGACGCCTTTGAAGGATTGTAGGTCCTTGGGTTAGTGGTGACATAACGGCAGGATGAGACGTAAGTTTTGACATGGTGAAATGCTTGACTCACCTGTGTATGTCGTGCCCAAGTCGACGGACACTATGATATCTGGAGTGCTGCTCATCTTGCTTTCGGCTAGTGAATTTCGATTCTGCAGGCGATCGAATGACTACGAGATAGGTGTGAGCCTGTGAGGAACAAAGTACTCATCAATTGACTAATGCCTCGAAACCTGCAATGGCTGGTGACTGCATCAAGAGTCTCTCCAACGTCCGACACCATGTCTTAGACCCTGGCACCCGGGATCCCATAGCCTGCATTAGGGGGCTTACATTAATAAAACCCATGGCACAGCGTGGGCTAGGGAACCAAACTCAGCCGCCCGCACGGCAGATCATGATGATTCTGATCACTCCATGTACTATTTTTAGGCACATATTGGTGTGATATAGCGCTTACTACTTACTACATGCGGCTGGTGGAAATTGGATTGTCACTACCCCTGTAGCGCCACCGTGTGGATACACCGTGTAGCGGAGCGTCGACCCTGGCAACAGTTCAGCTAAGCGTCAGCGGTGCTCACTAAGTAGTAGGTATTGTTGCCATTTTCTTTTCAGGAAGAAAGTGCTTTTGCTTGTTTATAACGAAGCAGGCTCCTGCAAACCCACAAACGTTCACCATTTTGTGAGGTTTTTGGCTTTCTGCCTCTCGAATGGTTCATCAATATGTCTAGTTCAACTCCTACTACTGCCGCTGGCAGTGCAAGTAGTTCCGGGCCCTCTTCTTCCAACTCCCCAGCTCCGTCCAGCTCATCTTCCATCACCTCTGGCACCGTCGCCGGCGCTGCTATCGGGGCCTTCATCGGCGGCCTGCTAATCGGCCTTGCCATCATACTACTGGTATGCCGGGGAAGGCGACGAAAAGAGAAACATGGCCTCTCGAAGCGACCACCGGTGGAAACCCGCAAAGAGGTCGTTCGTCCCGAAGAAGACCGCAGCCTGATCGACAAACATCCGCAGACCGACCTACCCTCACTCGATGCGACTCCGGACGGAGAGCTGGCGGAGGCCTATCGCAACATCCACAAGCTGCTCCAACAGCACATGGACAACTTCTATCACCGTCAACCAGTGGATGTGGATTTCGCCACGGTCAAGAGGGCCGCGGAAAGGCTGGAACTGGGACCCGAGGACGATTTGGAACTCAATAGTCTTCTGTCGCTTGCGCTGGAACCGCGTACCCGTACAACAGCCCTTCATCACATCATCGCGCAGACTCTGGTGAGGAGCATCGATTTCCACTCTCCTGGGAACTTATCGATGTTGCCGCCGCACTTGGTTGGGCTGGCCAGATCTTTCCCGGCTGGCGAGCGTGGGAGCGGGAATTCCGATGGTAAGCATCATACTTCATTCTCTCCCTCGTCTACTGCATGTGTGCTAATTCATTCTCCGCGCAAAAAAGCCTTCGAGAAATCGTTGCATCAATGGCGGGCTCTCACAGCCTACCTCATGCAACCGCACCGAAGTCATCGCCTACCACTTGTCCCCTCCGAGGAGACGCTAAATCCCCAGACGGAAATGGTGACGTTGTCGCTGGTGGACTTCCTCGGCCCCTTCGTCGCAGTGGATGAAGTGTCGCAGACGAAGCAGAAAAGCCATCTTCAGGCGATCGCCTTTGAATGTGCCAAATTCGGATACCTCTTGCTTTCCCAGCCTCGCGAGTGGCAGTTTTTGTACCATGAACAGGCAACAGCAAGTCAGGGCAAGGGCAGAGGAGGAGGTCAGCACGAGGTGGTATTGCACCCGGGATTGCAAAAATTGGGCGTACAGGGGGGTAGCAATAAGCGTGGTGGTCCGCAAGTAGTCGTGGCGCCGATGATCGCGAAGATCTGAGCAAGTCTAGGTCTTAATCTCCCATTTAGGTTTATCTAGTTCCTATTGGTCTGATGATATTCCTTTATTAAAATACACGCCTGTTACACTGGCGTCAGGTAGTAAGACAGCCTCCAGAGTAAGCCATGCTTTGAACTCTACAGCGGGACCTTCCAGCTTCACCAAGTCCCTTTCGCCCTCTTTGCATCCCATGGTTGAGTGCCTTTCTTACTTGAGCATTCCACTACGCCGGTGTAACTGATCAGGCTTCGTCGCAATAGGCGAGAAGGACACGCCATACATGACCGTTTTCGCCTCTAATGTGACAAATTAACACTACACCAGCGATGAAGTGGTGATCTCGTATCGAACGTTGGTGGAGAGAGGAAACACCCTACAAGGCCAAGTGTGCCCCTAGGAAACTAAATCTCACCGAGTGTTGGCGATCGTAAGCACTTCTGCATAGGCCAGCCTCAAAAGGGGGCTAGCAGGGGTTAACAAGGCAAAGCAAACAATCCTAGTCTTCCTAGTCTCGCTTTACGATCCTAGTTTCGCTTTTCTCGGCCCCCATCCCGCCCCGGAGGAACCTCTGGGGCTGATGGCCCTGCTTTCTATTTCTGGCCGGCTGCTAACGCTCTTAGAGCCTGCTTGAGGGAAGCTTGGTTTTTATGGTAAGCGAACTAGAATCTGACCTGCTATTACTTTTACATGTTCAGAACAAGACACTGTCCCGCTACGTGAAGTGTTACACGCCTGAAAATGGGGTCCTCAACAACGCACTTGCCTATCGATTCGGAGCCGTGTCTTCCAAGAACACGGTCTGAGGACAGCCTGGACGGGCCGCACGTCAGTGCCGACGGCGCCATGGTCAAGACTTCGCGGTTCCTTTCGAATGTCGTCGACTCTGACAAGGTGCCGGACGATATCCAGTCCTGCCTCGAGCTGGTCCGGACCTGCCACGCCAACGTCCAGAAGCTGATCGCGAAGCGCAACGAGCACATCGATCTCCTCACGCGGCGGCCCAACGACCTGGCGCACGCCAACGGCGTCATCGAATCGGCGCTCGGGAGCTTGCAAGATGTGGCCGTCATCGTGGAGAGGAGCCGGCCCAAATTGACGAGCGGCGGCAAGACGACCTTCGCGAAGCGGTTCCGGTGGACGTACTCGGACAAGGAGAGCTTCCGCAAGCACTTGCCCCTAGTGAACCATCATCACAATGCCGTCTCCTCGGAACTGGCATACTTGGGGCAGCTGGGAAGCCTGACGGTCTCGAGTAGCACGCCGGGACGCAATCCCAGCTTTGGGCGCGTTGAGAATAGGCGAACGTTTCAGGATATGGGTCTCTTGGTTGATCTTATGGGCGGATTTTCGTTTCCGTCAGAAGGTATGAGGATCCTTTTAAAGTTCGTTCTTCTTCCTCTAGCATCTGACATGAACCAGCCTCAGTTTCGCAAGTTGGTATCAACACAACGAGTGTCCAGACCGCCTCGATCACGACGACATCATCATCATCACATTCTGTATCGAGAGACGCAGCGGCCCCGCCGCCTTCCTACGAACAATCGACAAGTGGTCTGGGTGGTGCTTCCCGCAACTCTGCTGCTGCCCCTTCGCCATCCATACCACTACCGCCACCCCAAGAGTTGTCCTCGAATACGGATTACGCGGGGTATAATGTTGGGTCGTTGGAAACGGGCGATTCAAACGAAACGTCCTCGTCGATAGACGCATACGGGCTGGCGATGATGCTCTCGGACTACGCTCCTTTGCCGGAAACCAACACCTCGGTAACGATTCAGAAAACCGTCTTCAACGCCCCTGTGAACCTCATCATCAACGTGAACGGCGCCTCCGGGGAACATTCGGCTGCAAAAGTTGCTGAAGAGACTCGGGCTGCTGTCCAGCTCAGCTTGAGAGATCTTCTGGGCAATGGTGGGATGGGCGTGGGATCCTTCTCTGCGACAGATTCTTCTTCTAACAAGGGAGGGTCCCAGCAATCAGACGTTCGCAAAGACGTTATCACGGTATCAGAAACCAGGGGATCTCGCCATGGAAAAGAATTTGTCATGCGATCCGGGACTATGAAGTCCTGCATTGGCAAGGAAGTCGTCGTGAACCAAGGCACAAATGGGTCAGAATTTGGCAAGGAGGTACTCATGGGATCGAGAACTGATGAAACCCCCCATCTCAGGAAAGACGTTCTCATGGGCTCAAGAGCCAACGACAACTTCCATCTTGGTAAACAGCATCAAAGCCGAGAGCCCATGAACACTTTCCTTCCATCACCGCCGCCTCTGCCGCCCAAGACGCCCTTACCTTCTCCAGCCGCACCGCCAGAGCTACGCTTGTTCTCCCCAAATGGACATTCGTACCATGCAGAGTTGGATAGTTACGATGTCAACAAGGGATCGTCCGGCGGCAACGTGTTCGAGAGTGTGTTTGAATTACCAGCAGAGCCGAGGGGGTGGTGATTGGATACGGACATAGTGGTGAAAGACCTCGATAGTCGCAGCTTCTATCCCTAATTCGAGTCTCTACATAAGTCAAGATTGATCGTATGAAAAGAGTCCATGTGACTTATGGGGCCAGTCCAATTCAACTACATTCTCCTATGTATAGTGTTACACCGTGGACCTCCTATCTTCCCCACACTGTCTGTTTCTGGTCCTGAAAAGAGGCCAAACCCCATTCACAGCCGAACACCAGAAATGACTGTGTTCCATTTTGGATACGGTTCCGGCGAGCTTGATGAGTTTCTCAGGGAGCATGTATTGTCCGTGTACCAGGTCGCAACCACACAGCCAGTGTATGTAGAACATAAATCACAGCATTCCTCGACGGATCCGACGTTATGGTTTGTTCCGATGGGCTCCACACCATAGTATGTGGTATCGCATCGGATAAGGTACTTGGGTAATTGAGGGGTAGAGGTTTTTAAGCTGAGATAAACGTCGCGGTCATCGTTGGGGCAGGTGATGGAACTGGTCGCACCGGATGCCGCAGGGAAGTTGGTCCTGGTGGTTGTGGGCGCCATAGGGGGAGAAGAACTCGTCGTATCTGTAGACGCGTCGGAGACACTCGAATTTAACACAACGTTAGCGAGCAAGCCTATGTGTGTATGATACTATGTTCACTCACGTTTCCGATGAAGAGTGCGAGTTTTTATTCTTGTTTCTGGTCAATCCTACGGAAAGCCCAATGACCAAACACAGAATCACCCCAATCACCGTGGAGGCAAACACTATCCAAAACTTCCTCTTCGGTAGTCTTAGTAGAATTGTGTCCGTTGTACGTGTTTTCTCTCGTACATCAGAATGAAGTTGTGGATCAATGACTTGGGGCCTCTGAGGCTCTAGCATGGGTTGAGGGTCGATCGGGTCATGCTGTCCGTTCCGAGGCTTCATTGTCGGAAATCTCAATCCTGCGATGTGATTAATGCCTATTCTGAAGAGGTCTCGAAGTCTTGAAGCTTTAACACTCAGTAGAACTCGTGCATTGCAACAAAAAGATGATTATTATTACAGCACCTAACAGTCATCGTGCGCCGCCTTAGCAGCCCTTGCTGTCCAAATTACCCGTAGCACCGAAAGGCCAAGAAGCTATGGAAAGCCCCGAAGCCTAGGCTGGTGCTCGGTATAGGATACGCCACATGGCGTTAGACTTGCATCCTAAGCGCCGTGATACAAGATGCAAGGGATGCATAGAGAGGCTTCTAGACTGAGTAACTACCAGAGCGGGCGGGGCCAAGTTGGATATAGTCTAGCAGCTGAATTACTGAATTCATGACTGGCTATGGGAAAAAGTGGCTGGGTCTCATATACACTAGCAGATAGCTTCACGACTCCAATGCTCAGCCTTTAGAAACACGATGTCATATACTATCTGGCATTTCACCAGCAAAGAGCTACAAGGCAAGCATACAGCCTTTCGGCCGCTGGCCAGGTGGTCAGGCGTAATGCGCCACAAGTTACAAGATACCTTGTTTACACAGGCTTCCTTCAAGACCGCGTAGTAACAACAGCTCAGAAGACCTCATCAGAAGCCCTTTTCGAGCGGGATTTATTTCATGTCGTCAAAACCCGGCTGGGGTGCGCCTGGAGATCAGCTAAGACTCTAGTTTTATTAAGACTATCACAGTAACTGTGCAACTAACTGTCATTGGCTGACTGCAGGATATTTGTTGTATGAAATTGCCTGATCAAAATCTCTTGATTGATTGCGTCCGAAGAAAAATAACTTTTACTTGAGGGTATGGTATGGTAAGATATATCTGGCCATGGTCTGTATGGCTCAAGGAAATTCTCCAACCCCAAATCGAAGCCATTGATTCTATGTTACAACCGCAAAGCATCTCCCTCGACTTGGACCATAAGACTTTAAATCGTCTGCATCCGTACCGGACCGGCTATACCGCAAAACGGTTCCGGTTCCGCGATACAGACTCTCCGAAACCCAACCTTGACCGGGTCGGGGTGCTCCACTGCGACCGTGCAACTCTCTTGCCGCAGTTACATTCACCTACGAAGTGTAGTTCCCCTCCAGCCAACCACCATCCATGTAGTATGTTGCCTTAGTTATGAACTTGGAGTCGTCGCCCAGCAAGAACGCAATGAAAGTCGCAACCTCCTCAGGCTCCGCTAGGCGCTTCAGCAAAGCAGGCGTCTTTTCCGGGGTTAGATAGAAATCGCCGTTGGGCGTTTCGAATGCCTGGGTCATCATCGTGGTGTTGACAGTGCCGCTGTGGGTAAACAAGATGGTAAGCAGTGCATCCTTATCTAATCAACAAAGGACAGGGCAGATACTTACGGGCACATGGCATTGACCCGGATTCCTCTAGAAGCACCCTCGAAGGCGGCGGTTTTGGTCAGGCCCAGCACGGCATGCTTGGCGGTGATGTAGGCCGAGGTGCCGGCGCTGGCGTAATTGCAGGCAATACTGCCCAGGTTAACAATGCTGCCCCCATCTTTGATGACCTTCATCTCTTCTTTAAGGCAGTGGAATAGTCCACAGACGTTGACATTGATCAGATCGTGGAAGTAGTCCGCGTCCAGATCCGTCATGGGGTAGATCTTGCGCTGCTCCTTGCCTGTATCCAGGTGTATCAGTACGCCGTCTTCGGACCATGACGAGCCCACTTACCGGCGTTGTTGCAGCATCCATCGAGAGGGCCGAACTTGGCCACGGTCTGCTCGATCCACGACCTGACGGTTGCCAGTTTGCTGATGTCCACGATGCGCGTCATCACCCGGTCTTTGGCATCTGGGAACTCTTGGTGGATTTCGTCGACAGCCTTGGCCAGGTTCTCGCTCGACGTAGCACACATGGAGACCGTGGCACCTCTGGCCAGGAGGTGTTTCGTCACGGCCAGGCCAATCCCGCGGCTGGCCCCGGTGATGGCGATGACCTTGTTCTGAAAGGTCTGGGGAGGGGTTGAGACGGACATGGTGGGCAAATAAGATTATTGCCAGTAACTGAAGTTGAGATGAGTCCCAATGAGTAGTAATCAGATGCGTCAGAAAATCAAAAGTAAGCCCATGCGTTGTGGCCTTTGTCGTGAGAGTATGGCATGTCCGAATCACCCCCTCCCGCGGACCCGCTACGGTGGCGGATCCTCCCTCTCCGCTGCCAGTAACCGCCGCATCTGCGGATTCCGCTGTAGAGTATCCTCGCCTAGCAGGACCCTTTTACATGTGCCAATCCAGTATGCTATTTCTGCCAATGTGTGTGAGGAGGTCAATCGATGATCGGCCCACCATGCAGGCTAGGTTACGGCACAGTAACAGTTTTCTCCACCATAATCCCTTGGCTCCCCTCAAGCGATGGAACAGAGAACCCCGTCAACGTATAGCCTCTCCTCCTGTAGATGTATCCGCCGCAGATGCTTGTAACCGCTGCCTGGTAGGGTTGGAGACCTTGCTTGCCCTGGCTGCAGGTTCCCCATTCAGAAAGATCGGCACTGGATGGCACTCTGGGGGACGCCAATGCAGGAATATGACATGCAGAACCGTCACAGTCACACCACGGCAGTTGGCACTACAGCATCGATCCTATAAGACTTTCTTCTCTTAGAGTCCCCATTATACGGCCTGTTTCGAGTGATTATATCATACGTCCAAAGTGTGGGCTACAGAATAAATCCTCTTAAAGCATGCCATTTTAACCTACCAATATCAACTGAAAGACAAAACGTCGTATACTTTTATATGCCATCGAAGAAACCAGCACTCACTCCCATCAGGGTTGTAAGTGAATGCTTTTACAGCTTTATTAAATCCCACTCCTTCAGTCTGGCACCCGGGGTTTCTCTTTCCCTATGGATCTGGTGGGTTCTAGTTGCAACCCTGAGTATCTCGGGATGCCAATGACCCCATCCTGTTCATGACCGAGCCGCCAGCGGGACAAGAAACAAATCCGGACGAACCTCCAAACATGTGCGTGGATGCGCCACACGTGGGACCTGGAGATTGCCCGGCTACAGTCCCAAGTTCCTCCAAGTACGAAGTCCTATATTATTTTATGAGCTGGCTGATTCTCCACAGTGCACGAGAGACTCGATATTATGCTTTAGCTGCTTGATCATCTTCGCCAAACTCTCTCCATCTGGGTGCTCTACCTACGATTCACCCAGACATGCGGTTCGGCCTCATAATCCATGCCCTGCAGTTTGCTCAGGGGCGAGCCAACACGACAAGCAAGGTTATGCTAATTCGCGCGGCACCATTTCAACCCCAGCAAGAGACGGCATGAACAAGTATATATATGGGCGGGGTCACATGAGGGCCTCCCTAGCCAGACGGTTTCGTGGGCAGCTTGTGGTGGGATAGCAACAGAGCTAGATGGCAACTGTTTACGGGGCAGCTGTTAGAAAAAATGCGGAATTTATATTAACAAATTCGAAGTGGTGAAGAGACGAAGTCAGGTACTTCAAAGCTAGTTTCTCTATTTCGGTGACGTACTGGCCTGCATGTGGTGGTCAAGCAGTTTTGACGTTGGGCCTGTCATCCTCAATCGTGTGGGGCCTTTGATGCTAAATTTACAGCGAGCGACCCCCGCGCGGAAGCGCTCGTGCGAAAGACTTGGAACCCATGTTCACCAAATACAGCCAGCCTTTGACCAATGACCACGAAATTGCGTGTTTATTATTACTTTGATATAAACGAGGGTTTATTCGATTGTTCAGTATGAATCGCATAGATTATCTCTCTGTTTCACGAGGGTCGAATTGTGTAGCCACTAGATAGCCCGAAGTCTTGTTGATGTCCCTGTTGACCTGTGGCCTGGGCACTGCGCTCTGGAAACCCCCGCAATACCCCGCCCGCGGCCACTCTGCAGCAAACCCCCTGTCCTGACCCAGTGGGCCCAGGAGAAATCCAGATCATGTTTCTGCTGCATCGCATCATCCAAATGTCGACCGTCTCGAAGCACTCAAAATTTTCCAAAAGTCTAGTAATTGTAATTAATATTATATACACGATGATGTTTCTTAGCGAGAGCTTGGATCGAGACACGGATACTCCGCACGGCGTAGGTGGCATAACCCCAGAATCACCGCCCGAGTGCTCGAAGAAGTTCAATCACGCCTAGACAATGCCAAAATGCGAGTCAACATTCGCTCCGCTACCTATGCACGATATCTACAACCATACTCTTTCGAAAATTCGGTATTCACTACATTATCGGGATGGAATCCAGATTCAAAGCCTAGGTCCACCTTGCCTAGGCTTCTTCAGTAGGTGCTGGTTGACCGGAGTCAAGGGCGGCTGTCCAGTCAAAACCGCCAGGACGTTCTTCATGGACAAACCTTCGAAGCCCATGGCGGTTTCTAGCGCGCCACCAGCCGTATGGCAAGTCAACGTGGCGTTTCTGAAACTGGCCAGTCTGGGGTGCGGTCGGGGCTCGTTCTCAAAGACATCCAATCCCACGGCAGACAGATGACCTGTTTCCAGGGCTTTCACGACCGCATCCTCATCCAAAAGGCCACCTCGGGCAATATTCACCAGACGAGATCCCTTCTTCATCTGTGCGATGCGCTCTTTAGTCATGAGCTTGCTGCTACCTCCGGGTGCAGCGAGTATCACACAATCCGCGCCAGACAGGAGCTCCTCCATGCTAGCGCATCGGGTCGCGTTGATGGCGGCCTCCAGCTTAGCGCCTTTGGGGACCGGGTCGTAATAGGTGATGCGCATGTCGAACCCTCTGAACGCTTTGACGGCGATGCGGTACCCGATGTTTCCAAGGCCGACGATGCCCAGCACGTGCCCCTGCGGGTTATGCGCCGTGAACTGTGCGTTGATGTGGGCGTCGGTCCAGACGTCGGGGTCGTTCGCCCGCCCTGCCATATTGCTCCATTGCATGTTGCGAAACACGGAGATGATGTGGTAGATGGCCGTGTCCGCCACGGCCTCGGAGGACGCCAGGGCACCGTTGCAGTACAGGATGCCGCGCTCCGCCAAGACGTCGACGTCGGCCCAATCGTAGCCCGCTCCAGCTGATGCCCAAACCTTCAACGACTTTGGTAGCAGCGAGACGAGCTCCCTGTCAATACGCCCGATTTCCCCGCCTGTTGCCCACCACGGCCGAAACACGCCGGCGAACTCTCCCCATTTCGCTTCGCGAAGGCTCTGCAAGAAGGCGGCTCTTTGCCTTTCTTCTATAGAAGGGCGTATTATGGTGAACTTGGTGCTCAATTGTTGGTATATGTCGGTATTATACTTAATGGGATCCCCCAGGTGCAGTATAACGGGTTTCGCGCTGCCTGTTGCATCACCCATCGTTCCCAGATTTGAAGACATAATGAGGCCTGGAATGTAAGATGAATCCACCTGGAGTCAGCTTCACACATTTGGGCAATTATCTAATCCAGTGAACTATCATCACGTATCGCTTACGATGGTTCCACTGCATACGCTTTTATGTTCCACCATCGGGGATTTGTCCGTCCAGTTCGGAGTTGCCCCGCTGCCCCCCGCACGTCGGCAATGGAGTTGTGGGGGAGTTGGAGAAGCAACCCCCAACAACTGACGCTGGCCTGCTTGGCACGATGCAGGTCGGGTGCCACGCCCATTGGCTGCGGATCGTCGTCGGGTCACGCTGCGACTCACAGTTGAACAAGAAAAACCATCTGACGGGGCCCCATAATACCGTTGGCTCTTTAAACCTGTTGCGCGGGCTCGGGAACACGGTTGCGATCCGCCCCATCCTGAGAGGGACGGTCGGAAGGGCCACGATGGCATGATTGCTGCTTGTTCGTCTCTCCACCGTGGCCTATCGACCCCATACGTTGATCCGGGGTCGGTGGGGAGCGACGAGGTATTTTACTTGCAAGCCATCCTCCCCCACGCGGCGTCTTTCTCTCTAAAGTTTCACTTGCCGTTCTTTCTTTAGTTCTTCGATTTCCTCGCCCAATCATCTTCATCTTCATCCCACCTTCCCCCTGAGCTTAAGTCAGCAACACTACTCCCTAGTTCGTCATGGGTTCTTCATCGACGGCATCGAAGCCTTTCCCGCCTGGCATTCATGTGCCAAGTCTGACATGGTTCCGCAATGACAAGACGCAGGAGATTGATTGGGACGTTCAAACGAAACATCTAGAGTTCCTGGTCAGCTCTGGTCTGCATGGCAGTGAGTCTCAATCCCGACCCTCGTGACTGCAGACGCAAGGCGACAGCGCTAACGTCTCGCCTTGCAGTCGTCCTTGCGGGCACCAATGGCGAAGCTGTGACGCTCACACCCGAAGAGAAGTCGAAGCTGGTCAGCACCACGCGCGAGGTCGCCACCCGGCTCGGCCGCCCCGACCTACCCATCACCATGGGCGGTGGCGGTGGCTGCACGCGCGAGGTCATCAACGAAACCGTGTTGGCGCACAAGGCCGGGGCCGACTTCGCTCTGGTACTGGTGCCGAGCTACTTCCACTTCGCCATGGACACAGAGGCCATCGTGGCCTTCTTCGAGGAGCTGGCCGATAGCAGCCCCATTCCAGTCGTCATTTACAACTTCCCTGGTGTCGCCGCCGGACTGGACGTCAACTCCGAGATGCTGAGCCGCTTGGGGAAGCACGCCAACATCGTCGGCGTCAAGCTGACCTGCGGCGGGATTGCGAAAGTAGCGCGCGTCGCCGCCGAGTTCGCGCCGGAGCAGTTCGCCGCTCTCGCTGGACAGAGCGATTGGCTCGTCCCGGCCCTGGCGGTGGGCGGCGTGGGCACCATCACGGGCGTCGCCAACCTGTATCCCCGCGTCTGCCTGGAGATCTTCGACCTGCACCGCGCCGGCAAGACCAAGGAGGCCGAGGCAGCGCAGCTGGAACTGGCCAAGATGGAGTGGGGCTTCGGCAAGGGCGGCATCAACGGGACCAAATGGGTCGTGGCCAAGCTGCTTGGCTACCCGATCGAGGGCTGCCACTGCAGGCGCCCGTATCCTGTTTTTGCGGATGCGAAGAAGCAGGCTTGGATCATGGAGACGGTGCAGCCGCTGCAGGGGACGGAACTCAGATTGAGTAAGGGTGCTTCTCAATGATGACTTGGGCTATTATCCGAAATGTTGTTAGATGAGTAATTAGAGGGCGCAGGATTAGATACAAACTCTATTACGTCCTGCGAGCACATGCTTTTTGACTGGTCGACTCTATCGATAATCCCTCACTGCCGCCGGGATGAAGGCATGGCTACTCAATCCCAGACATATAGGATCGGCCCTTAACTAATAGATGAGGGCAGTACTGACCAATCGGGTGCGCTGCCACACAAGGCAACGGTGCAACCATTCCTGCCGAGGGAAACCTTGACATGGGATAGGCGGCCTAGTGTCCATGTATATCGGACGACTCCTTGCGGGGTTCAGAGACCTGGGGTAGAAACAGGAAAATCGTGGGGTTTGAAGAAGCTCCCCAGACTTGGCGGGAAAGGGGGGCAAGCTTGGCTTCGGGTACAAGACCGACATGCTACAAAAAGCACATCGGGTTGCGTGCTTCGCCATCGTACCTACTCCCCAGTCAATATGCTTCACTAGGATTTATCTGTCGAGCTGAAGAATTTGGGGGGATATTCTCACATAACGTTAACTGGTTTCATTGTGCCCTTTTCGAATAGGTAACAGGTTCGCACGCTCACCCATTTCCGGGGGTCTGCTGCCCGCGCCAACCAATACCATGCGTCCTGGTCCTGAAGGACAGGCTATCGCTGCCGATGATGATAAGTGCTCCAAAGTGGCGGACACGAAGCACGTCGACGAAGCCCGGTCGAGCTCGGTTGATGACCACACGGTCGCCACTCCCGAAAGCTTGCGCGACATGTCGGAAGACCACTTCAAGAAGTTGGAGAGAGATATGGTCCGGAAGGTGGATTGCGTCATCTTGTAGGCCGGCTCGCCCCAATGCGTCTTATTTGAGTGAATTCGAGGGCTGACTTAGGGGAATAATGACAGGCCTGTCATAGCAATCCTCTACATCCTCAATTGTCAGTTTCTCTCCTCTTTCTAAGAGTGATTTCCAGGCTGGGTGCATAGTGTTTGATTTGTTTAGGGCTGACGCGTCTGGACACAGTCGTTGACAGATCCGCGTTGGCTGCCTCGAAGGTCTACGGTATTACCGACGACCTCCATATGAGTGAACAACAGTTTGCCACGGCCATCTCCATTCTATTCGGTGAGCCGAAACTCTTTACCTCCAGCGGCAAGCTCGGGACGATTTTGACGTGTTGGGTATTCCCTCAAAACAAGTGGGCTACATCCCATTCCAGATCCCATCGAACCTCATCATCACCAAGGTCTCCCGTCCAGGTTTATGTAAGTGTCCTATCATATATGACTTCCAGGTACATTGCTAAAGTCAAGACATCCAAAGATATCTGCTGTGCATCGGTCGTCTGGGGCTGTGTCAGTGCCACCACCGCCGCCGTCCAATCCTACCATACCTTACTAGCTGTCCGAGTCTTCCTCGGCGTGACCGAGGCCGTCTTCCTCCCGGGCGCCGTCTACTTCTTGAGCGCCTGGTACACCAAGAGCGAGCTGGGGAAGCGCTTGGCCGGGCTCTTCATATCCCAGCTAGTCGGCAGTATTGTCGGAGGCTTCGTAGCCGCGGCTTGCCTCAGCCTGGATGGACGTTACGGCATCGCGGGTTGGCGGTGGCTGTTTCTCGTGTGAGTTGTTGTGCCTCCTTGGTACCGATTGAGTCCAGATTCACCAACGAGTCTACCAATGCTTCTAATACTCTGATAGTGAAGGCGTGATTACTGTCGGTTGCGGGATCCTCTTTGCCCTGGTCATGCCCGAATACCCCCACAACGCCCGCCTCCTGACCTCGGTCGAGCGCGATTATGCCGTCTGGCGGCTCGAAAAAGAGGCTGGCGCGGGCGAGGCTCACGAAAACACCACCACACGGCAGGGCTTTTACAAGGCCCTCAAAGAGCCCAAGATTTGGGCGCTGGTGTGGTGCATGTTCATGTCGCAGGCCCTGGGATCGAGCGGAAACTTCTTCCCGTAAGCTGGCCCATCCGCAGCTTTGTTCTCTTCTCTTCTCTGCCCTTCATGCTTGAATGCTTACCAGTATACAGGTCTATCGTACAAACGCTTGGTTACGGGAAGAACCAGACGCTCCTTCTCACGGCACCTCCTTATCTCTTCGCCATCCTAGTCATTGTTGGGGCCTCCTGGGCTAGCGATGTAAGCATTCCCCTCGTACAGACCAGACATAGATGGACTCAGTACTGATCTCATCGCGATGATTCTAGCGTTATAATTTCATCTACTCTATGATTGTGGGATCATTGGGTACTGGTGTTCTTGCTTACCTCATCCCGTTGGCGACATTGAACACCGGGGCCCGCTATTTCTCTATGATGCTCATGCCACTTGCAACTAGTATGTCAACCTCTTTCCTTCGAGCTTCCGGTTCTCTCTTTTATATATGATCCGCGAAACTCAGGCTCATAAGAGACGCGCAGCTCTCCCTCAGATCATGATGCACAAGACCCTCAATCTGCACATGGCCCGTCCGTACACCAAACGATCGGCTGGAACGGCCATGATCAACTCGCTCGGTGGTCTGAGCAACATATGGGCGAGCTATCTGTGGTACGCGCCGCCGCAATATTATGCTGCGTTTGGGTGCTGTAAGTTGCCAATCTTCTCTCCTTCTGGCTGTCCTGATCTTTCTGCCTTTCCCCTTGGTAGCAGTAAGATGAAACCAATCCACTGACAAACTCTTTCCCTTGACACCAATATGTAGTGCTGGCTTGCGTGGCAGTCCAGTTCCTCACCATTGTCGCTTACCGCTGGCATGTGCGCAACTTGAACAAGCTCCTGGGCGGAACTCCTGAGCAGCAGAGCAGGGCCACGAGAAGCGGTGTGACGCAGCAGCAGATCGATCTGGGCTGGCGATACATTGGGTATTAGCATCGCGGATAATCCAAGATGCAAGTTGTGCGGTTCATAGGGCTTTAGGGAGTTGCAATAGGATACACCATGTGCATGCATGGCTAAACGAATGCGAAAACCGTCCTGTTGGTTGAAGGCATCTCGCCCTAAGTATCGACCCACGCCAGCGAGCCACCGCTGCGCAAAACCTGGAAGCGCCAGCGACCGAAAGTACATATCTCGGGGAATTCTTTCACCACCTGTTGTATGAAGAGGGCATATCTCAACATCCAACATCTCGCCCAAGGGAGAGGACGGAACCTTTCTTAGAGGCAGATTAAGGTACGGCCTAATCTAACGGATCCAATCACAAGTGGGGGTCTGGTGATTGGCTGCACGCCGGCATCCCTTTTCCTCGCCCGCTTTGATTGGCGCATGAAATAAGGATGGAGCGGAAAACGGGTCGGGCCCGTTTTTAACGGCACGGTAGCGCCAGGGTTCAATAGGGCGTCGACTGCCTCTTGTTTCACTTTAGCTCCTTGGCCCTCGTTGGCCGTAATTTGACGTCGCAGTGGGTGAGCCGATCGACGCTTCTCCTTACCAGTGCCGAGACCCGACTGCACCGCTGCGAAGGGGATCGGCAATATGACAGCTGCCTTCCGTTTTTGGTTGGTTTGGTGGTGATGGATGTTCGAGGGGTACTGGGGAGAGAGAGGGAGGCCGCAATTCCTTATTTAAGTAGAAATGTCGAGAATGCCCGCGCTGGATTTCTTGAAGTCAACCACCGTTCTCCAAGTCTAAACCCACGGATCACCTCCAACCACACACTCTTTTACCAACCCACCAAAGTCACTCTTTACTCTAATAACAAACCCTCACGACAAGATGAAGTACGCTACTGCCGCCGCCGCTGTCCTGCCCTTGGCTTGGGCTGCCAGCATTGAGACCCGTGGCCAGGACTCCAAGTACAACGTCAGCCAGCTCGAGGCAGCATGCGACTCCAACGACAAGTGCTCGTATGTGACTCCCTCTGATGCGTATTATCATGAAAAACTTACTAACACTGTTCCACCCACAGGTACAACTTCAAGATCGCCACGGGCGACTCCGACGCGACTGACTGCTCGATGAAGAGCCTGATGAAGATGGGCGCCGCCCCGGAGACCAAGTGCGGCCCCTACGCCGTCTCGGCCATGAAGCCCCACGACGGCGGCCTCATCTTCCTCATCGACCAGGCCGGCAAGGGCCTCTCGGGCACCTTCACCGCCTACCCCAAGGACTTCAAGTCGGGCGACGACGACAAGACCATGTCCTACAACGGCGGCGCCAGCTTCGACGTCGCCGCCAAGGCCGTCAACCTCAAGGTCGCCGAAGGTGACGACGAGACCCCCTCGACCACCGGTGGCGCCCCCAAGGTGTCCTCCATCGCCTCCCACGCCGCCATGGACCCGCCCGACTCCACCACCTCGGCCAAGCTGTCCATGATCTCCTCCGTCGGCGTCGGTGGTGGCCCCGTCATGGGCAGCACCACCAAGGTCGCCTCGGGTGACTCCACGGCCGTCCCCACCGGCTCGCTCAAGGTCGCCTCTTCCGGTGCCCCCACGGCCGCCTCCGGCGGCTCGACCATGGCGACCGCGACCGCGACCGACTCCTCTTCGTCCTCGTCTTCCACCTCTACCTCCGACGAGTCCTCGTCTTCTTCGTCTTCTTCCGACAGCGACTCTTCCTCCAGCTCCTCGGACGAGAGCAGCGGTGCGACCCGCCAGAGCGCCTTCGCTGGCGTCATGGCCGCTGTCGGCCTCATGGCTTTTGCTTTCTAGATTTAGATTTAGACATGACAACATTTTGTTCTCGACGCCCGCCCACGCGCTCCTTGCTTGAGAGGAAGGAGGATATACCCCGAATTAGATTCGTTGCAAATGAGGATTTAGCTATAATATATACAATACTGACTCGACGCAGTCTTCCATCCACCCGTTTCATTGACGATAAAGTCACTTTTATGTTTCGAAAGTTGCCCAATGTGATACCGAATTGTTTGACGTACGCTTCTACTTCGTGAGATTGGCGCCAAGATCTGCGCTCGCTACCGGGACTGGGATGGAGTTCCATGTATTGTCTGATACCGACACAAATTATTTGCATAATATTACAGATCACTTTAATGTCAGTGACAACTTCAGATCTTATACAAGGCATATAATAATACTGTCAAGCTTCTTCCCCTGGAATAATCCGTACTTTGCCTACAGACAGCACCGTCTATTATTCCACTTACTCCCGGTTACGCCGATGAACTAATGCTAGCAAGCATCCGTATAACTTGGTAAGTATGGTGTTTCCAAGTTTGAACTCTCTCTGTTTTTGCTATGATAGTCGATCGACTGGAATAGTAGCTTCTTGAGGTAAGAAAGACCGACTGGTTTATTCACCAAGAGGCCTGGCTTGACTGTTCAACTCGAGAGGAATTAAAAGAAGACACCAATAACCACTGCAAACAGACAGGTTGAATCCAACATGCCAAGATAGAGTAACGCTTTCCTGGCAACAAAAGAAGAGGGGGTCAACGGCCCGCTACCCCAAGTGGGAAAGGGGTACGTGACCCCAACGTAGAAAATAACAAAGCGCCAAGTGTCCAAGGAGATTGGCATCAAGCCATTAAGACCCGTATATTCGTCAACCTTTGGTTAATGTGGGCGTAAGCGAACAGAGCTGATACTTGGCGGTAATGTTGCCAAGCTTGTCGGGATAGGACCGAACCTTGAACTCGCCAGCAACTGCCCGCCGCCAATCTGTCTGGTAGGATAGCTCAGCCAGAAGTTGACACGCATCTCCAGTGCCTTTCAAGAGTTTCCAGACTGGTATGACGAAGTAAAGTAGGACAGATAGAGTAGAGAGGTCAATCGCCTAGTATAGATGGTTGCAACTCTTATCGTTATTGGTGTACACATAGTTCTTCGCCCCCTGGCGTCAGCTCATTTTGCGCTTGAACACATAAAAGGCCAAACCGTCCTGACCCAATCACTTGCGCCACTTGCCGAGGATCTCTCGGCTTAGCCGCTAATCAAAACGACGGGGTATGGAAGACGGTCTCCGGTTCTTGGAGAAGCGCCGCGACGTCGACATGGTACTTATGCTGCTTAGCCGTCGTATTCCGGTCCGAGAGACCCCCAAGTGTCGTTCTATGTTGACTTCAAGCAGCCGCAGCGACGCCCGCCGCCCAAGCCGGCACCTATCGCTGTCGTTAATCCTCGGTATGCGCCACATGCTTAAGCAAGCGGGCCACTTCAATGTCTTGAGAGAAGTAATCATGACAATAGTTTCACCGGCTGCGGCAGTGGAGTAACCGTGATGCTTAGTTTGGCATGATTATGAGATATGTTGTTAAAACTCGTACAAGTAGATATTTGTCCATCATGTCCTAACAACTAGCCCCTCGAAACCCAGGTAGACCTCCCGTGGATCTCCTCGGACAGTACAGGCACCCTGTCTGTGGCAGTTGAGTCTGGCTTGCTGCCCATGCGCCTCGCCACTTGCTTGCAACTTATGTAATCGCCAAACAAGAGCGCCCCGTCTCCAATCGTTCCTCCGCATCATCATCGGCGGCAAACTCGGTGTGAAAGTCTTCTTTTCGTAGCCGCTCGCAAGAAATGTCGATGAAGTCTGCCAGTTCAGTCAACCCTATCGCCCCCCACCTCATGACTGGACAGCCGGAGCCTACTACTCACCAAAGAAATGGTTGGTCTGGAGCTACCCTCCAGCGTGCGAAACAGACTGCGGGTCCGGCGCAGCGCGCTGCCTAGCTGACTCGCGCATTACAAGTGAGGGGTGTCTCGCCAGGCGCTCTTGTCAATCGGCGGATCGTGCTTGCTCAGTTGCTTTGATGATGGGACTTCCTCGAACCACATGACCGGGGCATACACCAGTGCCAACAGGCCCCCTGAGAATGCATAGTCCGACGCTATCTGGGCCCTGCTCAGTTTGGGCGGGGGTCCTAGGGATGCTGGGCGCTTGAAAAAATTCAGAAAGCGCGACATGGTGGAAAGAGTAGGGAGTGCTGCTGGTGAGGAAGAAAAAGGAGGGAGGGAGGGAGGGGGGAAGATCTCTGTTCCTTTTTCTTTCTTTAACTAGCTTTTATTATTTGTCCCTCGCCCTGCAACTTATCAGAGTCTGTTAACAAGCTTTTTCATGCCCATGGTATTTGTTCCTTTTTGTAAAATTTTGGCTACGAACCAAGACATTTTGAGCCCGTAGGACCACCGCTGACCACATAACTGACAAACCTAGCCGCTCCATATTGTGTCAGATCAGACAAGCTCAATAGTCCCGAATTGTTGCCGCAGCCTTTCTGAAGTTAAAGCTACGCTATCTTCAAGATACAGGTGCAACAATCCGATGCGCTCGAACTTCCCCTCGTCGGCTGCCCCCTTTAGCACGAGCACAACATCGGGCATGAACCAGAGACACAGCACGGATATCGGACTCTCTTGCCCAGCAAAGAACGCATAGTCCGGGAAGAAACTGTACTGGGACCGACCCACAAACTCGGACAGTTCCGGAAGACGCCAGTCAAAAAGCCCCATTTCATAGAACACTGGGTTCAGAGGCCCCCAGGTCAGCTCTGAGGCTAGAATTGGCCCTGTCAACTTGAGAGAGGCCCGCAGGATCTGCCCGTACCCATCGTCGCCGGCATCGGTGGTACATTCCGCATGCTCAATCTCAACAAGGTCCTGGTTCCAGCGTGGACCCGGCAGTTCCCATCGGATTGGGCCAACAACGGATGCCCAGGACCAGGATGGAACTCGCAAGTCTGATGCATGATGAGGATGAGGATAGAGATCAGTGGATCTATCATCGAGCTTCAGATGCGGAACGAACCACAAAAGTCCGTAGGGCAGCGTCGACTTCCAGATGCCGCCCAGGTAGTCCCCCGCCGGCCTGACCTCTCCTATGCGTCGAGCGATTCCCGACAACGCCAGCAGCATATCCTTTCGGAAAGTGAGCGACAGTTGGGTGTACTGTCCCGTCACGGCCCACCAGCCCCGATCATATTGGCGGGTGTCCAAAGCGGTATCGCCCGCCAGCAGTTTGGCGAAGGTTTCCTTGAGGCCGATTTCAGGTTTCCTTTCGCCGCACTGACATTGATTGCCCGCACGGCACTCGAACAGAAGCTCGCGGTGGCAGAAGTGCAGTACTCGTGGCGAAAGCAGTCTCTCCTGCAGCGCCCAGCCCCTCCGCAGCAGCGGGAAATCGTTCCCTTTCGGGGCTTCTATGCTTTCCAGGTTCATCTTGAAATGCTGGTGTGGTTGGCGAGAGAAGACGGGGAGTCCCTCACCGTCCTCTGTCGTATACCATATTGGGTTGTGGTCGCTATTCTTTGGTTGATGATGGCGGTAACAACCCCCATCTCCATTCGCCGAGTCGGTGGCTGCGATGGTGATGTAGGAGCCCTCGTATATGTCAGCCATGCGTTGAGCCTCCGCATCCCAATCCTCCTTGCTGTCTTGGATGATGCACAAGGAGTCGATCCAGAGATACCGGATCCCCAGGCGCCGGGTGATATCGACTGCATCCTGGAACGTTTGGGGTAAGTCGGCGATCCTAATTCCTTCGAGATAAGATTGCAAGTTGTGTGTTTTCGTCTTGATCATGTGACTCGTATTGCCCCAGCAATGGCTGAGACAGGCGTACGTTGCGTCTTGACGGTCTGTAACCAGCAACTTTATCATATCCTGTCCGTGTTGAGAAGTTACACCAAGTACCCTTGTTGGGAGCAAAGACGTTCGGGTACCATGTGAGCAGTCGTGATTTGATACACATGATTCGATTTGCTCTTTGGCCCAGGAGAAGCTGATTTCAGAAGAGGTGTCGCAAGGTAGCACATCCAGGCCATTGACGACTGTGATTGGGAGATATGCTCTAGCTGAGATGTCTGGCGTCTTCTGATGAGATTAATGGACATGCAAATCTACAGCTGGGTAATCGGTTACTTGCCGGAAGGGGTAAACAGGAAGAATAGAGAGCTGTGCTCAATCGCGCCCGTTGCAGCGTTGGATCCCGTGACGAAGAAGGTATCACGAGAGTCTACAGTTACCATGGTGAGTATGATATGGTTCCAGCTGCGATCGATGTCTTGTTGGTCGGTGACTTCGACCAATAGGCGGCACACTCCACACGTTTGGGAAGCAACCTGCAGCAGCTCAAGTCCAATCGTGACTTTGCGGGGCCCGTCAAGGGCAGCGAGGTACTCGCAAAAGTGGATATCCGCTTCCAAAACGAGCCCCGGGATAAATCCTACCTGTCGGTCGGCATATTCACTTATCTCGGACAGTGTATCCGGGTCGATTACTGGCATATTGAGGCATGCAGACTGTTGTTATGGCAGACGGAAAAGGTCACTTTAGCACCAAGTCATCAATTTCGAAGCGGGGTATCTCCACTCTTTACCAGAAGAATTACCGCGAATCGATTTAACCTTAGCAGTAGTTGAGTGGCCTGGACGCACTCTACCTCTTCGTACTTAAACAAAAGAGGCTGGAAAAGAGAGACCTAGCAATCGCGACGGCGGGAGACCATGATTGGATGTCCGGATTGCGGACCAGTCCATCAGGGAACCAACTGCCTGCTTGATGGAGGGGTTGTAGCCACGTGTGGCTGGGTATTTGCATGTACCAGCCACCCCCTTTTACTTTGTCCTCCCTTTCGCGCGAGTACTACTACTACAAACTATTTACTGCGTCAATTATCGATCAGAACCTTGAAAGCTTCCTGGAAATCTCTTGAAATGTATTCTGCTTGGCAAGCATTGTCGGAGATAGTGGTCAAGATGTACAGAATACAGGAAGCGACGGAGAGAAAAGAGGAAACAAGTAATGCGGCTGCCGAATACCCAACTGCTGAAGGGAAGGAAATACCAAAGCGCTAGCAAGAAGTCGTGAAATAGAAAGAGCATACGGGCTTCGCGCTACCACCTGTTCCACGATGTCGTCGCGCCAAATTCTAATCTCTCTTTTCGACCTCATAAGCTTGTTCATACGTTTCCTAATCGCTCACGATGACAGGCCCGGAGCATGATGCTGGAGAGTGTCGATAACGGTTATTTCAGGAGGGTATTCACGCCTTGTATGCAGTCATTTCGAGATACTCTTTGGCAGAATCGTTTATTCTAGTTCTTCCCGTCATTCCAGTCATTCTTGTTATTCCGTTTATTCCAGTTATTCTAGTTGATCCAGTTATTACAGTCAGTCTATTCATCCCGCGCCCACGAAGAGGCTGCCCGAGCCCGGATCATAGAGCTAGAGAAGGAGCATCGCGAACTGCGACACTTCGTCGGCATCAGCCAATCCAGCCGCTCCGACCCTCCCCCGACTCCCAATGGAGCCAAACCTTCCGGCGCCCACCCATAGCTGGTGGTATAAGACCGATCCTGGCTACGGTCGGTACTTTGGGCGCTACTCCGCACGAAAAGCAGTAGACGATTACAACGGACCGCGACGCCACAGCAGTCCTGACGCGCTCGCCTCATCACCGGACACAACGACACAGCAAGTAGACAACACAAGTACCGAGTCACCCAGCCCTGAATCCCCTCCGTTGAGACTGCTATCAGGACGGCAACCCTTGAACTTATCCAGCGCCTTGGCTGAGAATTGGAATTAACGGTTTTGCTGATGTGGATCTCGAGATGAATATAGACAAGGCGCGAATACCCGACCGACCTTTACACACGTTTCAAAATATTGGATTGAAGAGCACCGAGCTAGACCCTTTCGCAGAGATCGTCCCAAATCACCGCCTCTTTCATGTCCTTGTGCTAAAGTGATCTCCTCAATCAACATAACCCATCCCCGGGCATATTACGAATACTCAATATTGAAGTCCTTGGTGTACACTATATCATAACCCGTCTCGTTCATCTCATCGCCAAACATGTGCAGCGGCCGGATCGCGAAACGTTACTTGCCCTCGGGCACATAGGACCCGTTAGCCAGTGAGAGAAACAGCAAGCCAAAGTTTGCACTGTGATGAATGACTACCCAACTGATACCTTCCTCAATCCAACTTGGTAGCTAGATCCAAGTGTAAGCCAGTTTGTCGTCTAGCGTATTGCTAAACTTGGGACGCCGACGGGACGGCCGCACCACTTTATGCCTTCGCAATATCTACACCAGTACGGTCTATCTTTTCTCTTCTTCCCGACCTCGCGGAGCGAAAGGAACATAACGAAACACTTAAAGGAATACGATAATAATGGGCAAATTGTCGATATTTATGAGTGGAGCTACCGGTATTACCTACGCCTTTTGCCACCATCCGAGCTCTCACTGGTGTCCGTTGTGGACTCTTTCAGCAAACATCAAGACTCCCGAGAGTCTGTCCGCCGATGTGATACGCAGATTCAGCATTGGTAAGGATAGCTAGCACAGAAGCGGGAACATTAAGTTCATGCAGGCCGACGTTTAGACGAGGTTTTAGGGTACCTCCATATAGTGTTGTCAATTAACCAACTAACCCAACTACTTAACGGTGGTTGGTTAGTTAGTATTTAACGCCGAATTTACGCTAGTTAATTAATTAATAGGTTAGTTAGAAGAGCTCTGGTTAGTTAGTTAATAATTGGTTGATATAATAATATCTCGTAATATTTTTTTAATATTATAATCCGTACGAGATTTTTTTTTTTCGAGGGGGCGCCGACGAAGCGTTACGGTGCCGTATTTAATATAATTTTCGATGTTAGTAATTGGATCGGCTAATATCGATAATCTTACGAGCCGATCTTATAAGCCGATCTTACGATATTTTATAATATTAAGCCTGAATAGATAGATGGATGGATAGATAAATAGGATAGATAGGATAGAAACTCTATCGGAAATATAGCCGAGGCTTCCCCAAGACTAGCTTAAAGTGGTATAATAGCCTTAATTAATAAAGTTATCGATAAATTATTAATAGGAATTATATTAGACCGGGGACTTTTAATAAAGCTTTTATTTATTTATCTATTTAAGCTTAATATTATAAAAATATATCGATATTATTAACTATATTAACTATATTAACCAGGTTAATAACCAAGTGATATTTCGGTTAGTTTAGTTTGCATTCTAGCAGGTCGTGATTGGTTGGTTGAAAAGAGGGTGTTTGTTAGTTAGTTGGTTGATAGTTAGTTGATATTGGTTGGTTTGTTGATAACACTGCCTCCATACCAGTCACGGCGAGGCGAAGAGCGCATTCCGGTGTTTGCCAAAGGGGCCCTGGTACATGGCAACTGTTTCGCAATGGACGGCTACCAGACTGAGTCAACTACTGGCGAAGAGCGCAAATGACATCCTCGGCTTTGAAAGGGATGTGATATTTCAGTGAGAACGCAACGGCAAACTTATGTATCGATCCGCCAAGATGCTCAGCCAGAAGTAGTCATTAGTAAGAAGTGCGGGACAGGTATCACCATTCGTGACAGAGTCAATGGTGTTTGGCTGTTCCGAACGCGAGGGAATGAGTCACCCTGAGACGATGGGCAACGACGCTGTCGGTTATACTACATCTGTGGAACTGGAAGGCTCACGTTTTGCCATTCCACGGTATGCCGATCTGGAGAAATTGACACCCCGAGCCTGGAAGAATTTGACACGGGAGCTTTGAACCGAGACTAAAAGCGCGAAATTCAATATTCAATATACTTTTTCCAGAGGCCAAGGTAGTGACCAGCATGAGAACCCATATGACAGAAGACGCATGGGAGCTGCGAGCAAATAGCGATAATCCGGTAGGCAATCATTGATTCTGGGTGCACCTTCCACAACTTCATAACCCAGAACTAATAATACCACAAAATACAATACAGAGGTCTAATCCAGGCTACTATGTGACTGTGTCGAAATTCATACACAAGAGTCGAAAGACGAGGCTGTGAAATGAGAAACTTCCTCGACCAGAATATTATCAGCTCCAATTAAAGCGTGAAGTCTCAGGGTTGTCAAGTCAGATTAACTTCATGTTTAACCTAGGATCTCCGAAGCTTGTTTTTTTCTGCGCTCTTATTCTTTTCCTTCCTTTCCGAAATAAATACTAGAAAGCATGTTAAGGGAAAATATTGTTCTCGTCCTTCCCCAGCTACAACCAACCGAGTTATCTCTCCACGACACAATGGTCGAATTAGTCAAGCTTCCAGACGAGCTGCTTCTAGGGATTATGGGGTGGCCCCCCCTCGAGTCATACTTCTGTCTGGTAAGAACATGCCATACGTTAAGGAGGCTAAGCTATGATCCTTCTTGCCGCCGACAATTCGATCCAGTCTGCAGCCCCGTATTCTTTACTGAGGAAGTGGATACCAATTACCTATACGCCGCAAATTCAGACCGTTGTGGCCGAGCACCGATACGAGACTTTCTGGAGACTTCCGTGGACCTATTCAACCCACCGCTGGAGTACATGCCACCATGGCCGCGCGCAGGCAGAATCAAGGCCACTTACGGAGGCCGTATGATACTACCGGGAAACAGAGTCTTGCAATGCGAGTGTAAAATGGCACTACACAGTATGTGCTGGAATATACACACCTGGGAGAACCGACACATATCGAACATTGCCGGGCTATTGTTAAAGGACAGTCTGTGTTCGTCGTGCTGGAACCTCCGCGGTACCTCGTTATTCACAGACCGTCTGCGGTACCTCATGCGCCCATTATATTGTGGTCGCTGTGAACTATACCATGCACGCTTTCTATTTCCCTACATGGCCGAGCATCGCATGGAAGATGGGAACCGGACATGTACCGGCCGGTCTGGCCATTTGCGAATATGCGACCACAACAGCTTTCAATGGGACAACTGGCAAATGTTCTCTTCGGCTGGCGAGATTTGCTGTGAGCCATGCAAGATCGCCTTCCAGGCGTCGTCTGGCACCGGCAACATTCGGAGGGAAATCGAGTTGCCCATGGAGATTTGTCGACGCTACCCCGTGAAAAAAGCTTGCTCGAACTTCTTCCATCGTATCTCGACCGCTGCCGTTGCGATACCTGCCCGCACATCAACATCAACGATCCTTCGCTCATCACCTACCTGCTACACACCCTACAATACTACAACATAGTGGCAAACGTGGAGGTGCCATTAACCGACTTTTGGGGCAAGCGTTGGGTATGCCCTGTCTGCGAGGCGGATTTCTCGGTGCTGCCTTTCAGCTTTCTAACAAACTCTCGGTTCAAATTGATTGTTTCCCGGACCATCCCCAAAGTCGACTCGCCTACGGACAGCCGCTGGCTTGCCCAGCTTCCACCGCCAACCTCGGAAACTCGCTTGCCTCAGGCACGCGGGATACTCTGGTGCAGCAACCAGGGCTGCGGCACGTCGAGGGGCCGTCGGAAAGAAGCGCTTCTGGTTCGCATGCTGGAATATGCATTCACCGCCATGAATCCGACAGAAACTGTGGCATTTTATCCCAACGAGAGGGTCAGGCCACTGCGTTTTGCTTTCTGGTGGTTTTGGAACCCGATTGCTTCACCCGGGAGCAGGCCTGACCATGAGTGGACCAAACTAGAGGCAAAGCAAACAGCTACTTGTTAGGCAGTTGGGCAAACCACGATAGCGCCCGACTTTCCGTTTGGGATTTCGCACCGTGGCGGGAGTGTAGACGAGAGAGAGAGACGAAAGAGAAGGTGGGCTGCTATCTGTCATGCCGTCCTTCTTCGCGATCACGGGGTGGCGAAGCCGCATATTACCGACGAGACTACGGAAAACGACGCATTTGTTGCTATCCCGGCTTTGGATAGGTACGAAGCCTATATTATGGGCGAACCCAAAAGACCACAAACGGATTTTCGGACGATTCACTTCGAGCAGGCTTTTTTAGACTGGGAAGTTTATCTATCACATCGTTCTATGGCCGAGTGGACGCGATAGCTATATATTGTTTGGGGACCTCGGTTGGTGGTAACAAGAGCCTTCACGGCTGGGGCCTGCCTCTGCGTCCCGTCGGACGCGGAGGCCAAGTCCGACCCCGGCGCGGACCCCAAGTCCATGGGTCTGACACTCGCTAACCTGCTTCGATGTGCTCAAGGAACCACGGCTGGAGGACATGGCCAAAAAGATACTATTGGGTTTATCTGACAGTGCGATGCCCGGCGGCTGGCGGCCGCCCCTTTCAGTAGTTGTCTCCACAGGAGCGGCTGTGGTTTGTGGAAGAGCTGCATCCGGGACGAGACGAAACGCCAGACCATTCTGCAGGGGCAGAAAAGCCATAAAACGTAAAGAGCATACTGGCTTCACGCTACCATGTCCATTGCACGATGTCGGCGCAACGGTTTCTGGTCTCTTTTGCTCCTCATGAGCTCGCTCATAGACCACGATTACGAGGACGTGCATTCAGCAATTGAGAAATCTGCCAACTCGTTCTAAATCGATTCCAATTCCCCAGAGAGTAAGACCCCCTTTTTGCCAGTCGCTCACCATGGCAGGTCCGGAGCACGAGGCCGGCGAGCGTCGTTACTGGTTCTACCAGGATGGCATGTTCTGGGTCGCTATCGCAGCCATTTTATTCGCGGTCTTTGGACCATTCAACTATACCAGATCTGCCGTCTCTTCCGCTGGAAAGTTCTGATCGACTTTTACGGCCCCAAGTCCGATACCAAGGACTTCTTGAAGGAGCTCCGCCGACTGAACCATGAGGCTGCCGAGGAGAAGCAACGCCATGCCGAGGAGAAGCAGAGCCATGACGAAACCAAAGGCAAACATGTTCGAAAATAGAACCTTTATAGATGTTCAAGCTTGGCCGTGGTCAGGTTGAGCCTCTCCTGGGATGCACATCTGGACTTTGCCATCTCAAGTGTACTTGGTGACGCGAAAGCATAACGCTGAGCCGAGCCAACGGCAACGGATGTAGGTTCTTAATGAGATTCGGCTGAAGGCTTAATCAAACTGTAAAAAATAATGCATCAGGCAAGTCTGAGCTATGTATTTACGAAGGCTTTTAGTCTGCCAAGTTTGATGGAAGAGTCTACTACGGATACCAGCAAAACCGTTTATCCCAGTTATCCCAGTTATTCCAGTTATTCCAGTTATTCCAGTTATTCCAGTTATTCCAGTTATTCCAGTTATTCCAGTTACTCCAGTTATTCCAGTTATTCTAGTTATTCCGCGTCCGTGAAGAGGCTGCCCAGGCCCGGATTAAGGAGCTTGAGAATATACATAGGCGTTTAGGTGCTAAGGAAGTCCATTGAGTGGACAGTCATTGGCGGTATAGACCGTGGAGGCAACATTGGATCAAGAGGACAACCACGTGACCAGGCACAGAAACGGACAATCGCGCAGCTCCAATCCGACCTCGAAAAGGCGAACAAGGCGCGAACCGACATCCAGGAGATGCGAGATCTCCATGGTAGCCAATCCAGCCGCCATGGTAGCCAAGCCAGCCGTCGCTCCGCTCCCTGCGACTCCCCATAGAGTCAAACCTTTCGGTCTCCACCCAGCACTGGTGGTATAAGACCGCCCCTGGCCACGGTCGGTACCTTGGGCGCTTCTCCATACATGCGCACGGTGCCAGGGCTCAGTAACTACATATCCAATATGGTAGTGAAGCCAAATCCGACCAGACTCTATGGGGGACACGAGGACTTGCAAGGCATTGGGCAAGTTGGGTCCTATCATTGCTGGGTGCTCATCTTTCTGTTACTAACAAAGACTATAGAGATCCTCAGAGAATCACAAATTCAGAATCAAACGAGCCACAGTCTCCTTTGCTAGTCTCCAAGTAGACTCAGCACCGTCCCTCCGGACAATTGAAATAGATCACTGGCAAGCCCGACACAGTATGGATTGTACTTATGTCAAACTTCGAGATGCCCCTCTTGTCCATGCCAGCTTTCCTTACAATGGTTCGGGTTCCATGGAACTTATCAACGCTGGTACTATCAGTATGCCCAACTTGGGTCAGGCCAGATCGTTCTCCGTTACGAGTACCACAGTCGTTTTCAACAGCTTGAAGGCAATCACGGAAGATTACGACATTTCCTTTCCTGAGGCCGGGCCCTTTGATGATGGTTTCATATCGACGCACAACTTGACCGACGTGGTCAATGTCCGTATCAAGAATACGACTCAATTCGAGTACGTACGCGGGCCTTGGGCTAATTTAGGTTACCAAGAAGAATTGACTGCGCAGCATTCGATTGTCATTGGGCCATCTAGCCCCTACGACCCAGCCAGTGATGAAATACGAGAATTTGCCTATAACGAGCCTGTGCGGATAGGCGGCGACCTCAACGTGACGGGCAATTTTAACGTGAGCAGGTTCCAATTCAGGCAGCTGCCTGAAATCAGACGTATGTTCATCATGGACAATCCGGACTCGCGGCTCTACCTCGACTTCCCGTGTTTGTCGACTGCGACATTTATCTACATAAATGGAAGGATAAACACGTAAGTTAAAGTGCTGCCGCCCGCAGTCAAATGGGTGATTTGGCGGCGACAAGCTGACTCTCTGTGCCAGGACAATGGATCCGAGACTCTTCCCGAATCTTACTCATGCAAATGAAATGATCGTTGAGCCTTGGGACGACGAGTTTGACTGCTCGCAGCTGGTTCACATGAGAGACATCAAAGTGATCGAATCACTGTCCTGCAACGGAACCAACGGGACGAACCGCATCGAAAACAACACCAACGGAACAACCGACACCTACAGTGATACCCCGTCGACATCCAACAGTGGCGTATTCACGCCCGTAGTAGTCGAGCTCGGGGCGCTGATCCTCGCGGCCCTGGTCTGTCTGATCGTGTTCTATCGGCGGAAAGCACGGGCCCTGATGGCAGTGACGCAGGGCGGAGGGCCGCCGCCGCGGACGACGGCCAAGGCAGGCGAGCCAGACTGCGCGGCGTTGGATGGGAATCAGATTATGGAGGCTAACAGCACCTGTCTGCCCCACCAGATGGGGGGTGCGGATGCGGATGCGGAAGCCGAAGCCGAAGCGGAGTGTGTCTCGGGCGGCCGCGCCGTGAGTCCACGACAAGAGAGAATTACGACGACTGCGGAACTGGCTTGAAGTGGGCGCGCGAAGAATATGAACTAGTATGAATTGATAATATATGAGCAGACTAGTGGGCGAGATCAGTTTGTGTCTTAATAACAATAAAGTTACGTATTTTAAGCCATCAAACCCCCCTGCCCGTCTAATCTGGGCAAGCAGTCACCTGTGAGAATAAACCGACCAATTCTTTAGCATCTCAAGAGGCCACTCTTCCATCTGAACGACTATTACAGCGGATAAATCTCGAATTATTACGCATTACTCCCGTGGCGTAATTAGGAGTGACTGGAATAACTAAAGAAACCTAGGTGCTGTTAGTAGGCAAAGTACGGTTTATTCCAGCGGCCTCTTACCTGTTGTGGTGATGAATATAGCTGTGGCTGCTTTAGCGTTCTGCAGGCTCTGGCCGTCAATCAAATCATATCATGCCGCCTGTCAGTAGTGAGGTAAGAGGCTGCTACCTTACCTGGAATTCTAGTTGTACGCCCACACTAATGCATGTAGATAGTGACGGTAGCAATCACGGAGCATCGGTGCTTCATTATGTTACACAGATATGCATAATATGCATTGCCTGTTCTTAAGAGCAGACGGCGGCGGGAAAGGAGCAGAACTGAGGGGCTACATCCTCTTATCTGGACATATGCATGATATCTTATTCAAAGTACGTTGGCCGATGTCCGAATATGGCTTTCAAATATCAAGGGCTAGCTACCGACGAGTCACTTCGACTACTCCGGGTCGACCGACTAGATGAAGCCGATGAGATGATGATGTGCACAATGCTGCACGTTGATCGTTATAATCCCCCGCCTGGTGTTTCGTGGATCGCTATGTCTTACCGATGGGGCGATGAGAAAGATCTAGTGACACTAGAGATAAGAGAGGTATTGGACCTGGCATATGGAATGGCCTCGGATGCCACTCATGAAGCCTACTACAGGGCTCAAGCACCGCGATCAGCGTTGGACATGATCGCATCTCTATATCATTCGGGTCACATTTCTGGCAGATGGATCTGGATTGACTACATCTGTTTGAATCAGCAAGATCTAGCAGAAAAGAGCATTCAGGTCGGCTTAATGGGTAGCGTTTACAGTTTGTCAGCTCAAACGATTGTTTACACGGGTCCGGCTTCCGCTTCTACCTCTACCGCCATGGAGTTTCTGGAAGTTCTCGACGGCGTTTTCGAGAAGCTTGACCGTGCGAGCGGTCGAAACGGAACCAATGGCGCTGCAATCACATGCCAAGACCTCCTCGAGGCGACCGGAACGTCGAGTGAAAGTCCGCAGTGGGCCGCGTTGCGAGACCTGCTGATGCGTCCATGGTTCGGGAGACTGTGGGTCATGCAGGAGGCCGTTCTCCCTCGTGACGTATTGTTCGTATGGGGACAATACAGCCTGTCGTGGGCCGAGATGGAAACACTTTCCAGCTGGGACACACGCTCGAACCTCTTCGCTTTGCTCGGGAATGCAAAGAGCAAATGGACAGCCATATCGACACTGAAAAAGATCGCGCTGCTGCGACAAAACCGCGACGGCGCCGCCAGAGGACACAAGTGTGGCTTGTCGTTTGCCCTATACGCGTGCGACGCCGCCACGTCCTTTGACCCTCGGGACCGGATCTTCGGGCTGCTCGGCCTCCTCTACGGCCGGGATGCCGCCATCGACATCAAGCCCGATTACTCGCCCGAGAACACCCCAGCGGCCGTGTTCACCGACGCGACGTCGAAGTGGACGATGCACAACGACTCGTTCGATCTGGTGTATGGTGCCGGCATCGGCCTCCCACGCGATATCGAGGGGCTGCCTTCGTGGGTGCCCGACTACACGAAGAGCTTGCCCCAGTACCCCGCAGCCCATCTCCGAGCAGGAAAGGGGGATTTCAGCTCCTTGGCCCTGGAGCCCCTAAAGTTCCAGGGCTCCGACTTCAAGGTCCAGGCTTTCCTCGTGGACACTATCGACAGCGTTCTGCTATACAAGACACTGGGCAGACCGACCGAGTACACCAGCATCGAAGAGGACCACCAGGTGGCTTGGTATCTCGAGCAATCCATACGACACGTGTCGCAGGCGTACCCGTTTCCCTGGGCAGAGGACCTTGCCGAGTGCTTCGTCCGAACGCTAACCTGCAACAGCGTCGTGCTGAGCGGGGTGGACGGCGGCGCGCCATCGCCGGCGGGTTACGACCGGGCGTTTGCGCAACTCGGCATCGTCCGGAAGCTAGGCGTCCTCGGCGGCTCTCTGACGCCCCGACCAGAACAGACGTCTGCTGCCGCCACCACCACTACCGCGCAAGAGCGACAGGGCTTCTTGACGACCGTGGCGGGCTACATGAGCGATAACACCATTTGCATCATCCCGCACGGTCGTTTTTCTCTAGTCCCACGCCGTGCGGAGCCAGGTGACGTGGTGGCCGTCTGCCCTGGGGCTCGCCTGCCTTTCATTCTACGCCCGTCGCGCCGGGAGACGGCCGGCGGCCGCCAACGTTTCCAGATGGTTGGTACGGGTTATGTGCATGACTTTAATGATGGTATCCACATAGCTATGTCATATGGCAAGTTGGAAACTCTGATTTTACACTGAAATCTCCCATAATTCGACAACACCTGCTTAGAGGAACATTACAAAAATGGTGAACTCCAAAATCCTACAAAAAGAAAATCAGATCACTCACTACTCGATGACTCACTATCGCTACCTGATGATCCACTGTATGTTGATGGTAGTGGGGAAGACAGTCGGGAGTCTTCATCCGCGGGTAGATAGCCTTGGAGGAAATCCGCCATGGACTCCAGCCCTAACACGTATCCAGCCCTGTTTCTCACCCTCCGTATCATCCTGTTATTCAATGCAGCAGACCCAAAGGTCAACAGCCTGCTCAAGATGCGCTCGTTTTCCCTCTCCATGGCCATCTGCAGGCTTGCCTCCAAACGTTTCCCAAAGTTCGGCGAGTCCCTGTCGATGTGGGAAAGGATGGCTTCGACCATGCGTGAACTTTCCCACCTCACAGCCCCGACAAGGCAGTCGTCCACGTGAATCTCGGGTATGTCGCGAGGACGGAACCCCTTTTCTAGCATGTAGATAACTGCCTCTGTATGACCGCAGGCCACTGCGTACTCCAAGGGGTCTTCGTCATAAGAGGGGTCTTTCTGAAAGGCATCCTCCTGATCAGAGAGGTCTTCCTGATCAGGCTCCCGGGAGGAAGCAGGGTTTTCCGGAGTCGCACCAAGCTCCAATAGATGCTCTATGAGCGGTACGGCACCCTTTCCAGCCGCTTGATAAAGGAGGCTGGAAAGAATCTCGTCCTTCGTCTGCTCGTCCTCGGACTTTTCTGCGTTGATAGAATCTTCGGCACATGACCACAGTCGCTTGAACACCTCCACGTCCGTCACTTCGTCCATGTTGCCAACGAGGGCCTCTTCCCATTCTGCGAATTCTTGACGCATAGGCTCGTAGACAATGTCTAGTGTCGACAACTTCCCGCCGTGACATGCTTCGTAAAAGACGAGGGCTTTTGCCTTGCGGACGGCGAGGTCACTCGATGTAGAGGACTTGAAGTCTAGAAAGAGATGGACCATTTCATCATGGCCCGCGAAGGCAGCCTCCTCTAGAGGCTGTCGGAATAGTGGCCTTGGGGTCATTGTCAGCGGCATATTCGTGCCGTAAGGGAACAACAAGGGGTGGAACGAGATTTTCTTACTGGAGGTGTTCCTCGCCTAGGTATTCCTTGTACACCAACCCTGGACGGTCGTGGATTTTTTGAAGCAGATTTTTTACGAGCGCCACGTCGTTTGAGGCCGCTGCCACGGATAGCAGAGCTTGCAGCAGCTGGTCATCGTCATCGCCAATGCGCTCATTATCAAGCTGCTGGGTGTCCTCGGTCGGCAGCTCGAAACCGGACTCCAGCCGAAAAGCACAACCCGGCTTCATTGTCGTCGTACAAAGCTCCCTTATGCAGTCGTCCACAGCGTCGTCCCCCGGGGCACCACCAGACCCATCCCGCCAGGCGACGAGGCGCTCTGCGACGCGTCGGAGTACAAAAAGAGGTCGCGGCCATCCTTTCCGCCGCGTGGGGGATCCCGTAGTTCGGTAGACAAGGTAGCGCGGCCACTCGATGAAGATGGCGTAGGGTTCGACGTCCAGGATGCCGGACGCGAACACGGCTGTCACTACTCCCATATCCCACGCCCGGCTCACCTGGCGCAGGCGCAGTGCGCGCCGGATGTGGCGCGCCCGGACGCAAGCAATTAGGATCTCATGGATGATTTCCGGGGGCAATTCTGAGAACTTCATCTCTGCATCTTACAGCTCAATTGATGTAATAAGACTGGTGCAGTTGAATTGCTAAAATACATGTGTTGAAAAGATGCTTGGGGGGGGAAAGGAGCTCAAAATGGAGATGAGGGGAAAGGAGCTTTGACGCATCATTTGAGTTGCCAATGACTTATTACGCAGGCTGCGACAGGGATCTCCAGGAGTAAACCCCGAATACGTTGCATATGCTTAATTCTGGTCTTCCTTGTCTGCGAAACACGGTCTGTGGTATGCAAATGCCGGCTGCGTCAATCAGATTTTCAGATGGTGAGAGTTTACGCCACGCCGAACAATTGGTCTTGACACAGGGATCACCAATTACCCTTCGTATGTACGACTACGATAAATTGATGGTCCGTGCACCACTCACGTTGACGCCCCTTTTTAGAAGTGCCCCTGAGCTGGTGATACCAACAATACGTATATGTTTTACTTGTAAGTGAGATTTCGGGCCGCGTCCTAATAGGTTAAATCCCCTGTACTAGAGAGTGTCTGCCGCAACCTATAGAAGCACGGGTCGAGTGTTTTTGACAGTGGACAATTGCCTTGTGATTAACTATGTATTCAGCATGGCTCTTTGTGTCTAACTCTCGATTACGACAAATGCCTGACTATCTTGGTTCTTCTTCAGAATCATTCGTGGGACAATCCGGCATGATTGCTCCACCCGACACAAATGTTGTCCCTTCCATGACTCCAATTTCATAAGCGATTAGCCCGAAATGGACCAGTTGACGATGACATCTCCGTTGGGATCAGTGCAGATCAACTGCCCCATGACCGCGACCTGGCCAGCGTGGGCATAGCCAGCCACAGCCTGGCCGACGGCTTCATAGACGTCTCCGTTTCCAATCCTATTTGGATCACCCTTGTCAGCCGAAATACGTACTCGAATAATGACTAACTACTATTCGAGTAATCGTCGGTCACGAAGTAATTACTACTCACCAGATGTGGCCATCGCCTCCAGGCAGAGTCGGAATCGAGACGCGGAAGTAGCAGGTGCCGCCAAAGGTAAGGGTCGTGGCGACGTTGTCGGCGGACCAGTCGGAGGTGTCCCAGTAGCCCGGGACGCCTTGCGTGACGCTTTCCAGCTGCTTGCAGTCGGCCTCCCGGGCGAAGTCGCTAGTCATGGCGGCCACTATATAAGTGTCTGGTCAGTAGCTATTACAACTGCTAGGGGACTGGAAGATAGTGGGATCTCGCCGAAGGGAAGAATCCTGTACTTACTGCCGTTACGGGCGCAGACGGTCTTGGTATCGGGCGTGGGGGTCCAAGTGCTCTGGAAATCCTGGATACCGACGATGGTGGTCTCGTTGTCGGCGGTGATGCTGTCGATTACAGGAAGAGCCAAACCTTGGACCTGGAAGGCGGCGAGGAGAAGAGATACCGCCATCATGATGCAGTTCATCTTGGCGAGATTCGTGTGGAGGGTTTAGATACGGGTAGTTTCGGAAAGGGTGGAGCGAAAGAGTGGCAGAGTGGCAGAGTTGGAGAGAGAAAAGACCTTAGGGAGAATTACTGGAGGCTTGGGAAATATTGGAGGTTGAGGCTGCACTGGAAGCCCAAGAAAGGCTTGATTATATACAGTAATGGCAACATTGAATATTGCTTCCTTGCCTTCCTCAAGCAGGCGTAATATCTTCCAAATACGTGTTTAACCCTATCCAGATGACCAAAGGAGATACACTACGGGATGTAGATAAGTCATCGTAATATCACTTTTCCTGTCTTGGCTTGTATTCACTTTGTCAATTATGTGTTACATGTATGGCTTGGATCTCCGTCGGCCATTGCTTTGCTTATCATGATTACAAGTGTCAAAATACTTCTTTCCGGCATATGCATTCAATGGAACGAGTCAGCGTGTCTCAATCAGGGCCTAGGGAGGGTTTGGAGGCTCCTATCCCAAGAAATTCGGCGATCGTGTCCGTTAACATATGGCTCGTGTTCCAATATAAATAGCTATCACTGCGTAAGATATCATAACGACTGTTTTCTTTGGTCACAATTTCCTGCAATGAGGTGCGACGCTGTGTTTGGCTCATGACTGGCATTGCCCCCTTATTCGCTGTCAAACCACGGGGAAATCATAACCCCCTGTAATCCTTACGCAAAGCCAACTCTTCACTGACAAAGTTTGGAAGACGTGGATACGTTGAGATGCAGGTATGGGAGAACACCTTGATGTGCCATATCCATCAACTACCCCTGGCTATGCTGTGATACTGAGTCGAAAAAGTCAATTGCATGCTCAAACTGCATTCCCAGAGCACGTGTAGCATTGATTGGTGTTTGGCAGAAGCACAATTGAGAACTTGAGCTTTTTGATGCTGATTGCTTATCGGCAGTCAGGTTTTGAACGAAAATACGAAACAACCGATGCCGTTCCTAATGTGTCCCATTCGGAATAAGCAGCTACATCGCGATTACGATCGCACAATTGCATCAGTAGTCTGCTCACATGTAGAACGCAGCTTGGGGATGAATCTTCTCCGTTCCTGCTCTCAGAGACCATCCGGGTTGCCATCGTGGATGAAGTTGTTGAAAACCGCTCAAGTGGCTGCACTGGCGGCAACCTTGAATTTGAGTGCATATGGATACCGAGTGCATACGAGTAACCCCCCTCGATACGGAGCTTTCCATCCGAGCAAGTTCCTCAACGGCAATATCGACTCAAAGACCTCCATGTGTTGGGGCGGGCGGGTGTCCTGCCAGGTATCCAGCAGGCGTAATGATGGCCCTGGTACTAAAGTGGGCCAAGGTGATGCTATCCTAGGCCCCACATGGGAAGTTGATCTGTTGAAACACAACAGCAACGGGCGTTGGTAACTAACTAACCACTTAGACTGGGCCCAGCACCGTAGCACCTTGGCCACTTCCAGATACACGGGAACCTTTACGGTCACACGGAAGCACGTTTACGATAGACCAGTTGAGCAGTGAGAGGCTCCAGGGTTCTAACTTCTAGTCGTAACGTGAATCCATGTGGCCTTCAATTCGCTCGGCCAAGAGAGCTTCAGTTTTGGAGTTGTCCAGTATGATAGCTTTGTTTCGAGTTATTATGTACATTCAAGAGAAATTCGCTCTTGGTTCTGCTGGGGACAATTGGCATCGGGCATCGACCCGAAGTTGTATTGACGAAAAAGAGTATAATAAGGCCCTTGATTCCATGCCATCTTGCCTTCTCGACTCTGCTCTTCACCCTCATCAACAACTCTTCATTCCTCTCCCATCATCCTCTTACATTCTTCCCACATCGCATACTGTGAGCAGCCATGGAGCTTGTTATGGGCGCAGACGATGCTGCCAATGTCATCATCCCAGTCTCTGAGCTGGGTCAGGGGGTATTGCCACCTGCTTGGCAACTTGGCATGGACATGGACGCTGTCTACGCCGCCCAGAATGCCTCGATCGCTTCCCACAGCGCTGCACTGAACGGTTCAGAGTATGGGATTGTCGATGCCAACGCGGCCAAGATCGCCCGCATGGACCGCGAGGCCGTGGCGCCGGGCTTGCTCCCCTACGCGCCCCTGCTGCTCGCCGTCTTCTGCATTGCCTACATGTACTTCGACAAGTTTCTGCACAGCAAGATCCTGCCCCGCATCTACGGTAACCTGTTCACCTCCCAGGACCTGTCTCAGCGCCTGACCTTTGCCCTGCACCACAACGCCATCCTCGCCTTTGGTCTCACGCTCCTCTTCGGCGTCGGCCCGCTCCTGCGCGTCGTCGCCGCCGAGGGCGCCTACTCGGACCCGCTCTTCTCCGGCAGTCCCCTCACCTTGGGCGGATGCATCTTGGTCCCCGCGATTGGCTACTGCGCGACCTACCTGGGCGAGATGTTCATCCGCCGCAACCAGCCGGGCATGATCCCCAAGCTGCACCACATCTCGGTGCTGCTGGTCGCGCTGTCGACCATTGGCATCACGGGCGACGTCGAGCACAACCGCAGCGCCACCGTGTCCTTCTACATCATCTCGGTGTGGTGCCTGTTCGACATCGTGACGGAGCTGCCCGTGCACGCCGGCATGGTGGCCTGGCGCTGCGCCCGCAACCACGCCAGCGTCCGCACCCTGTCCAACGTGATGCTGTACCTGGCCCTGTGGCGCCTGTCCATGCTCCTGGCCAACCTGGGCGTGTCCGTCTACCTCATCTACAGCGCCTGGCGCAAGCTGAGCACCATCTGGTGCGTCCTGGCCCCGATGGCCGGCTGAGTCTGGTTCTACGCCCAGCTGCAGAGCGCCCACGTCCTGTACGGCATCTCGCGCCGCGTGAGCCGCGAGTGGCGCGTCGCCGCCACCGAGGGCAGCGATTCCAAGGAGGCGGAGGAGGACGGACTCCCTCCCCGCAGCGGCATGCTCTTCAACGACCCGGCCTACGCGGGGTTGACTTTGGGCACCACCCTCCTGTCCTACACCCACGCCTCGGGCGCCAGCCAGGGGCTCCTCAGCAACCCCAACCGGACCCACCTGCTCGTGCTCGTGGCCGTCGCCCTCGTCGTCGGCCTCACCATGCTGCTCGTCCGCTACTTCACCCAGGACGCCGAGGGGGTCGCCGGGCTGGCGGCGCGCGCCGACCTCTCCGCTCTCGACCACAAGCCTACGAGCAATCTGGTGGCTCGCGGAGAAGACAAGCATGGCGACAAGCTGGTTGCTCGCGGCGAGGGTAAGCACGGTGACAAGCTCTGGGCTCGTGGCGAGGGTAAGCATGGTGACAAGTTGATGGCCCGAGGTGAGGGTAAGCATGGCGATAAACTCATGGCTCGCGGAGAGGGCAAGCACGGCGACAAGCTGATGGCTCGCGGAGAAGACAAGCATGGTGACAAGCTGGTGGCTCGCGCGATGGACAAGAATGGCGACACGATTATGGCTCGAGGGGAGGGTAAGCATGGCGAGGCACTTGCGGCTCGCGGCAGCAGCGGCGTGGCCGAACGAACCACCGAGGTCGGTCTCGTCACCGCCGTCGCCGAAGCCCTCCGCCAGGCTCACGACAACAACACCACCACCACTGCCGCCCCCACCGTCGTCGACGACGTCACCACCGAAGACTCCGTCGGACTCCCCGAGGACGACACCCCGGCCTTTCTGACTGGCCGCGACGACGGGGACGACCAACTGGACGCGACCATCACTTCCGTTACCCGACGCCGCATCAAGCGCTCTGCCGCCGCCACGTCTGACGAGGAGGAGCCAAACGGTAAGAAGCTCAATGTGGACCGCGCCCTCCGTCGCGGCGTTGAGTATGATGGTGATGGCAACCCGTTGGGCAACAAATAGCCTGGGTATCCCTCCAGCATTATTATCGCTCATTGGGGCTCTGTCTGACTAATACCTATCACAGAGCCAAACCGTAAGAAGCCTACCGTGGACCGCGTCCTCCCCCGCGGCGATGGGTATGATTATGATGGTGGTTATGATAGCCAATGGTTGAACCACAAATAGTCTGGTGGACGAACGAACGAACATTTCCTTGGTTATTGACTTGGTGTTTTGATTGGATGGGCTGGGATAGGGGGAAGGCAATATGTTATATGATACATATCTTATAAAGCCTGAGGACTTAATGCTTAGTGGTAATGCAATGGCCGGAGGAGTCTAGACGGATGGGAAGAGGATGAAAAAGTAGGGAAATTATTAGCAAGGAAAAGAAGAATGTAATTTGATTTTCGCGCATGACACGATCCCCTTGGGAGCTCTGATGGAGTGATGTTGAGGTCTCGCTGATTGATTAATCTCCTTTTCCTCTGTAATTACCCCAAACTAAATTCCCACAGATGCACCCTGCGCAATGCAACCAACAATCAGGCCTTGTAGAACTGTCGCAGCTCAAACTTGGTCCCACCCGTGATATGGAACGATGCTGCTCCTCCCTCCACGACCTCGCCATTGACCGTGAAAGTTGAATTCTCCGCCCCCACAAGCAGGTCTCGCGGCAAGTGCGCCGTCCCCGACGTCCCGGCCGGCGCCTCCACCACCATTTGGAACAACCCACCCCCATCGTTGAAGCCATCATCAAACGCCCACTGAACCGAGATGGCGCTTCTCTCCATCTTCCCTCCTTCAATCATCGTCGTCGTAGAATTCAAACCTGTCGTCAGAGGCAAAGGCACCCGTCCCCCAGCCGACCGCAACCCCAACGTCAGCGGCGCCACCACAAATTCCCCCCACCCGGGCGTCGTCGGCCGCGCCCCCAACACGAACCGACTCAGCTCCGCCGTGGGGCCCGCGGACCAGCCGTGGCACAGGCTCGTCGCGAGCCCCGGCAAACCGGGGCGACCGGAGGCGTCCAAAGTCTCCCAGAAGGTGCCAGTGTAATTGGCGTTTTGCGGGTCCGCCATGGGCGCCCACAGGCTATCCAGCAGGTCGCGGGCCGCTGCGCTCGCGTTGGAGGACAGGGCGGCGCGGAGGTGGTAGGCGGTGGCGTAGGGGCTGGCGTAGGGGTGGAAGCCTGCCGCGGGGATCAGGGCGCCGGCGGAGAAGGCGAGAGGGAGCTGTCGTAATCCTGTGGAGTTGGGGCTGATGAGGCCCGTTGAGAGGGTGGACAGGATCTTCTCGGTGGAGTGGTCGGGATCCATGTTGACGCCAGCTAGGATCGCGAGCGCATTGGCGTCCTGGGCGAAGGCGGTCCGGAGGCTCTCGGACACGACGTAGGCTTGCAGATCGTCGTTCCACAGATGGATATCAATCGCCTGTCGGAGTTTCTCCAGCCGTGTCTGGTAGACTCCCGGGTCCGCCACACCGCCGTCGGCGAGCAGCTGTGAGCCCAGGCTCTCTTGGAGCGAGTAGGCGTACAGCATGTTGAACTTGGTGACGATGCCGGATTGCGGCGGGTCGTAGTAGTTCCAATCCCCTCCCATCGACGGATCGGATATATTGAGCAGGCCGTTCGACTGTAACGTCTGCGAATGGGCCCAATCCAGCATCTTCTGTACTTTGGGCGCCCACGTCTGGGCGAACGCGGCATCCCCGGTGTGCATGTACGTCGCCGCCACCGCCGTCACGAAATTGAACGAGTAGCCGATCAATCCCGTGACGTCGATATCCAGCTTGTCGGTTAGCGGCGCCTGCTGGATCTTGGCGGTCGGGATGAAGAAGCCGGGAGCGGCCTGGTACGACCCCAGCAGGTCCAGCGTACCGAGCAGGGCGTCGAGGTTGTGCGTGCTAGCTAGGGAGGCGCCGTCCGCGATGTCGAGGTCGCCCGCGTAGGCGATGCGATCGCGGCGGGAGCCGTCCACGACGGCGGCGGCCGGGTTGGTGCCCAGGAAGAAGTCGGGGAGGAAGCTGGGGTCCGTCAGGGGGTGCGCGTAGTAGATTGTCGTGTCGTCGGTTGGGTTGGTTATGGATAGGTCCCGGAAGACGGCTTTGTGGCCGAAGGAGGCGCCGAGACCGACGGAGCCGAAGAAGCGCGAGGTTTGTGATAGTTGCAGCACGGGCGTGCCGTCGATGAACACGGCGATCTCCGTCATGGCCACGACGGCGCGGACCGAGAGGAAGATGTTGAGACCCACGCTGAGATTGGATGGTAGGGCCGTTTCCTGGAGGAGCGGGTCGAGGGCCGTCGACCCCGCGTGGGCCGCGATCCGCCCGGCCTCGACGTCGCAGGTGATGTAGACGCCGACGTTCAAGGTGTCGGCCAGCACAACAAAGCCGAAACCGCCCTTGACCGACTTGACCTTGAAGTTGACATTATACTCGAGCAACTGCGCGGCGACGGCGCTGCCCAGGACCTGGGGCGCCAGACTGTCGACCACCGCCCCCTCCGGCGTGACTTCCCAGAACTCCGGGACCGAGGCCTTGGGAATTTCGGTCATTTGCACCGTACGGGCGCCGGTGGTCCATATCGTGTTGAGCGTAGCGTCGCAGCTGTGGAAGAAGCCGGGCAAGTCAGTGGGAGGCGTGTTATCCGTCTGCGAGGCCACGCCCACGCCCCGGAGCTTCAAGACGCCAGGGGATGAGAGATTGAGCTTTTGGTATCGAAAGGCTCCCTGGATGAGGCGGTTGGTGATTCGACCGGGCCCGGTGATGTTGTAGCGGTTGACACGGTAGGTATCCATGGCCGCCGCCAGGGGTAAAGGTCCATCTGACTAAAAAAGCCAGGACAAGTGTCAGTGACCACCTTAAGTACTTCACGCATCAAGACAAGCACATCAGGGACCAGAGAGAAGAGAAAGTCAAGCACCATGTAGTTTCCCAGCGCGGCCTTGCTTTCGGCGTACGTCATCTCGAATGCCGAAGTATCCCCTTCGGCGGACAGGACCTCGAAAGCCGGGATTCCATCAATACTGCGGCCGTAGTCCAGCGTTTGGACAGCAGGGGCCGAGGAGGACATGGAGTCCAACGTTATGACCTCATCGGAGATTGTATGGAAACGGTTGAAATCCCCTGCGGCCCTCGTGCAAGAGAAGAATACAAAAGGCGAAACTAGGCAAGGGAGAGAGCGATGCATGGCTTCGAGCGGAACCAAGATGAACGACAGTCGACAGGGTTGTTGGAGGTCGGCATGAACGAGGGTGGGGGGAGGAGGTGATGAGATAAGGGGAAGAAGAGAGTCAAAGGCAGTACTATTCTTATAGAATGAACATGGAAATGGCGGAAGTCAGAGCCTCAAGTACATGCTGATTGGAATACGAGTGAGAACCTGGATGCGAAAAGTCCGAGCTGTGGAGCTGGAGAAAAGGCAAAGTCGTATGCATGTCCAATTCGCCCCACGCACTATAGTAGGTAGCCTGGCAACTAGGTCCGGTATATACCATAGCCAGTACCGTACGCTGGTACCATCCCCAGGCCTTCATTTACGGCTAACCAGGGTGCCCCTGAAAGCGTCCCTTTCGGCAGACACTGCTACGCCCATCCAGTAACTTATGGGGTAATACTGTCAAAGTCAGTTAGTGCTGGCGGGATCATCGTGTCCCTGCCCAATTTTACTATTTCTGCACGAATTGTAAATCGGAGGGCAAGTAGCTGGGCCGCATTTGTGATCATTAATCTAATCTTGCAGAAAACAGCTTGGTGATCTTGGCGTACCGCAGCTACGTCGAGATCTGTGATAGTTTCGGAGGTTAATAGAAGCTCGGCTCTAATAGTAAGAATAGGTATCTATGAACGCAACTCTAGATTAGACATAACTTCTATCAGGATACATTTATTATTTTTATATCCATATAAGTATACTTGCCCCTTGAACCCCCCCAATTCTACTGCGATGGTGCACCCGCCTACCATCCACAATACCATATAGCCCCCAGCTCATTCAATATATTATGTATCATTATGGGATACATTTCTCCTTCGGAGACACTCTTCCACATACTTCATCCAGTGAGAGACCCGAATCCCTCCGAGGCCCTTGTTCCGCATCCAGGTCGTCCACATACCACACCAGCAAGATGCCCATCACCAGCGCCATCAACACCGCATCAAAGACGTATAGGAACATCTCGTGGGCGATCAGGTAGCCCCTGTTGCCCTGTAGATATTCCACCACGCGAAAGATGCTCCGGACGAGGATGAGCGAGCTCACGGCGTAGAGGACCCACAGGTGGCGCCGCCACTGCACCGTCTTCTTCCTCGTCACCAGCCCACCACAGTTCTCGCCGTCGACCGGATGCCAACAACCCCCACGAACATACCGCACATGGAACAGCACCGCCGTCGCCATGAAGAACCCAAACATGGCGATCTGCACAAGCAACCCCGCAATGATGACCTTCTCGCCGATATCGTACAGCTCCAGCGTGCCCGCGGCCTGTATGCCGCCCCCGCCCGCCTGGAGCGTGAAGGAGACGACGACGTCGCTGATCACGAACACTTTGGTGGCCCAGGCGATGGGCAGGAGCGAGAGGCGGTCCGCTTGCAGGGTCCGGATCAGGCGCCCGAGGATCATGTAGATGGACGCAGCGTAGAGGGCCGGGGCGACGAGGATGAGGATCGCCTGCATCACGAACCCGCCGATGGCGGAGGGGTCGAAGTGCGACCAGATGCGGCCGCAGTAGCCGACTAGCTGGACTGCGGAAGTTTGGGTAAGCCGGTGAGTCTATGAATAAGAGTTGGAAAAGACATATGCTGAGGGTATGCTCACAATAGCCGCCCACGGTGAACGCGGTAAAGTAATAGGCCCTATGCCTTGCCAGTTGCCAAGTGTGAAGCGCCGACAGCACGGCAAAGACGGCCGCGAAGACGATGGCGGCGGGGAGCGACGGCGTGTACCGGTAGAGTTTGAAATCGAAGGCGTCGCTTGCTGCTGCTGCGGCAGCATCGTACCCTGCTCCAGTGGTATCTTCCATCACTGGTTTTGACTATTAGCTGGGCAGACAGAATGGCAATTAAGTAAGTACTTGGTAAGCAAGCAAGGGTTCGCTGGCCAAAGAGTGATTCGGAATTATATCAGTAAGTGGCGAAAGGACTAAAGAGAGTGTATTGGGTGACATTTTTAACGACTGGCAGCCCTGTGTTATTTGATATTTGACGAAAATGTATTCGCTGGAGTGCCAGTTACCTCAGTCCGAGATATGCGAGATGTACGAGAAATACGAACTATACGAATAATCCGAGACGAGTGGAGCAAAATACCTATGGCGGACTCACCCTCCTAGTCCCAGTCCTAGTCGCCCCCTAGCCGCTTGGCCTCGATCCAGCCCAGTAGGCTGCCGGGATCCGGGATCCGAGTGGAGCTGCCGACCAGTCCTGAGTCGTGAGTTCTGACTCTATTTAAAGCACCCTTCTCCATCCCGAAAAGTACGAAATTTCTCGTATACCGCGAGCTCTTTCCGAGCAAATGTGATCTTGGTCCCAACCCTCTCCGAGAACGCCTGGCCAATCCAGATCATGGCTGATCCAAAACCACGTGGTGTGGTCGGTAGGAGACACCACCCCAAGACCCGCACCGGATGCAAGACCTGCAAGACGCGGAAAGTCAAGGTACGTCGCATGAGTTCGAAACTTATTTGCTCCTCCTCCTCCACATTCTAGTGTAAAGTGCTCTGACATGACCCAGGGCTGACATTCCGTGGCAGTGTGACGAGAAGAGGCCGTCTTGCGGGAACTGCACCAAATATAATACTGTGTGCGAATTTCTCACTTCGGAAAAGAAGGGAATTCCAGGCTCGCCGTTGCCTGCTCAGCCCCGAGGGCTGGACATCCAGGACCTGGAATTGCTCCACAACTTCACCACCAGGACCTGCGCCACGCTCTCCGACAGCGTGATCTTGGTCGACTTTTATCGAACCTCGGCGGTCCAGTACGGCCTCCGGGAGGAGTACATCATGCGAACGCTGCTGTCCATCTCCGCGTCCCACCTGGCTTATCACCGCCACGAGAGGCGGCATCACTATCAGGCGCTCGCCATGTCCCATCATCAGATTGCGGCAAAGACGGCCATGGAGCTGATGACAAATCCGACACCCTCGCAAGCGGAAGGCTTGTTCCTATTCTCCGTGATGACCATCTTCTTTGCCCTCGGCTGTCCACGGAGAGACGACAAGTTCCTCATGGTCGGCGAGAGCGGCTTCCCCCACTGGATGTTCCTGCTGCAAGGCACAAAGGCCTTCACCAGCAGCATCGCCGGCTCCGGAACAGACACGGTGCTGGCGCCGTTACTGAACCATGGCGCGGATCGTTGGATGGCACGAGAAGCGGCGAGAACACCCAGCTCGTCGAAAGTCCACGAGCATCTCGACAGCATCCGCGAACTCATCGCGCTGCGCCAACCCGACTCGGGCCTCCGCCTTATCTACGCGCACGCCATCGAGGAGCTGCAAAAGTCCTTCTCCGTCCTCGGTACTGGCCCCATTAACGGGTTGGGCCGGTGCAGTATAACGGACGCGTTTGTCTGGATCTTCGAGGTGGCGACCGACTTCCTCCCGCTGCTGCGCGACACGACGCAGGAGGCCGTGGCCATCTTCGCCTTCTTCACCGTGTTTCTAAGCAAGGCCGGGTCGCAGTGGTGCCTGCACGGCTGGGCGGAGCATCTGATCGGCAAGTGCTACGCTTTGCTGGACGAGGAGCACCGGAGTTGGATACAGTGGGCGTTGGAGGAGATGGGGTGTGTTCTCTGATGAGCTTTGGAATTATATCATTCAGTTTATTTTCTCTAATGTCGGTGCGACAATCCATCTTTGTTAAGAACCAAATTCTCTCTTACACCAATTGGGTGCATTCCATATTCACATTGGGCTTGCTCCTTCCTATGCCTACCATTCAAGGACCGTGAGTCATTACTCGTGAGATTGTTGCATTACAAGTCGAAAGTTTGTACTTGTTCTATTCAAGTAAAATAAGTATCAATATCACCAAACAGTGACAGATTGGCAAAATCTGGCATATCTAGATGTGACGGGTCGGAGCGATTGGAAATGCTCTCACTCACTTAGCAAATGACTGGCAAACGACCAGTCACTTTGAGTCCACCTTGTCCATGGTGTTAGCATCTGTGGTGCCGCGGCTATAAAAATAACATCGGGTGCTTTTAACTAAACAAGATATGACTCCTGATTATCTTGTCTTATGGCAAAGTAGATCATGATGCAACTGTAGTTTCTTACCCTAGACTGCTGCTCAGTCGAAAGTTGGTGAAGCTCAATTAGATAAAATGTGCAACACGACCCTGGCGTCACCTACCGCTGTATCAGTGTCTTGGAGGCTGGGCCTACCTGTCCTATTCTATATAAAATATCTACAAAACGTGAGCAATCAGTGACTGGTACGTAAGGAATGGCAGTTATTATTTTTCTTAATAGGATCCTCCAGTTTATAAACAGTTGCCACAATAACAATTCAGTCATTCAGGGCATCTACTATGGGCAATTCTTTTCCTGGATCAGCTCGGCATTATACTAACATCAACCTTACCTCTAAACAAACTCTGCTCCCGACAATTACGCAGGTTCGATAGCCAGCAGTTGGATGTCTGAAACAACTTTCGCAACCCGGAACAAAAGGACACTCGGTTCAAGCACGGGCGTTTAGTTCACCGTTCAGGCGACTGGGATATTTTCTATCGCCAACCCTGTTTTCCAACGTCAAGAATCCAGCTTGGAAGCCCGTCAACAATTTTGTTCCATTGTCTACCCACACTAGAAGCTCATCCAGCGTCATTGCACAGTTTCTTTGGTATCTGAACAGCCAGCCCAACACCAGAAACAAATTAGCAGTGAGTTTTGTGTCATACACAAGTACATAACCATGATCCCTTCCAGCCTGCAGTACTGACATATCATCAATAAGGTACAGCAAGCTCTCACGATCTACGCAGTCAATATGTCTGCTGGCCCGAGTACCGAGACTGCCATGCAGAAGGCACTCCGACTGCCCGAGATCGTGGGTATGATCGCCGAGGCGCTGCACGACGATGATCTAGTACGCGCGAGCGTCACCCCTAGTCTCGGAAGTTTCGTCCTTGTCAACCCTCTCTGGTTCGACTGCGCCGTCCACCTCCTCTGGCGACATATCTCTGATTGGTACGGGCGCAACCTCCTCGACATCTTCGAGAAGGTCGACCCTTCTCGCCGCAGCTTCTACGCGGCCTTCGTACAGGACGCCACTATCGTTACCGAGCTCCACCACGAAACGATCCGTCGCAAACTCCTCAGCGAGGTCGAGTTTCCCATGCTCCGAGAACTGCGCGTCGAAACGACGGACGATTTCTGGCTGCACAACAGAATCCCAGCCCTCGGCAAGAACGCCGTCAGAGAGGTTGACATTGTGGACCGCGGCACCTCGCAGGGCAAGGCCTTCAAGACCCCCAGGATGATCACCCAATGCCTCGTAAGTCGTACAATCCAGCGTTATGCCAGCACACACGCCCCAGCCTCTCTAGGTCGAGCGTAGCCGGAGCAGACAAGAATGGAGTTTATGACTAACTAATGTGGCATCAACCCAGAGAACGTTCCCGGAACTCGAGCGTTTGATTCTTCGATATCCTCACTCGGATCGTGACACTTTGTGAGACCGGGTTGGCGGGATCTATCGGCGCAATGGCACAGCACAGCTAACAGATGCTGGCTTCAAGAGAATTCCCCATAAGGATTTCCCGAACTACTGGACATGTTACAGCCGTCCTCCTCTCCCCAAATCAGGATAAGCTAGACGTCGGACTGGGCCCACGGGTACGAGACAATGGAGGAAGGAGACAATCGCTAACCATATGCGAATCCATGTAGCTCACCATGGCGAGAACTGGATGGGTAATTCACGAACAAACAACGTGGTACGAAGAAGACCATACGGCATAAGCAATGAATACCGGAATGCGACCATGTACTCTCCCTTGAGGATTTTGCTTCGTAAGAACTATTTGTGCATGTATCAGGTTCCCTAGGTGATAAACTTCATTCATGTGCATAAAATCGTCCAGCCTCACCATCTACAGCTCGTCCTTCCCATGTCCCTTCCCCTCCACCTCCTCTACTTTCGCCTTCCCCGTAGCCGTAGCACTAGCCTCCGCCGTCGCCGTACTCATCACCTCCACGACCTGCGCGCACGTCCGGTACGCCTCCGCCGTCCGCGTCAGCGAGCCGACCTTGGGACACTTCTCGACGAGTCGCCGGATCTCCTGGTCGGCGTGCGCGTCGTACCACTCGTACCACGCCGGCAGAAACGAGGTAAAAGCCTCTCCCGCGGTGCCCGTCACTCGGTAGTCGCACACCTGGTCCAGCGACAGGGTCGTCTGCGCCAGCGCCTGCTTGATTAGGTCCGCGCCCAGCAGCTCGGGCGGGATGGAAGGCAGCGCGGTCACGAGCGGCAAGACCTGCGGTATGCAGCCCAGGATTCCGAACTCCCGGGATACGCGCCAGAGGGAACCAATAAGTTTGGCGTTGTTGTTGCCGGTGTTGGTTTTGGTGCTGCGGGAGGTTGTCGTTGAGGTGGAGGTTTTGGTGGGTGGTGGGTCCCCGTTCTTGGCGGCGGAGGCGTGTGGGCTCCCTGCGATGGCGAGCAGGGCGGCGTAGATGATTCGTCCGAAATGCATTGCGAGACTGGTTCAGGCTTCGGTAGGTAGTGATTAAGCGTCTTGGTGCTGAAGGGAAACTGTGAGCAGCACTGTGGTGATGGACGTCGTCGGGGAAGGAGGGGCGTCAAGACACTGACACTCTGATCAGTTGCCTAATCTGGACGTAATCTGGAGAAGCCGAGGTCAGGATCATGCAGGGGTACCCTAGCGTTGGGTGGTGTAAGACAAGATGGGGATTGGCACACACAACGTCAAGTCAAACAACATCGCATTGGAAGCACTTCAGAAGAACAGAATACCTAAGCAGGACCACTGCTGTGATTATTTGATTCTATTGAAGCCGTGGGGACAGTGATAATTGCTTCTGGCCCCTTTCCTCAATTCTCTACCTCAATTCCCTGCAACTTCTGTAATTGGGTGCCCGTCTCTATGGCTCCCGTATCGATGTCGGTAATGTGCTGCCTGCACCCCAACGATTACCGGGAGTTGACAAGTTAGTTACAGGCTGCGGTGGATAGACCAGTTTGGTGAATCGTCCTTGAACCTTTTTGACATGTTTGCCCCCAATGACCACATCTTCGTCGAACTCTTCGGGCTGCGCTACGATGAGAAGTGCAGTCTTAGGATATCTTCCCAGGGGGTATGAGCTGTACCCCATCCACTCCTTGAATTCTCGCACGTACTTTGGGAGCTTTTCCCGGTCATCCAGCTTCGTCCGGGTTCGCACCAAGACTGCGGGAAGCGGAGAAGGCGGAAAGCTTTCGTCAACCGACGCGGTGTCCACCTGGAAGTGTCCCAGCACCACGCAGGCGTCGACGGGGAGGTTAAGGGAAGCGTTGCCACTTTTACGGCCTCTCGAAATGCGGTCGTGACACCAAAGTCTTGGAGGGTGCCAGGGTCCTTCCCGCCGTCCAGAATCAGGTAATCGGAATACTCGGAAAACCCGTCAGGGTCGAGCCACATCCCTCTTTCCTGGTGCGTGATGGTTAAAGAAAGGGTGGATGACGACGAGACAAAGCGGGGCGATGTATAATCATCCGTCGTAATAGTTATATATAAGGTTATAAATTAATTAATAGGAATTAATTAATTAATTACGGCTTTAAAAATAATTTAATTAATTAATTAAAGAATATTAATGAAGTTAAACTAATTAATTTTAATTATAGTATCTTTTAATATTATTACGATTTTAAGTATAAAATAAAGTCTTTTATTTATATATTTTATATTTTTTTTAATATATTACCTATAGTTAATAAAGGTTAAGGAAGTTAGATTAAATATTAAAATTTATTAGATTTTTTAAATAAGCTTAATATAGCTAATAAAGATGGGAAATATAAATAGAAAATTATATAAATTAATAATAACTCCGTATTAAAATAAATAGGTATTTTAAAGGTAAATAAAAGAATTAAAGCCTTTAACGATAATAAATAATAAATATTAAGCCCCTTTTTATTATAATTATTAATTTTAACTATTTATTATCCTTTATAATATAAGATTTATAATAAATCCGGGTTTCGCGATAATATTATATTTAAATATTAAAAATGGAATTATTCGTTTATGTTATATAAATTTAAAATCTATTAAAGATTCTTTATATTTAAATAACAATTTTTTAAAATTAAAGTATAAAAATACTAGTTTTATATAAACTATTAAAAAAAGCTTTTATATATATATATAAAATTTTAAAATAAAAAATATTTTTAAATTTATAATAATTCTCTCCTTATTATTATATATAAATAGATAGTTATATTTATTATTATCCTTTATTTTATATTTTTATATATTATTAAATATATATATAATTATTTAAATTTTAATATTTATTAATATATATTATATTATATATATTAATAAAAAGCGTTTTAAATAATTTTAAAAAAGCCGATGAAATTATATTAATAATTATTAAATTTAAATTTTTTAAAAAAGACTTTCTTTATAATCGGATAATTATAAACGTTTTAAAAAGTTTAATTTTAAAATAAAATAATTTATTTTATAATTTATTATAATATATAACTTTTTATATATATAATTTATATATTAAATTTAAAATATATAATAATAAAAGACTTTATAAAATATATTAAATAACGAAATATATTTATATATTTATAAAATAAGAAAAAGATTTTAGATAATATAAAGTTTTTATATAATTATAATAAACGTTAATATAATAAAATCGTAAAATAGTTATTTTTAAAGGGAAAAGGTCGATAAACGAGAAATAACGGGATTATAATTAATAAATAATATTTTATTTAAATAAGTTATTATTGATTAAATTATTTATCGGTTATTATATAATTAATTAAATTATATATTTATTTATTTAATTTATTAAATAAAAAGTGAAAGTTTTATAAGATTTTTATTTATAATATAATTAATAAATTAATGTCTTTTGTAAAATAAAAATATTATAATTTAATATTAATAAGTTAGAAAATAGTTTTAACGTAAAATATATTTTTAATATTATTTTAAATAATAAATAATATATTAACTTTACGCGTTCTTTAATAATTCTATTAATCAATTATTTTATTAAGTTTATTATTTACGCCGTTATTATTATATTTAATTATCGATTTATTAATATTATCGAGTCTTTTATCTAAATTAAATAATAATTATATACGTTATTTTAAATATTATAGCTTATAATTACCTTTAAATATATTTAAATATCGAACGGTTTAAATTTAAAAGTTTAACCTCGATTTCGTTAAAAATAAAAAGAGGTATTAAATTTATAAAATTTATATAATAAAAAGATTATTAATTAATATCTTATTTATTTATTAAAGTATTACGAATTCGACAAATTATTTATATTTAGAATATAATATTAAAGCGCTTTTTAATAATATTATAAAATTAAGGAATAATTACGCGGTAATTAACGCTTTAATACGATACGATTTAATAATTAATTAAAATTATAATTTATTAAATTAAAGAATAAAAGAAAAGAGAGTAATTAAATCGAGTTAGAAAAGAAATAGGGTTTTAATATAAGATTTAAAATAAAACCTTAATTCTTTTAATTAATTAAATCGCGTATATTTATCTATTAATAAGCTAGTTACGTAACTATCCCCCCTTTTAAAAAAGGCGCGTCTCGAGCCTTTTACTTTAAAATTTAATATTATCTATATTTTATCTCTTATTTTTAACTAATTAAATTTTAAGGATCGGCCGTTAAATTTATTAAATAACGTTATTAGTTAGAATTAATCCGATAAATCCTTTTTATTAAAATAATAATAATCCGGATATTTAATAAACTTAAAAAAGGCGAGTATATTATAAAGTATACCGCTAAGGTTAATAATTTACTTCGAAATAAGTTTACTTTTAACGTTATTAAAATCTATTTTATTAAAGGGACTTAATTTTTATTATTAGAATATCGGGTTAAGGCTTAATTTAATAATTATTTTATAATAGAATTCGATAAAATTATTATATTTATTAAAGAGCGAGTTAAATTATATTTTATACTCGTTAAGACGGTTTTAAATCTAAAAATTAAAAGTGTAACGTAAAGCGTAGATATAGATATTATCGGATATTAATAAATAATTAAACTTTCCCGCTAAAGTCTTTTATTTATTTAAAAAGGAGGTTAAATTATATTTATTTTAATATAAGTTTTAAAAATCCTTTTAAACGCGTCGGGGTTTTATAAAGTCGGCGTAAATATATATTAAAGTCTTTTTTATCGGTTTATAATCCTATTTATTAATAAAGGTATAATTAAATTATTCGTTAAGGTTTATTCTCTATATAAAAATATTAATATCGGGGTTTAACCTCGTTATAATTAATTATATTATTATTTATAAATGTTTTATTATTTATCTCTTAAAATAAATATTTAAAATTAACTTAATTACTATTAAATTTAATTAAATCTAGAAAATAAAGCTTAAATTAGATAGTCTATTTATAATTTAATATTTAAACTTAATACTCGAAATAGTCAATATAATTAAAAAGCGCTTAATAAATATTTTAAGCTTATTAATTTAAACTTATTTTATTAAATATTATTAAAAGAGTTAATTTAAGTAATAAAATCGATAGGTTAATAAATTAAATTTAAAGGAGGGATAAAAAATAAATATATATAACCTAATTAAAGTTTTAAATCGACTAGGTATAAAATCTCAATTCTATTATATTTAAATAAAGGTACGAGGTTCGGTTTAAAGTAAGATCGATAAGATACGGTAGAATAAGATTAAGCTATAATCGACGCGTAAATTACGTTAATATTATTAAATTTAAGTTCTACTTATAATTTAATCGCGATTAGAAAGAGATAGCTTCGACGGCGTAACGCCCGGAGAGATAAGTTTTAATCTATTAATTATTTTAATATATAGGTAAAGGTAGATTAAATTAAATTAAAATTAAAATAAAGGTAATAAAATAGAGTTATAAGGCCGGTTATAACAAACTTAACTAAATTAAGATAATACCGATATAAATAAAAAGATTATAAAATTAAATATCCCGATCGCGAGAGTATTATATAACTATATATTTTCTATTAATTATTAAATATAAAGGCGCGTTATTATAATAAGAAATAAATCGGACGAGGTACCCTCGTTAATAAATCCTTTTAAGGATATTTACTTTATTTTTTTTAAATTAAATTATAATAATAAGGTATAAGATATAATAATAAAGATATTTATTACTTATACTTCCGATACTAAATACTTTACCTTTCGATCGACTATTAAAGGAACTTAATAAAGTTATATAATAAATAATGTTTTAATATAATGCGATTTAATAATCGATTAAAATTATAATTTATTAAGTTAAAGAATAGAAAAGAAAAGAGTAGCTAGATCGAGTTAGAAAAGAGATAGGGTCTTAATATAAGACCTAAGGTAAAGCTTTAATTCTTTTAATTAATTAAATCGCGTATATTTATTTATTAATAAACTAGCTACGTGATTAAAATAAGCTTTTAAATTATATTAAACCCTTTAAACGTCGGGATTTAATAGCTTTTTTAAATAATATAAACCTTAATAATATTAATAATATAAGGATTATATATAAAATATATAATTCTTTTAATAAAATATATTTTTAACGCTTTATTATTAAATAGATTATTAATAAATCTTTACCTTTTTATAATAATAATTTATTTTAATTTTACGTCGTTTACAATTACTTTAACCTTTAAATTTAAATTTAAATAATTATTATATTATATATTATATTCTATTTACGAATTATTTAAGAGTTTTAATGTTATAATTAAATTATTATTATTATATTATAAAGCGCCTTTAATTAAATATATTTCACGTTCGAGAAATAAAGGTTAAAAAATAAATATAATGAATATATATTAATTTCTTTTTTATATTAAGTTTATTAATTAATTATAAAAGATTATATCTAATATATTAAAGTTCTAAATATTTATATAAGCGACTTTATCGGCGCTATAATAATAAAGTTTATTAACTTATATAATATAAATAATAAAATAAGATATTTTATTTTTAATAACGTTATTAATATAAATACGGTAATAGATTTTATCGATAACGCGTATAAATTAAATAAACGTCGTCGTCGAGGTCGTTATTTCGGCTATATTTTAAACTTTATTATTAAGGTTTTATTTAATTTTAAAGGATTAATAATAAATAATATCTATACCTTTAATAATTTTTCTAATATTAATATTTTAATTAACGTTAAATATAAGGAGTAACGTTAATAAAGGCTTATTAATAGATTTTATATTTTTATAATCGCGATTAATTAAAATAATTATTTTAATAATATATTCTTAATTATTTAAAAGAACGATTACGTTTATTTTAATACTTTTATTAATTATTAAAACAAATTAATATAATATATTAAAGATAATTAAATATATAATTTTTAAAAAATAAAATAAAAAGGTATTATCGATTATTGAATTTAATAAAATTATAATTTTTAAATAAAAGATTTAAAAGAATAAAATTTTAAATAACCGGGATTAACTTTTAAAAAAGAATAAGGATTATAGAAAACGTTTTATAATTCCCGGCTTTTAAATTATTATATCCTTAAAAAACGACTTAATAAAAGCTAAATTAAATTCTTTAAATATTAAAAAGTTAAGAAAGAATAAGTTATTATTATTATATATAATAATATACCTATTAATTAACGTTATTATAAGCTTTTTAAATAAAGATTTTAAAAGTTTAAATTAATTATAAAGTTCTTTATTAATTTAATAAAATATTATAAAGAACGTTATATATATAAATAAATAATAAATAAAAAAAGTATAATTAATAATTATTATATATATATCTTAATATACGTCCTCGTAACTTTCTTATATTATTAGACTTCGGGACCAGCCCTGCAAGCCGCCTTGAACGAGGGCTTGCTATCTCGCCTGTTTTCCGTCCAGGATCGTTCGCCTTCCTGGGCCATGTTTGTCCCTCTCTTTCCTCTTTCACACTTTTCGTTCCCTTAACTTCCTACCTTACTTCCTCTCGCTCCCTTGCTTCGCTCTCGTTCCCTTTCTCGCTCCCGCCCCCCTCTCACCCCCCCTCTCGTTCCCTCACCTGTCTGATTCCCCGTTTGTCTCGTGCCCTCGCCCTCTCTCGCCCTCTCTTGCTCCCTCTCCTCCCACTTCCCCTCGTTCCGCCTCTCTCTTTTCTCCGCCCTTCTTTACTTCACATCGATCTCCTCTTGTTGCCACTACGCTTACCTGCTTTACGCTCAGTGTCTGATACCCCCTCAGTCTCATATGCCATCGTTAGGCTACTCCACCGTCGCATTACCAGTCAACGAAATATGCCCGCCGTCGCATGATGCACTCAACGCCGACTGCGTTATTCGAATACCCCAACAGTACCCGGCCGCAATTCCTACAACCTCGAGGCGCGACGGCCGCCATTTCTCGGCCATAACGGAAGCAGAAACGCATCTGGTTGTTTTCCAGGTACTCAAATAGTAGCATGCGCTGATTGTACCCCAATATTTGATACCCCTCTTTTGGTTCGTACCTACTATATCAGTATCACAGTATCACAAGGCGAGGACTCAGTTAATTCCATCTGGTTATGACTTTCTTACTTAGAACTACTTCCGGTCCTCTTGTCTTCGTGCATAGCTCCTGACACCCATGCGGCGTGATTGCAGATGCCAGTTAGCCATGACGAAGTTGTGTGGGAGCTGCCCGTGGTGAAAAATGTGATATTGTCGCTGAGTTGGTTCTTGCGAACAAGTAGGATAGCTACCTTCCGAGTTGAAATAAGTACCCAAGACCGTCTCTCCTGTTCCCCTCGTTGATTTTGACTGTGTGGTGACGTAATAGTACAATCACCCTTTGTCACGGTGCTGTAGAACGAAAGAGATAAGGCAAGCACGAGACAACAATGATGAGTTTGGTCTAAGGAGACTTCTAGAGCTAGACTTTACTTAAATCCATGTGCCACGTGTCATGTTTTCGGGAGCCCGTGCTGTGTTTCCATATGTCTATCCAGGTTTTCCCTTCGTGATGTACCGTTAATAGCCACGGTAGTTTTGCAATCTGGTTCCATGCAGTACCATTTGGTTGGGTTATGTATTTCACGTCGGTGACGATTTAAATCCGCCTTCAGTGCGAATGCTTTGACGCAATCGCCTTCAGTGCACTTGAAGGGGCGAATGTGTGTGTTTATGTGTCTCCTGTGAGATTATAGTTAGTTTATTATCGCTTGGCTTTCATTGGACTAACTTACGTCAAGGATTTCTTTTTGGAGAACGCCTTCGGGCAATGCGGGCACTGAAATGGATCCGGAGTTGACAAGTCTGGGCCTTGTTGATCAATGTCGTGTTCAAGTTCGTGCTGTTGAGAGTTGTTGCTGTTTTCTGGCCATGTTGGTCCATCGATTTGCTCATCCTGTCCAGCAGGCTCTGTAGGAGCTGAATCACCCCAATCATACTGAAGAGGACCCTCATATCCGTACTGGGACCAGCGAGGATTAATGCACCCAGAAGATCGGATCTGATCATAGTGTAGTAGAAGTTGATCGTTGGGTGCGTTTGGTCCTGTTGGTTGCTGACTAGAAATAGGAGGAGGCTTTCACGAGTATGGGAAGTTGGCGAGAAGCCTACTGGCAAAGAAGGATAAGCAGAAGATGGAAATAAAATTGGCCAACAAAAACAAAAAAGATTGGATGAAGTTGGTTTGCTGGAAGTGATGGCAAGGAGCGGTTGCGGTATCACCACCAGGGCCGACCGTGGGACGAAAGGAGAGAAGAGAAATGGAGAGATTCGAGGAGATGCATTAATTATAGCTGAAGCCGCAAAGGGCCAGATAGTCGGTCGGGCGTCTAGGTTTGCTACCATTCGAGCCACACTCGAACCGAACGAAATCGTTCTATTGGCCACGCCCGAGGGTATGCCTCAATTTCTGCAAGTCCCGTCGTGCTAAACTTAATCAAGTCGGATCACTCCCCTCTATTGGCCAAAATTGAGGGTATGCCTCAATATCTGCAGGCGGCTCACTAGCACGATGCGGCTCCTTGGCATGATGCAGCTTGATCCTAGCCAATCATATTCATCATTCAGTAAGACTGTGTTAGGAAGCAGTGCCTTAATATTGGCATGGGCGGGAGGATAATTCCAGGACACTAAATGTCATCCAGCTCAATAAATAGGAAACCCCCTTCTCTCATTGTCGACAATTGTTGTTTCTGTTTCTATCCTCATGCCTACACCTGGAAGCCCTTCCTGAACCAAATTTGCTTAACCAAACTCCATCAAGATGACTTCAATCTTCTGTTGTGGCTCCATCGCGCCCTACCGTCCACAATACCTTTTGCATCAGGCCAAGTTTGACACCTTCATCGCATGGGCTTCCTACCCCAAAACCTCCGCGCCAAAGAGCAACAATGACGAGAAGCCAGATATGACTGGAGACTCTCAGCTCTTCGCTATACAGTTGGTTCAACAGGTCAACTATGGCCCTCTCGAGTCGAAGCGCTACTTCGTCCCCATGGCTCACGAGCCAAACGGGTTTGTCGAGGTTATCGAGGACGATCTCATTCACGCCAACTTCAAGAAGCTGAACTCGTACGTCTTACCACAGCTAGTAGCAGCCATTTTCTTGTCATCGGTGTTCTAACAAAGTCCTCTTCTCCCCCAACACACTGCATTTCATATAAGCGGCCCTACCTGGCGCCCAGACTATCTACACAGCTCCGCTAATTGGAAGTGAACGGAAGCAGATACAAGAACTACAAGTGCGAGGTTCATGACAAGTTCTTCGAACTCAATGTCTACCAGAAGGACCCGGTCAACAAACACCACTGGCGAGCCAACATTGCTCGGCCGGCTAGCTCAATTGACTTGTGAAACATGTCATTCAGGATGCGCGACGATAGTAACTCTTTGCTGAGAAATCATTCGCTTGAAGTGGAGCTAGCATGAGATAGCTCTAATATACTTTCTATTGAATGTAGTATCATGTTCACATCGCTTGACTAGCATGTCTCTCTCGTCGGTTCAGCATCCGCATACAGAACGACCTGGACACTGCTAGACTCTCAGTGCCTCCTTGAGCTCGTTGATGATGAGCGTGTTCATCTTCTTCATCTGGTCCCACTCCGGCTTGCCGCGCTGGCACGTCTTCTCGAATGCGTGCGGCATCCCCATCATAACCTCATGGATGACCTTGCGCTTGCCATCCTTCAGCCGGTCGGCCAGGTCGTTGGCCTCGGGCGCGCAGTTGTTCACGGAGGTAGGAGTTGATTTATTCAATAGCAAAGTCTAGGTGAGTTTGCAGAAGTTTCAGCAAGTTGAAGAGGAAGTTCGCTGGTTTTATAGATGAGCCCGCCTGCCTGCGTTAGATGCTTCGCCAATCTCTTCAGACACCGTTTTGAGCCCGTTGCATTGGATCAGATGCTCCACGTTGTTGGTTCTACCTACCTAATCCAGCCTATCCCGGAGTTAGTCTGACCCATGTCTTCGGCCTCTACCGTCGTCAACAGTAACAGGCATTCGTATCTTTTCCCAGGATTCTTTGCTGTTTAGCGTAAGTATTAGCTCGGAAGTACTAAAGAACGGTGAGGTAGATTAAAATATTAATTAATAAGAAAGTCGAAATTAAAGTATTATATAAATTAAGGTAATATAAAGAATATATTATTATATTATCCTCTAAGGTATAAGTTATTAATATATAATAGTAAGAGTTATCCTTAAAGCTATATATAAAGGGATACTTTCTATATTTAATTATCTTTATATAATCCTTTATTAACCGCTTTATAAAGACTTATATAATTATATCTTTACGGTTTAAAATATTTAAATATTTATATTCTTTATTTTATATACCTCGAATTTAATCCTTTATATTATATATGTATTTAAAGTTTATTAATTAAAATTATTTAAGGGTTCTTTATTATCAACTTAACTAAAATATATATATAACGTAATATATCGATATATAATATAAAAGGGTATAATAGTTATTAATTTTTAATTAAGCGACGTTAATTTTAATAGAGTATTCTTTTAAATTAAAGTATAATTTTAACTCTTCTTTATATTTTATTAGTTTTTAAAAAATAAATTTAAACCTTAATAAATAATAATAAATATAATTATATAAACCTTTAAAGCTACCTAATTAATATTATATTTAACTATCACTTTTTAATTAAATAAAGTAATCTTTAAAATCCGTTAATATTATAACGATTTAAAAAAAAGTAAATTAATCGATAAAGCTTAATTTATTATATTCTTAAAAGAAAATAAGTATATTATTCGAGGTATATTATTAAATTTTATCAATTATAAGTAATTAGTTTTTATCGGCTTATTATTAATAAAATCGAATATATATTATTTTAATATATTAATATAATTTAATCCCTCGCTTACTTATTTAATAATTTCTTAATTAATCAAAATTATAAATATATCGATAATATTAAAGTCTTAATATAAAGTTAGAATTATTAACGATATTAATTTAATATTCCTTTCTATTATAATAAAATAAGATTAATAAAATATAATAAATAGAGTTAAAACTAAAGCTATTAATTAATTACGATTAAACGATATAAAATAAAACTATATATAAAAGATTTAAAATATTAAAAATATATTATAAAATCTAGATTTATTAAATAATAATTAACTATAATTAATTATAATTAATTAATTAATTAAGGCTTTTATAATTAATTTATTAACTAATTAACTAACGTAAATTCGGTATTAAATAATAATTAACCAACTACCGGTAGGTGGTTCGGTTGGTTAGTTAATTGACAACACTGCTCTTGCCCATTGTTCCGCCTGTTACCGCCACTAGGTGGCTCACGCTTTTGAAACTGCATATTGTTATTCTGCTGCTGATCCGGTGCCTCTGCCCGGAGACGGAGCTCGAGCCGGCGACACCTCAAATATCCGTTTACTTTGACGACATGACTCTCATAGCTATCTTGCCATGCCCCGGGGATAAGGCCTACCTGAAGACGTCCCACGTGGGTTTATGGAGGGGGTTCCCGTGGGATGGGTGCACCACGGCTCTCAAACTCCAATAACTCCCACGCGGCATCTACCTTTCGGACCTTTACATTTGCATGAATTTCTGGTTTATCGGTACCCTTAGGCTGAGCTACAGCCACCAGAACCTTCGGGGGGAAGACGGCGGTCGGCTTTTCCTCGAACTCTTCCAACAGCTTCTTCTTGAACTTATCCTTGAATTCCACTAGAGCTTCCTGGCTGACCGCATTTTCGAGGCGAAACAAGATTGCAGGAAGGTTTGGGCCTTTATCGTCGGTCCCGGTGAGGAAGTACCCCACGGCCAAACGGTAGTCAGCTCTACATGTTGCGCTGACGCTGGAGGACCGGGCCCTTTGTAAGGCGGCCCGGAATTCTTCGGAGACTTGGAAGATGGGTGCGCCGTTGGTGTGTTCGACCTTGGTCCTGCTGTATTCGGAGCCCCAGTCGAGAGTCCCCATTTCTTGGTGTATGATAACGAAGATAATTCTTTCCGGTTCAGTTGCTTCAGTCTAAGTTGTTTTCTTTTTAGGTCTCAGATATAATGCAATAGTAGTAAAATGAGGGAACTCATGGCGATCGAGCCAGTCAGAAAAGTGTCCGAGTGAACTTGGTCCAGGCGGTGGAACTGGATCCATTTCAAGTTTGATAAGGGTGTAATATAGATCAGTAATTCACTCTTGATGTGCTTTTAGGTGTGAATAGATAATTGGAAGTTTGGATAGCGAAATACAGTCGGTTCTTGCAGTCTTTATAAGTAACGTGTAATATTAAATGCGTTGGGAGTGATGCTGCATCTGCCCTGATCACCGTTGGCACGTGGGCGAGGTTACAACTTCGTAAAATGGTAACGAAGGGACAGTTGTATCATTCATGCTGCTTCAAGTCGAGCGCCACCATACGTGATCATACTCGGCGTACGTTACTTAGGTCGCCCAATGCCGCAAGCGGCGCCCATGCGCCAATCCAGGGGGGTCCCCAGCCCAGGATGCGGCTTTGTTACGAAAACATCCTCTGACTTTGCAACGAAACGTTGTACGACCTTACTTCATTCCAAGGAGAATTCGTAGATACAAAGAACGGGGAAGTTGGCATAACACCCAACACAGAGTTGGAGTGAAAGTGCGCGGTCATACAGAATTGGAAGACCGGTTGGTCAAATCATCGCATCAGAACGCCAATCACACCAATTCTTTCGAGAAATAACAATATTCACGTAAAGCCCATCTAACATACCGCATTTTTAACTTCCTTTCTCACGCCAATTGAAGTTATTGTAGATCGACCAACACGCAAATACCAGCGAATGCCCGGGAAACTACATATAATCCCCCAACATGCCATCGTCTGCCACAATTGCTTGAGTGGATCCTCCCTGTTAGGTTTTACCAATAACTCGATAAGCTTATAATCCGTATATAGGCTTGCCTACTAGCAAATGATATCCAGTGGTGGAAGACCAGGGAATGAATAGTATTGAACTTGTGTTGATATCAAATCTCTGGGAGTTTGGGGCGGTGTAACGTCAAAAGATATTCGGATACTCACCGTGTGACATGTCCATTGGTGTTACAAGCACACCTAGGAAGTGCAATTTCAAGAACGTCTATGGCCTCGAAACCCCCAATTCCTAACACGGCTTCATCTAGTTGCTGAGTCGGCCACTGGTCGGCCATCTGATGCTTGACCCTAAGGAGTAGCCACCCAAGGGGCTACCAGAGCTAAGTCGAGTGTTACCTGAGAAACCGAGGAAGTGTTACTCAGCTTAAAGCACCTTGCACCACTGGCTATATACCTTGTAGGTAGTTGCCCTCCAATACTGGAGGATGGAGGTGGGACTGTTCTAAATATATCAATCGGGCGTGATGGTATTAAGCGCTTGAGCGGGGCTGATAGTCCAATCATTGGGGAGATCACATTGGCAACCAGAGAGGCCGCAAGTGGTATGGCGTGGGCATTCCTTGAACTGCCATGTCTGTAAACGACTGTTCATGTTGCATCGCCAATCCATTGTGCCGGGCCGGTTCAGGATTTCGGTCGGGCTGGTGCAGCTTTCCAAGACATTTAATTTGATGGTGGGGGATCGACGGGGATCTCAGTTATTATTTGTAGATTGCGGGATAAGGAACTTTGTTTGGCCGCAATGACGATGTTGCAGCTTACCTTACTTGAGCCTAGGCGATAGAAAACGCCCAAGCTCCAGGCTGGGCAATCCACTGGGGAAAGCTGTCTGTCGTACGATTTAGCGGCTATAACGCATTCTGTCAATTGGCATCGTACACCGAGCAAAAGGCCCAATTGACGAAATACAAAAATCTTGAACTGTTCTGTTCTGCTCTAGCGACATCCAAGCTGCAGCCTCCCAGCAGCAACCGCCAACATGAAGCCTTCACGGCCTCTCATCCGCCAGGACCAGCTCCTGCGCACCCTCCAGTCCCCCACCTCCAGATGCCTACGACCCTCCATATCACCGCAATGCCCCCGATCTCAGCAACAAGCCCGCACTTTCCTGCGCCGCTCTCCGACCTCGCACCGGGCGGTTGAGAACCTGAACCTCGACCGCATGCGCCACAACTCGTACGACTATCATGTCCGCCGGCGCAACTTCATGATGGCCGGCGCCGTCTCGGGCGCCCTCGCCTTCATCTACACAGCTTACCTGCTGCAGCAGGAGATCACCAAGCCCAAGAAGTTCGACTCAGGCCTGCCCGCCGGCAGCGTCGACCCCTTCAGCACCGAGGCCGGCTCCAAGCGCAAGACCATTGTCCACGACGCCGACGGCCGCGAGATCGTCCCGACGGGCCACTCCTCCATCACCTCGTTCCCCCGCACCCTCGAGCTCGACATAACCACGGCCGACGACCGCCAGCAGCAGCACCCGACCAAGGTCAATACGGGCGGCGTTGAGTACACCCTCGTGGGTCTGGGCATGCGCACCGTCAGCTTTTTAAGTATTCAGGTCTACCTGGTGGGCTACTACGTGGCGACGTCGGACGTGGCGGCGCTGCAGCAGCGGCTGACGCGCGAGATCCACCCCACGGCCACGACGCTGGTGCCGAGCGAGAAGGACGAGTTGCGCCGCCGCCTGCTGGACCCGGTCGAGGGCGACAAGATCTGGCAGGGCCTGCTGCGCGAGGTGAAGCCGCGCTCCCTGTTCCGCATCGTGCCCGTGCGCGACACCGACTTCCATCACCTGCGCGACGGGTTCGTGCGGGCCATCACCGCCCGCTCCAACGAGGGCGGGCCCGAGTACAAGGAGGACTCGTTCGGCGAGGCCATGCGCAGCTTCCGCGACATCTTCAACCGTGGCAAGGTCCCCAAGGCCGGCGAGCTCATCATGGCCCGCGACGAGCGCGGGCGCTTGACCGTCGTGTTCGACGATAGCAAGAATAAGGACGCGGAGGGCGTAAAGCAGCAGAAGCGGACCACAATTGGCCGTGTGGATGATGAGCGCGTCAGCCGGGCGCTCTGGATGAACTACCTCGCCGGCAAGGCGGTGGCGAGTGAGCCTGCGCGACAGAACATTGTCGACGGCGTGTTGGAGTTTGTGGAGAGGCCCGTGGGCACCGTTGCTACGCAGGTTGTATAGAGATAGAGCGGGGGAAAGATACGATCACGGGCATGAAATCCTCAAATTCGGCGGGTTATGAGCGGTTTCTATCATTGTATGTCTACCTATATTGATGATCGCCTCTTCTCATTAGCCAGGCTCACCGATCAAGAGCCTCGTTCCTGTATAGTCTACAGGATGTACCACTAGATTACCCAGTTTTGCTCGACATTGAGATTCGCAACCCTCTTATCGTGTCCTTGGCGAGACCTCGATATGAGAATCAATTATATAAGCAACCTGGCAATGTGGTGACACACAATGATCGCCATTACTAACCCTTGATTGGGATACTCGGTATCTGTTTTGGTGCACGTATCATCTGGCCTCGGGCGGAGCCGATGTCTGGATTCTTCGGGTCCGCCGAAGACGCAGGAACAGCTACGCAAACCACAGCAAAATGGGCTGCATTTCCGGTTCTCCTGGCGTTCTTTTGCCAGTTTACGGGGCCGGCCGACTTGGCAGCAGGATCTTCGTGTGTGATAGGCGCTGGCAATCGGGCTCGACTGCGAATCCGTGAGCAGTTCCGCGTTGCACATTGCTATATTCAATTGTCTTTTGAACAACGAGTCAGGACACTGCAGCTGCTGCAGGTACAGTACGCACGCAAAGCATTGAATGGATAAGTCGGGTCGCGGCTCCATCCCCGTTTCAAAACCCGGACCTCGGTCCATGCAAGCAGGGAAAGAAGAAAAATAGAAACAGAAGAACCTAAAAATCAATACGGGGGCATAAATCTCCTAAACCGGGAGCATCGCCGCGTATCTCGTCGATAAGTGCCCCTGGTCCCTACCCTAATTACCATCAAAGGGGGAAGCGGTCAGTTTTTAGTTTAGCTACAGGTACGACTACCGACAGGAAGACTTGGGTAATAGACGTGCATAGATCGCGGACAAAGGGTACTACCCAGCCAGCCAGCGAGGGGCCACTCCACTTTGGAAACATTCCACCCATTGCACTACTGCTACCCTTTGACCTTTAGGGCCGAGGTGCGGGTCGTGGCCCAGAAGCACCGGCCGTAGCATTCCTAGCGGCCGACGGCGCTTCGTCGAACTAGGCAAATATCCCGCCGGTTTTGTGGGCATGACGACGACAACGCTTGCTTTTTTGGCTCCCCTCAAGCCTTTAGGGGATGCGTTGTTGTATACGTAGATGGCACGACATCTGTCAAGCCCATAGCCCAACGGTAGTTCGGGAACAAGTGGAAAACTCCGTAGCATCGTGGTACGTGGCTGGCTGAAGGGTACGGTGCTACGGTGAGGATGGGCGTTTGATCGACTTGTATATAGCTGGCCTGGGGTCCCCTCCTCGCTCTCCAGACTCTAATTCCAATATTCATCAATTTGCTTTTTTGCCCTACTCACGTGGAGCAACTAAGACAACAAAACATCATCCACCGCCCGGCTTCGAAAGAACGCGGGGAAACATAAGATAGCCTCTTCACATAACAGCACAACCGGAAGAGCCGGAGGTATTACGATACATATCGTACATCATGGCTGTCGACCACCTTGTGCCCAATGACCCTCGGGTCGAGCACAAGTTCACCAAGATCAGCGATGAGATCACTTACCACTACATGCTGGTGAAGCCGGAGGGAACACCCAAGGCAACTGTGGTCCTCATCCACGGCTGGTAAGTCGCCCACCAACCCAGGCAGTGAATCCTGGAGAAAGAAAGAGAAAATGGGAAGATGACGACGATGCTAACCGTTTCCACCAGGCCGGATCTGGGTATGGGATGGCGTTTCCAGGTCCCGATGCTCCTGTCCATGGGTCTTCAGGTCGTCGTCCCGGACATGCTGGGCTACGGTCAGACCTCGGCGCCCGAGTCGCATGAGCACTACACAATGAAGAAGATGTGCGGCCACATCGCGCAAGTGATCAAGGATGTGACACCCCAGCCCATCATCCTCGGTGGACATGATTGGGGCGGTTTCTTCATCTGTGAGTTGACGATCCCACCTGCTTCCAGCTAGCTGGCTTTGATTTAAGTTAATGGCGCGCTAACGACATGGAAATACAGGGCGTTTCACCATGTACTACCCGGAGATGGTCCGCGCCGTCTTCAGCTTGTGCGTGCCCTACATCCCCGCCATGCCGGCGGTGGAGACCTTGGACGACTTCGCCGCCCGCCAGACCAACTTTGGTTACCAGAAGCAGCTCGCCAGCGGCGAAGCTGAGAAGATTATCGCCCAGATGCCCGAGGGCATCAAGCACTTCCTGAACGGCATGTACGGTGGCCGGACGCCCGCGGGCGGCGTGGTCTTCACCCCGGAGCACGGCGTTCTGAAGGACAACTTGCCCGAGATCGGCGAGAACCCCGGCATGGTGCCCCAGGACATGGTCGACTTCTACGTCCAGGAGTACTCGCGCAACGGCTTCCACGGCCCCTGCAACTGGTACCGGGTGCGCGAGCTGAACATGACCGACGAGCTGCCCCTGGCCGAGTCGGCCAAGACCTTCAAGTTCAAGCAGCCGGCCATGATCGTCATGTCCGGCAAGGACACGGTCCTGCTGCCCTCGTACGCCAACGGCCAGGAGCGCTTCTTCGAACAGCCCCTCAAGAGCGAGCTGGTCGAGGAGGCCGGTCACTGGGTCGCGTTCCAGTGCCCCGAGAAGGCGAACAAGCACATCGGCGACTTCGTCCAGAGCGTGCTGGCCGAATCCAAATAGAAGGGGAGCAAGCCACGCCATACTCGGAGAATGCCGCCCCGGCGCTCCCGTAAATGAAATAATAATAAAAACACATTTATGACGCAAAGTCTAAAACTGCCCCATTGTGGATTATCGGCCCAGGGGGAATCCGACCTTTCGCACAAAAACTGCCGTACTGTAAAAACTCTGTGCATTCTTTCTTTCTATCGACTAATGAACCAGACGTCAATAGTGAGACACAACTTTGAGTCGTGAACTATCGAAGGGCTGACGTGCGAGTCAAATTCGGGTCGCGTGGTGACGAGACGAACTGCCGCGGCAGGCTCTAGATGGCATCATCCGCAGGAAAAAAGTGTAAATGGTTCATTAATAGCAATAGGACCCTGAAGTGACGGGATTCTATGCGAGAGAAGGTAAGCAGCTAAGGTTCGTATGCGCTGGGGCATGGTGACAGCCGAGTGACGGAGGGGCGGTTTGGGAGCTGTGTTATGTATCTTGGATTGAAGGCGGAACATATGGCGGGGTGTCCCCTTCCTCTCTCTTCCCCTGGCTATGCCTCCCCCGATACGCACTCTCGTTTTGTCGTCATGGTGGTAAGGGTAAGGCTGTTTGACGCTCAGGGGCTGAGGAAGGAAGAAATGCCATGAACCGAACAGAATACGCAAAGATTAGGTAGTTTGATGGATCATGGAAAACGTCTTCTTCCTTCTAGAACATCGGCAGTGTATTGATTCAGACGGCCTGGCCTGTAACTTAACTCCTTCCATCGAGACTGTGAGCAACTACCCCTGTGTACCTATCCTATACCGGGCCGTTCTGGTAGGTCTATTTTCTAAGGCTGCGGTTACTGACGCAGGCTTGCTCGGGTTGGCCCTTGTGTGTTCACATGCAAGCAATCGCATTCCAATCCAATCCACTGCCCAATGCCCGCCCACTGCCTCTTACCCACTATTACGCGGGGTGAACAGCAAACACAGATCGCGGCTCGGATGGGGAATCAATCGATTTGAACAGATTCGACAGAGAAGTGACAGAATGCCGCAACCCTACATCGTACGAATTTCAGCCGTGATGCGCTGGGTGGTAAACAGTGATAAGTCGATATATGCATAATCCTAATGCACATCTGATGCATCATCTCTTGTATTGTTTTGCTGTGGCCATCCAGTTTAATTAGGACCTCAGACACACAGATTCGGCTAGGTACATGAGTGAGGCCAGGATTCAAGAGTATGATTGAGAGAACTAAGTGACTAGGAGGGTGTGCGAGCAGAGAAATTGTGACTTTGCCAAGTCTGATGCACTGACCCTGAGGGGTAAAACTAAGGAAGGAGCCACGCGCAACATGAACATGAACAGCTGGGGGCGCAAAAGGGCGGATGGGTGCTAGAGCGAGGCTGACACTAACCTTAACCGCTGATCCTGGTTACGATGATGTATTGACATCCCAGGTTCAATGTTACCAATGAACTGGAGGCTCCGACTTTTCGTGACGCGCTACGTAACTGTAACCTGGTGTTGATCTGTCACTGGCCTGCCTGCCCGCATTACAGTGGACGGGCTGCATTGATCTAGTGACCTGCATTTTTTCGCATTGGACCAATTGTCGTCAGATTGATGCCAAATGCTTCAGGTGTGTCCTGAATTGAAACCAGGAGGCCAGCTGCAATTTCCAAATAAGATACCATCAGCCATCAACATATTGATTTGGTTTGGCATCAACAGAAGCGGCCTGTCCACAATTGCAACTGCAATTACTTCCTCTGCCACTAAATAAGCTGCTTCGACTTGCCCAAGGCTTCTTTCTAGACCCCCAAAGCGGCGGCGGGTGTCCAAGAAGCCAAGCCCAGGTTGTCCCGCAATCACACATCCACACCACCCACTGGACGCGCCCACCCTCCATCATCGCCGCCCTGGGCACCACCACTAAAAGTAGATTTTAATAAGCAACGCCTGTACTACTACTGCAACGCAAGACAACTCCGAGCCGACACCACACCACAGCACACAGCACAGCACACACAACACGTCTTTGTCTCATCCGCGCTCGGAGCAATAGAGAACCAAGCCGAAGCAAAAGGTGGAAAAGACTGGAGGGTGAACCAGAGAACTGCCAAAGTAAGTCACCCGTCAAATCAATCACTCGCAAAGTGAAATTAGAGCCCAGGAATTGAGTTCGCCGCATTTATTGGCCCTGTCACCTTTTGGGCCTACCTATGCCTTCTTTCCACTGCCCTGAATCATCTGAAATCAAATGGGGTCAATTTGACGGGTGCGACACGCTTGCGAAGAACCGTAACCCCGATCCAGGCCAGCTTGAGACTTTCTTTGTTCAATGCTGATCAAGCAAAATAGCCGACCACCCGTTCCTGCTACTGCGACTGCGACTACTGCTGCTGCTGCTGCTAACCTGCTACTGCTACTGAGGTATGTACCACCGCACCACGCATCCACATGCACCCTTCCCGCTTCACTTGCCCTCAGCTCTTGGGCTCGCACTCACTCTCGTCAAATGACCCAACGCCCTAACCGGAGAACACACCCCTACACATTAAACACCCAGACATCCCCTCCCGCTTGCTACTGATGCTGCTGCTGTCCGTCCCTGACTTGGGCTCCCCTTTCATCAACCAGCCCAGCCCAGCCCAGACTCGCACTCGCTCGTCCCTACCGAAGTACTGAGCACATCCTTACCAGCCCAGTCCCCCCATCCCCACTCTTCCATACAAACGAAGAGTCCGACCATTTTAAGTTGGACATCGGGCACCACTTCTTCCTTCATTCCCTGAAATCCATCCCTGGTCGCTGACAGGGCACACACACGGAATAGCATCATTCACGTCACGCTTTAATCATCAACTCAAGTATCGCCTTCTGCTTCAAGAGCAAATTCAAACCATCGACCCAACAACTGCCTTGAAGACAACAAGCCGCGCACTGCTTGCTATCTAACGCCCTCAAAACACCTCCCGCCTATCCCCGGTCCCTTTGGTACTCCGAGGATGCGCGCCTCGAAGGCACCCTCGCTTGATGTCATCGCTGGCCAAAATGCCGCTGCCGCTGCCGCCGCCGCCGCGGCCATGGCTGCTGGCGGGATAGAGCCAACCGCCGCTGTCGCGCCCACAACAAATGGAGAGCCCGCCGAATCGACCTCTCGAGACTCGCGGTCCTCGTCGTCCACAAACTCCCCCGCTCCGGCCGACAACGAGGAGTCCGACTTCTACATGGCCAACAACGACTCCGAGTCATCGCTCGGCGTCGTCCCTAACATCCAGGACATGCAGGTCAATGACCTCGAATGTCTTTCCATCGCCGCCAGCCTCCCCAGCGAGATCCTCATCAGCATCTTCGCTCGCCTGAGCACGCCGGCCGAACTATTCAAATGCATGCTAGTGTCGCGACGATGGGCTAGGAACGTAGTCGAGATGCTCTGGCACCGCCCGAGTTGCAATAGTTGGGAAAGGCATATGCTGATCTGCCAGACTCTGGCCCTGGACCAGCCCACCTTTGCCTACCCCGAATTCATCAAGCGGCTGAACTTGGCTGCTTTGGCACCCAACGTCAGCGACGGGAGCGTGCTGCCACTCGCCGTCTGTTCCCGCGTCGAGCGCCTCACCCTGACAAACTGCAAGGACCTAAGTGACGATGGCTTGATTGCACTAGTGAGGAACAACCCCAACTTGCTGGCTCTTGACATCTCCCAAGATTCCAAGATCAACAACGAGGTTTCCAAAATCACCGAGGCCTCCATCTTCGCCATCGCCGAAAACTGCCGTAGGCTGCAGGGTCTGAACGTATCGGGCTGCAAGAACATTTCCAATGAGAGCATGGTCGCGCTCGCCGAGAGTTGCAAGTATATTAAACGCGTACGTATTCTCTGCCAAGGCTTGGTGGGTTCATCCTAGACTGACTTGATATTTCTCTTATGTAGCTCAAACTCAACGACTGCGATCAGTTGAATGACAGTGCCATCTTGGCCTTTGCCAACAACTGCCCCAACATCCTCGAGATCGACCTCCATGCCTGCAGCAACATCGGCAATGAGCCCGTGACCGCCCTCCTGGCCAAAGGCCAATCCCTTCGCGAACTTCGCCTTGCCAGCTGCGATCTGATTGACGACGGAGCCTTCCTCAACCTGCCGCCCGGCAAGACCTACGAACATCTTCGAATTCTTGACCTGACTTGTTGCGTCAAGTTGACGGACCGGGCTGTCGAGAAGATTGTCGATGTCGCTCCACGACTGCGGAACCTCGTGTTGGCCAAGTGCGGCAACATGACCGACTCAGCCGTGTACGCCATCTCGAAGCTGGGAAGAAACCTGCACTATGTGCATCTGGGTCACTGTCGCCACATCACCGATGAAGGTGTCAAGCGACTAGTTAGCTCCTGCAACCGGATCCGATACATTGATCTTGGTTGCTGCGGCAACTTAACCGACGAGTCGGTTGTGAAGCTTGCAACCCTGCCCAAGCTGAAGCGCATTGGGCTGGTTAAGTGTTCCAACATCACCGACGCCAGTATGTACGCGCTTGCCAAGGCCAACCTCCGCAGCAGCCGGCCTCGCCGGGATGCGAACGGCCATGTCGTTCCCGACTACCACCACAGCAGCCTGGAGCGTGTGCACCTCAGTTACTGTGTAAACCTGACAATTCCTGTGAGTTCATCTGCACCCATTGTACTCAAGGATTACTACTAACCCGGTCTTCAGTGCATTATGCGACTACTGAACAGCTGCCAAAAGCTCACACATCTCAGTTTGACGGGCGTCCATGCTTTCATGCGAGATGACCTGGCGGTGTTTTGTCGCGCCGCTCCTCAAGAGTTCACCGAGCATCAAAGGCAAGTATTCTGTGTCTACTCTGGCACCGGCGTCAGTGGTCTTCGCCGTTTCCTGAACACGGAAGCAGAGTTTTCCGACTACCACGATATGGGTGCCCAGACCCGTAGGAGAGCGGCGACAGCCACGGAGCCCATGCCGATTCCCGATGTTGATGGGTTCGACGATGCGGACGGAGTCGACGACGAAGATATGGGCGATGGTAGCGAGATTGCTGGTATCGACGAACCCCAGTTCAACACGACGATACCTCCACCACCCCCGCCGCCGGCGCCGCCCGCCATGTTCTTGCATGCGCCCCTGAGCAATAATCCTGGTGCCACGACGGCTTCTCAGGCCTGGCCAGTTCCCACAACCCCCACTCAGTCAAGCCTGGAGCAGAGTATAGCAGTACACATACCCCCGCCGACACATCAGGGTCCCAGCACCGCCACGCTGGGCGCTCAGGGGGCTGTTGGTCCGGCTCCAACGCAGGCTGGCCCCAGTACCGCGTCCCAACAGGCACACGCAGACGATGTCGATGAACCGGCTGGCTAGTACTTGAGCCGGCATCGGGATCACTCGAGCGCGCACTTTCACACGGGTCCATCTGAAGAGCTCTTGGAGCCCTTTTCTTTATGGGTTCCACCTGGCTTGATGAACCCAGTTGGCATGAATCCACCTAGCATGTCGGAGAACCCGCCTGGCTTGCTGGATGATAGAGACTTACCGGATGCTGGCTTCGAATATACGCCGAACCCACCCCCCGGATCACGGCCATCACGCGGTGCTTCCTTTGTGCATCATCCGTGCACGTCTTTAGGAGTCCACAATAGCGGCATTACAAGACGCGCAAGACGTCCCAGGTATTCCGGGGGCTCACTTGACCGCAGGAGCTTCAGGGATTTGATGAGATTCCTCTAAAGGAAGGAAGAACAGCTGGGACCTCGGTGGCTGCAGACTGCAATCGATAAAACTGGACGATTTGCAGCCTCACTTGAATGTATCAGGTTGCATCGGTTAGCAGGATGGTGGTATACATGATGATCAAACCATCAAGAAGGTGATGCCGTCTTGGATTCTATTCACCACTGCATCAATTCCCAATTGCATATTTTATGCGCCACGAGGCCATCACAACTCAGGAGGGATGCATACTTCATCGAATGAGGAAAGGAGGAGTCAGGAGTCTAGCGAAGATGCTGCTGGACTTGCGCGGCATTTTTGTTTTTGTTTGGAATGATGGCGTTGTCTCAAGCCGTCTTGTTGAGATACCACATGGAGCTTGAGTTGATTTTATTATTATTACTCGCACTGCTCGGCGGAACTGCGCTTTGATTTTCTTCTTCTTTTCTCCATTCGTCGAGGGAATTGGTTGGGCATGCAGCAGCAGGGAGAGAAAGAGGAGAGAGAGCCTCTTCTGCATGGAATACAGACTATAGAAGGGAGCGAGGCATATCGCATTGTAGGAGTAGCGGTCCTCGGAAATGAATACGACTGCCTTTTTCTGTTACTGGTTTTACAATGACCGTTCAACATGATCTAGTGACTACGAGTGGTTGTCTTGATGGTGTATGCTCTCTCAGTAGATGCGGCTTATGGTTGTGGAGAGTGCTTGAAAGCCTATGCTGCTTGCACCGTGCCTTTTCATTCCGAGAGATTGATTGCTGGTAATCGGTGTTACACACAGTACCGGTAGCACATGAAGGATCTGAGCCCACTGCTGCAACCATCGTGGCATGCCCCCATCCAAACACGCATACTGCTTTTGACACCCATCGCAAATGACCAATGAACAGCACCGTCATCAGTGGGGGCGTATTCACTTGATCCATCCCTGGCCCACGAAAGACCACTTAAGTGGCCGTAATGTTCTGGGCCATCCAGACGTGGTTCTTGTCCCCCTTGATGCACTGCCAGAGGACGATGCGGGTGTTGTCGCGGACGGCGCCGGTGTACAGGTCGGCGCAGAGTTCTGCGTGCATCAACATGATTAGCAAGCAATCCCACGAGTCCCCTTAACAACACTTGGCCAAGCCCACAACGCTCTTTCTTTCTATCAAGGCAGAGAGACTGCTGGTACTTACTGGCTCCCGAGGCCGTGTCGAGCACGATCTGGCTGTCGGCGTTGTAGACCCACTTCTGCGACGCCTTGTCGTCGGCGCACGTGGCGACGGTCAGGGGGCTGCCGTTGCTGCGCGCCGTGCCGGCGTCGAGGCAGAGAGTCGTGTTGGCGACCTGGATCTTGGTGGCGTTGGACTTGAGGTACCACTGTTGCTCGGGGGCGTTGGTGCTGGTTTTGCTGGTTTGGTTATTCAAGTCAGTGATCGGGTTGAGGAATGTTCGTGGGTCATGGGAGATTTCACTCTGATCTCTCACTCGGGTCTTCGTGGGAGGAAGAGGTCGTTGTTTTGAAAATAGAAACTCAAAAGAAGAAGAGGAGAAACGCACAGGATGATGTTACTGCCGCTTTTGACGGGGGCTACGGGCTGGACGACGAACTTGGCGTTCCAGGCCGAGGTGATGAGGACCTGGCGGTAGCCTTCGGGGAGGGCCTGGCCCATCCCACCGGCCGCGAGGGAGAGGGCGAATATGATCTGAGACAGCATTCTGGAGAGGTTAGGTCATTACTTAATGTGAAATCCCGTTTGGGCCTTGATGGGAAGTTCATGCCAAGTGGTGGCAGCGAGAGCCCTGCAGTATCTATATACGTCCTGTATGACAATGTTCAAGGTCTGGGCAGTTCACGTCATGCAGACCGGCAGTCGAGGCCAATTCGGTAGTCGCATTCATTGCCGGCATCTCTCGACGCAATTTCGATATTGGGGCGAGCTGCGAATCAATAGGCTGGAGCGGGTGAACTGTTGTCGGGCATGCATCTCCACAGCATGGGGGTAACGGCGATATTGCTACGGGTAAATATGCTCCGCAGCTGGGGACGCCGGCACTTGCCAAGCACCGTCCAAGGCAAGGGGGCGAATATGACTGGATACGCCTCTGCTTTACGAAGTTTACCTTGTGGTCAAGAGACAGGCGGGAAATGTTTGAAGTATTTTAAGGGTGAGAATTCTTGTTCAGCTCATGTTGGAACAAGGGTAGGTCAGTGAAATAAAGTTAAAGGACTGGCAAGCTTCTCCTCGACGGTAACTGTAAAACTTCAAGTAACAGTGCCAATGATATCTATTTAACTATAAAATTCGGGGAAAATCTAGAGCAATGTCGAAAATCCTGTTGTAGGGAATACTAGCACCGGTCGTTGTTCCTCTTGGCTCTAGCTGTATTCCTTTTTGTTGTTTAGCACATGGTCTTTTATTCAATGTCGAAGCCAGTCCAGTAGTATAAGGGAAGACTCGCATTAAGAGGCCATGGTCTCATAACATTAACCACTAGAAAGGATGGTCTTACCTGATGTATTCGATGCAGAAAGCAAACTTCGCATGTCCCTTTCGTTTGATATGTCGCTCAAGGAACCACATTACTCTGATCGCTTTCTGACCTTACCTGTTGCTCCTTTTTCTTCTCTTCGGCATGGAAGGACCGGGCCGCCTCTATACTGATATCTTCCTCCTCCTCTTCCTCTTCTACTCCCACCTCTTCCGTCTCCAAAGCGTCCCCGGGCCCCGTAAACCACTTGCGCGCATCCAGGAAGTAGTAAAGCGACGCGCCGCCCCAGACGGCCACGTTGACCACGACGCAGTAATTCATGCTGTCCGGCGCGGGCCGGGGTCCGCCGACGGGGAACATGGCCAAGACGATGCCGAAAAGCAGGAACGCGGCGGCGGCCCAGGCGATGGGGACCGAGAACCGGCGGCCGGTGTAGAAGGGGCCCGGCTTGAACCGCGACCGGCCCCAGATGACGCGTGCGAGGATGGGCACGCACCAGGCCAGGTTGTCACCCACGATGCACAGCGAGAAGAGCGCACTGGCGGCTGCAGGGGCGATGAGGCAGAGGAGCCCAAACACGGCAGCCACGATTACGCAGACCCAAATGGCGCGGACGGGGACGTGACTGAAACGTCTCGACTGGCAGCGGCTCCAATGTCAGTATCAACAGGAGAGAGCCTGGAACAATCACGGATATACCTTGGGGGAGGGGGCGGCAGAAACAAGCGAGTAAGTGGGTGAGTTGGCACTTACCACCGGGCGGATGAAGCGGGAGAACGGCAGGGCCCCGTCGCGGGAGAAGGCCCAGAGCTGCCGTGAGGCGGCCACGCAGAAGGAGAGGCCCATGAAGTACTGCACGATGAAGATGAAGGCGGTGAAGGCGAGCGCGCCGTTCTTGCCGAGGGCGTCGTAGTAGATTTGGGCCATCTGAGAAGTTCTTAGCAGTCGTTGATCTTGTTAATTGACCAATTGGCGTAGCGAGGGGATATTGCATATACTCACCGGTTGACCGAATCTGCTGTTCAGAATGCTCTCTAGATCTGGCGACATGCAATGTGCAATGACAATGACGATGACGAATCCAAGACCCCCTGTCCGTGTCAGCTGGGCCAAGGAGAATATAAAAACATATTGGGGTGCCTCATAACGTACAGCACATCCCGATGGAGCTCAAGATACCCATAGGGACCGCTCTCGCGGCATTGGAAGCTTCCTCTGCCATGTAAACCTGAATTCAAGGTGAACGTCATTAGAAAACGATATCACTTTAGCTACCACCTAACATGTGAGACCACTCACACAAGAGTCAAAGCTTCCGATGGACCAGATGGGCGACAGCCAGGCCAGCATGAAAGCCCAGCCTATAGGCCACGTAGTGAGGTTGTTGACTTTCGTGAAGATCACGCGAGCGTCATTGCGATGCCCCGTGCGACCGACGAGAAGTGCGACAATGGTGGCGAAGACTAGGGCCATGTTGATGAAGATCATGAAGTAGAGGAGCCGGCCCATAAACTTGGAAGATGTCGAGGCGAGAATACCGTGGGTGAGGACGCAGATGAGAAAGACGACGTAGACGAAGTTGTTGGAGGGCTGCCACCTGCCGTCGCTGGCCATGGCGATCCTGGTGCGTGGGAAGCAACGGTCAGAATGCGTGATACGACTGGGAAGAGGCGTGGGGGGACACTGAAGAAACAGTATGACATGGGCTAGCTACGGGCAAACCGAGACTCACCAGGCGCAAAACATGGCGGCAAAGCCGTAGTCAATGCTGCAAAGTCCCCCGATCAGACCTAGGCTGTTACTGTAGCCCACGAGAAAGCACAAGTAGTTCCTCGTCTTGGCCGAGCTGAAGTGGTGAGTCCACCAGTACCTGCAACAACGAACACCGATGGTTAGTCTTCCAAGTCCCAAGCCTTGACCACGAAAGTTCGTGACCACTTACAGTGCCCCCGACGTGGGATAGGCGCTCCCCAAGTCGGTCATCGCGAGCCCGACGACGAAGATGCAGCCCGAGGCCACAAACCAAGACCAGACCATGCCGGCTGGCCCCGCCAGCAGTGAGAAGTTGAGGGTCGTGGCGATGGAGGGCATCAGTCCCATGATGGAGAAGGCGATGCCGAAGATCTCGACGGTGCGGTACTTCCGCTTGAGCTCCTGCTGGTAGCCCATGGTGGCTTCGACATGCCAGTATTAGCAGAAGCCATATTGGTAGTTGCTGTGCCGCATAGCTCTAAGAAGAAAGAAAGGATGGGATGAGGAGGAAGACTCACCGAGGACTCCAGCATCGGCATCACTTGATAAGACCACGCCGTCATCGGCTATCGTGACCTCTGGCTGGGCCGGAGGCGCTTCGGGGACGTCGTGTAGGACGTAAGTAATCACCATCTTTCTGCTGTAAGGCTTGTATGTAGGGAACCTAAGTGGGACATATTCCTTCGAATCCATGCTCCCGAAAAATGAAAAACACTTAAAACTTGGTCACGATGCCAGACTCGGCGGTTACCATCGTGTTATATGAGACGAAATGGGATGGGATGGGCTCGCTTTCTATCCTTCCTTCGGATCGCGTTTGGTCGAGAAGGGCAAGGCAATCGGGCGAACGTCGGCATGGGCATTACTCGCCGGCCAGTCCGTTCCACCCACGATGCCTTCCGAGTTGATGTCACGTTCTAAGCAATCAGGAGTCAGTCACAATTTCTGAGCAAGTGCCGGGGTGCCATTGGTCAACGGTCGCTACTCCGGCGTGCGTTGGTTCCTCAAGCGGGTGCTTGGCGATGGTTCGGCACAAGCCGCAAGATCGCGCTCCTGAAAGAAAGATCAAACGATCCAACCGTGGAGCGATCAGACAAGAACCCTACTTGCGTCCGGTCGTGGCATGGTGAAATCATCCAGCCACGAGGCAGGCAATGCCGACCGAAACCCGACGGACGACCTGGACCGGTCCTGTTCCCAGCCAAGCCAGCTCCTCTGACCGATGGCCGAAAGGAAGAAAGCACAAGCCAGTATTTTGAAGCGGATGGAGGTCCGTGGGGCCATGTGACGGACACGTCCGGAGCAGCACCCACAAGGCGCCGAGCCTGTCAGGATCGTGCCGCGGGAAATGATTGCAGCGATGCCAAGTGCACTGGGCCAAATGCGCTCGCTGCACCGAAGAAAAATCGAGCGCCCGCTAAACATAACCGCATCAGAGCACTGCAGTAGCCCGCTGCGACCCCCAGCTGTGCGCTATGCGAAGGCCAATGTAAGCGCTGTCAGGCGGGGCCTGTTCGGTTTACATAAGTAGCGGGTTGTGCTTCCCGTACCCTAACCAAACCTAACCCAGCAGCGACGGGAACCCCCGCTACACGTGGACGAACTTTCAAGATGTAAAAAGAATAACGATTAGATTTGGACTGACAGCTTCTAGATTGATCTAGAGCGTCGGCATGCATACCGACGGTTCGTCCGATCTTTGACGTTCGCATTGCGACGACGAAGCACAATGACAATTTCTCCGGTTTGGGGCATCTTGGCCTGCAGATACGAGAGACTCCAAGCGCGTCGCTGTCGTCACCCGCTGCATAAGTCATAGAGGAGAGAGAACCGGAAAGTCTCAAGAGGAAACCCAAGTCGAGGCGATCGTGTGTGTATTCACTGGTAAGCAAAGTACCGTTTTACTCTAACAATCCAAACCCGTGTCCCATGTTGACATACCGCCAAGCCTAAAAAGAAGAAGAAAAAACCAGATGACCCCTGATGAACCCAATACCTGGGGGAAATGCCGCCTCCTGGACGCCTGAACACCATTCCATATCGCGAGTCATCATCATCATGACACCCTCGAAGGTTACCAACCAACCATGAACGACACAGCAATGGTGGAACAGGGGAACCGAAACGTAAGCCATAAACCATCCCCAGCAATCCAGCTCTCCTGCAGCAACTTCCGCAACAGGGGCCACAGTTTGGCCCGAAATAAAAGCCACTAACCTCGCCATATCCCAAAAGTACTTAAGTGACCCCCCTCGCGCGTCGTCTAGATCTCATCAACCGTCATAGAGACCCAAGATCGCTTGTGCCCCTGTTTCGGCTCCTTGTCGGCGACGACGGGGCATTCATTGTTGCTGTTGCAGCTGTTTTCCTTCAACGCCTTGGCGAGCCGGGCGCTGTGCTCGTCGAACCGGGCCTTAGCCTGCGACTTGCGGCGGTTGACAAAGTCGAGCGCCCGCTCCTTCATGTAGCGCGCCGCCAGCAGCCGGTCATGGTCGCGGTCGTCGTCGCAGCCGCAGAAGACGCCGTGGTAGCGAAACAGCTCGAGCTGGCGAGGGGTCCACCGCTGCACGCGGCGCGACTTGTACTCCTCCATCTTGGCGATGCGCTCCTTGCGGGACTCCCAGCTCCAACTCGAGCCGTTGCGGTCGGCGCTGGCGGTGATTCCCAAAGGCGTCGGTGATGATAATGACGACTTGGCGGAAGTGGTATTCATGGGGTCGGACCCGAACCACAGCTCTGTGATGGATTCTTTCGGGGAGGCATCAACGGTGGTATTGGCAGCGTCGCCCCAAGCGGATGACATGAGATCCGTATCGTTTATACCACCTTCGTTGCCCCATAGTTCCTCAGCCGATGTCCCCATTGTAAATAGAGTGCTGTTCGAAGCGGTGTCGCTGCTGTTGTCGCCCCAGCTGCTGTCGCCCCAGATGGATTCGTTGTCGCTGAAGTCCGCGTACGTGAAGGTGAGGTCGTCAATCTCGTCCTCGGTCTGCTTAGGAAGAGGGACGTAGAGGGGATTGGCCTCGGGAGCCTTCTTCTCGAGGACGTCAGCGTGGTTGGCCAGGATGTTGTGCAGCGTTTTGGCTGCCAGGGGCGAGATTTTGGCCATCGTGGTCAGCGGTGATGTCACAATGGCAAGATGGTTCGGTGGTTGAGAGCAATATTGGCAGCTTCCATTGGGGTATTGGTTGGTTGGTGGTTTGGACGGAAGGTCAGCGGGAGAACGGACGGAATGTCAGCAGTGGTAAGGACGGAAGGTCGCCACAAGCCTGTGTGTATTCGTTGGAAAGATATTGCGTAGAACAGATGGAAGGTCTGAGGCTGTAGGAGCGGACGGAAGGCCACCGCACGCTTGCCCTCGCCTTGGAGGATGATGTTTCGGACGGAAGGTCGATGGCGGTCGAGACCGAAGGAGAACACGAAGCTTGTGTGTGTGCGTGATTTGGAGAGAAGAAAAAATATGTTGGTGATGTGGTTTGCGTGTGTCCAAGCGGGCAAAGAAATAGGCGTGGGAAGACCAAGGGCGTGCGTGTGAATTCAGACGAACGCTGTTGAAAATTGAACGCATCGAAGATTTGCAAGAATGTGTGAGTCAATGCCAAAAGAAGAAGAAGAAGCGGCACCCAAAAAAGAATTAGGATAAAGGTTGGTGGTGCGGTTGGGAAGATGGGACGGCAGGAGGATAAGAAGAGACGAATGACTTGGGTGCGGGTGGCCCGGCGGTGTCAGAGAGTATTCACATGGAGTTGGCCATCGGGGGTCCGAGTCAACCAGCCGGGGCCCGTCTTGCGATGAAGTGAGTCACCCATTCAAGGCATCGAAGCATCGAGGCATCGATTAGCCTGGGCATAAGGTGGCATAACAGAAACAAGGCAGGAACAGCCGCGCACAGCCGCAATACTGCAGAAGGCACCACCCAGATAGTTGCTGGGGGTATTGATGGAATGGCCGAGCCACGATAACCTCATTTCAATTGACCCCCACCATCATTGAACTCATCCATGCGGCAGGATCTGATGTATTCATTGTCTGCTTTCAATTACATACCCCCCTATCTAGCTGGCAGAGATAAATACAGTAGAAGTTCCCTTCGTACTGAGGAAATATCTTGAAAGCGTTTAAGCAGATGCGAGCTGCATACGCAGACTGCCCGAGTTGGAAACCACGATGCCCTCTGCATCCAATTCGAAACCATTTCCCTGGGGCTCTCGGTTCGAGAAGCCCAATCGGCGCCGCAGCGTTTGTGCAAGTGACGACGACCCGGTATGGGTGAAGGCTTCCTGGATGCTCTCCAACGACCTGCCCCGAGTTTCGGGCATGTAAGCGGCCAAAACCAGGACGGTACCCAGAGCCAGGCCGCCGAAGAGGAAGTAGGCTCCGTACGCCGACTTGTCCAACAGGATCGGGGTAATCATGGCCACCAGCCAATTGGTGAACTGCAAGGTTCGATTATGCGTGAGCGACGATAATCAGGTAAGAAGCAGATTCAGAAGAGGAGAACAGAGGGTGAAAGAAAATACTCACGAATCCCAGTCCCTGCGCCACGCAGTTGGCAGCAGCTCGAGTATGCGTCGGCTGGATCTCGCTGGCGTAGATTTTCCCCACGATCGCCCAAGTGGAACAGTACGTCAGGCCGAAGACGTAGACGGACACGATGACGACCCACCGCGCCACGCCGTAGGAATGAACCGCGCCCGCGGCGTACAGCGTTCCGATGAGCAGCATCACGCCCGAGAGCCCCACGCCGCCGGTGATGGCCGAGGTGCGTCGACCCCACTTGTCGGACAGCAAGAACGCCGGGATTGAAGCGGCTAACATCAAGACGGCAGAGAGACCCGAGGCCAAGAACGAGGCCGTCTCGGACGCGAGGCCGGCTTGGGCGAAGAGGGTTGGGGCATACTGTCGTCATAGGTCAAAAGCAAGCCTCGAAAACTTCGATCAAGAAAAACACTTACATAAAGCACTCCGTCGATTCCCGAAAGCTGAACCATGCCCAAGATGAAGAGCGCCAGCATCGTCCTGGTACGATAACCCCTGCGAAACAGCAACGCCAAGCCCTGCCAAAGGCTCAAGCTGACCTGCTGCCCCGTCGAGGTCAAGAGCTCGCGGTCCTCACCCACGAGCGAAACATCGAGCTTCGCGAGCGCCGCCGCGGCCTCCTCGCGGCGACCCTGCAAAAGATACCAGCGCGGCGAGTCGGGCAAGACCCAGCAGGAGACTGCTAAAGCAAGACACAGTACACCCTGAACTATGTACGGCGCGCGCCATGACAGGCTATTCGCCTCGCCTAGCCGAACCGTGCCGTAGCAGATGAAGTACCCAACGCAGATCCCCGCCGTCGCCAAGAACTGCGGCAACCCAGCCAGAATTCCCCGATGCCGCGCAGGCGCCACCTCGCAAATATACACACTAATATTGCTGAGAAACGCGCCCGCCCCCAGGCCGGCAATCGCACGCCCGACGAGGAATTGGGGCAGCGCGTACGCGCTGCCCTGGATAGCTGCACCAAGCCCGAAGAGCACGGCGCCCGCCATGACGACCTTGAGCCGGCCGAACCGGTCGGCGAGGTAGCCCCCGAACACCGAGGGGATGGCGCCCGTCAGCATGATGAGGGAGACGGTGAAGCCGACGAGCGTGGCCGACAGGTGGCCCATGGACCGCGTGAAGGATGGCATGGCCATGATGGCGCCGATGGCGCCCGTATCGCAGCCCATGGCCAGGCCGCCGAGGGAGACGGCGAGGGAGGCGGGCATGTAGGCGGGGATGCGTTTCATTGAAGGGGCCATGATTCTTGCCGGTGAGATTGAAAGGCGCTAGAATTGGATTGTTTAGGGAGCGGTTTGGACAGCTTTAAGGCAATGATAGTTGAAACTCAAGGAAAGCACAGCTTTCAGCGTCCAGGGTCAATTGCATTCAGCCTATAAAAAAGCATTACAAAGCAGTCCAAATAATGATCTGCGAATTACAGATTGGTATCTAGATATGTCCAGCAGGGGTTGGCATGTAGAATGAAGGGCGCAAGTTGATGGCGGCCGAATGACGTTCTGCCCACCTGTTACCCCACGTCGTTATCGGGGGACCCTCGGTTGTCAGCTACCGCCAACCGGTTAGGTTGCCAAATCAATTCAATACGAAACAAGTGAGTAGGTAGGTCCCAGTCCAGGTTATCTCGCCAATCTCTGGCGTATCATCAATCAAGACTAAACAGCACTGTGGTTTACTGGCTCGCTTCTGTGTCACGACTGGCAGTTCTTATCTCCGTGACGGGAGGGAGGGCGGAGCAAAAGGGGGCTCGCAGCCAACAACCAACACATGACTGGCACCCCGCCATGGGCTAATGCGACTACCCCGTATCCTTAATGCTGAGCGCAAAGCCTGATACCTGCCTTCCAGCATCTCTTCCTGCCTGCCTTCTGCCAATCGGCATGTAGGTTGCGTTCCTGCTCCCTGGGTTCTTTCCGCCTTTAGTTGCTCCGAAGGCCGAGGGTTGCGATTGATTTCTGCCAAGATTGTGGGCGCCGCGATTCCCAGATTAAGACACTGGAACCAGAACCATTTGACAAAAGTATCGAAGCTACCTTCTCTCTGCTCGCCAAAGCATTGCTTTTATTACAATTCTTCCCGCAGATATCAACATTGACAGCACTTGAGTGGTCTCTTCTTCGCGTAGTACAGGCAAATATAGTGGTAGCAGCGATCTCGCTATCAAGGAGATACAAGATTGTCATTGGATACCGCTGCTGCTTTTCTACCGTGCCATCGGAACTCATTCATTCGTACCATCATATTGTCTATCCAAATGTCTCTGGGGTTACTCCATCACTAGCTCGAGATCTCACCATGCCGGCTCTCCCATACTTCTGTAACCCGTAGCAAATTGAGCTTCTGATCTAGCTACATCTCTTTTGTCTTCTTTGGTTCGGATTTGCAATTTTCTACGAAGGCGAGAACTGAAGGCCAGCAGTATGATGAGGGGTGCTCCAGTCAACATGTTCTTTTCATATGCCATCCGCGATCCCCAACCAACCCGGGCCGTTCTTGACTTGGGTTACTAGTATCCTGCCAAGGTGTTCAACCTGGTAGGATACCTCCAAATATTGCTTCTATAACACTATCGGAAAGACTATACGCGGTATCGTACTTCCCTTGGGAAACTTTTATCCAAGTTAACTGCAACTCATAGTATTGATCTCACAAGTGGATAGCGTGACATACCTAGTGATTCGTAAACGAGATTTGCTTCGCGCCGAAACTCCTCACTACGAAAGTCGTCGTTGCGAGCATCGCCTAAGGAAACGGAAAGCTTCGGGAACAGTAGTTTGCACATATTGGCAAGAGCAAACACGTTCTTCTCAGCACGTACACGTGAGTCATGAGTTCTATGTTAGTATAAGCCCCAGTATTGGAAGTCTATTGACAATTCATACTGCGCTGATAATCATCATCATCGTCCATATCGGCATAGAACGCGTCTCCGAGCTGCACTTCCTGGTACGTTAGAATTAGCTCAATAATGGTCAACCACACCTGGATTCTGGTATGCTCTTGGATGGGTTGGAGTTGTGTAAACCTGTCCAGGCTCGCCATTATCGATGATTCAATGTGGCTTATATAATCCCATATAAAGCGACGAAGAGGGTTTGGCATATATTCATATATGCGATATGGATTTATGTCAAAGAATGTCGATTTGGACTGATCCGGATAGTCCCATATTTTATAAAGACAACGGAATTGAAGGACAGCGGGAAGGAGTTCATCCTGTTCAGTATTAGCAGGGAATCTCCCGCTTTAGAACGACCGCACTTACGTGGAAGAAAGATTCTCTCGACGCTGAAGCCTCATCCACAAGTCTATACCTCAAATTGTCCACAATACTTTCAGTATCCATGCCGCGAGAGGAAATGGGCTTCGGGTGCGGTCGCCACTCTAGTACTTTGTCAAAGGGCGTTCGTGGCACATCCATTGGCGTTGTAGGGTCAGAGGAGTCAATTGAAAGCAGATATTTCGGGACGTTAGTCTTGACCCTGACAGTAAGCAACAAATATAGATTTCTAGGTGAGTACCAGGGACTCCCAAATTGGCTCTCACGGCGAATCATTGAACGAGTTGACGTAGTGTTGGTTTTTTCCGGATCTTGAAACAGACGATTAGTATATACTCATTATATCCATCATTGGACCATACTGTCACGGCGAAGGAACCAGTGCTCTAACCAACTGAACCAACCCGCCCCAGCGGGCAAAAGGACAACGTTGTCAAGTCAGCGCACTTGATTGTTAATAGAGCTTATCACCACCCCTTACACATACCAATACATGGAAACCGGCTGGTTTTATACCTGACGACGTGGATTCACTTACTAAGATTGGTAGTGAAGACACTGTCCAGCGTGCCGCAGACGCATTTCTGTTTGACTCCTGTAGTTCTGTTACCTACGCTTGCCAGTCGCAGGGTGGGTTGATTGACAGTGTCGTGATTTGATGTGACAAGTCCATCTCCATCGTCCTGTGGCCTTGGAAGTGCAACACCCATATCCGAGTCTCCGAATGTGACGGAACTGCTTGATGGGTCATCGCCGTTGTTGAACCGGAAGTTCCGCCGATTCCTAACTCCCTGGGGAACGTAAGATGTAGTGGTCTTGAAACTGGAATCCATCACGAAAGGGCTCAACTCAGATGTCGATAGAAACCGCAAAGTGATCAATGGTGGTTCAGCCCATTGATTGCATCGCATACCTCGGTTTCGTCTCCAGCGCAAAACAAGGATGAGGAGAACCAAGCAAGTGAAGCTAGGAACTCCGATAAGCCAACTAGACACAGAGCGAATTTTGTGATTGGCGGAGGTGGCGTCACCTAGCCTGTTGAGTATAGCAGTGCCAGTGAATGGCAGAAGCCTCCTCCAGAGTCTTGGTGGGGGCTCAAGGTGAGTGTCCTTCAGCTTTAAGCATTCAGGGGTTGGCCAATCATGCTAACATGAGCTTCATCAGAATTGACCCATTTCTCTGAATAGGTTACCAAGCCTGCTAACTTACTGCTTCACAGTCCTGACGGTAGTCTTTGTCATTTGTCCACGCGGTCATCTGTAACGATTTGATCGCAGGCCATAGTGCTATCCCAGCAATTAGCACCCCCAAGATGGCAAATATCACATTCCCAGATGCGTCAAGTATCTTCTTCTTTACTGCGCCCAAGTTGAAGAACCGCAGGATCGCAGAGCCGAAGGAATCCCAAGCCTTTGAAGCAGGAGTCGGAGCATTTCTTGAGGTCGTACGAGGAGCTGATGGTGGGGTTGCGGCGGAAGGTGAGCTATTAGCAGCTGTGACCTGAGGCAGAGGGCTAGAAACACGTCCCCTAGAAGCGCTGGGACCCGATGTAGAGGCAGGCGCTGGCACTGTGGCAGACATATCTCCTCAGGCCATGTCATCAACCAAACGTGCGAGATAATGAAGTACAAATAAGAACTAGAATTTGATGGTCAGGAAAATGTCTAGGACTCTTCAATTCAACATTGCAAGTGCACTGCCTCCTTGCGGAGATGGCAGTGCCCCGCACTTGCGCCCGCGTGAATAATACACCAATCATATCCTTTCCAATATGAACTTATCAACAGCAGCGATAGAGAGCCTGGTCAAGTCCTGGCGAATACTGAAGGAAGCCCAAAATTAATCTACAATCGCACTCATTTCCATTGATTGACGTGAGTAGCATAATAGAATATGGTGTCTGTTCAACTATGGCGTACTTTCCTCGCCATATCTTGAGGCTCTTTCACATGCTTCCTTCCTGTAATTTTGACATGGAAGGCGAAGATATGGCGTTAGGTAAACCACCGGCCATAACTACGGGCTAGACGGCAGCCCAAGTTTCTGTGGCGGACGGCTAGCATTCATGTTTGCGGTTAAGAGCACTGCCAGGAGCCAATTATAGATCAAGCTCGGCGGCAGTCTGGACGTCGGCGGAAACTTGGTGGTACCATGTTCAGGGGATCAACTAGACTGCTGACTAACTGCTGGTTTGCGCTCTAGCTACTGGACCCCTTAGGACTCGAGCAAACCATGCCTGGCCCGCCGCGTACTATTAACTCTGCTATGGGCCTCCTATGGCAGACATACCTCACAGATGCTGGGCGCTCTTTTAAGGCAGCCTGCTCCTGCTCATAATCAACTTGAGGGTAACGACACGGACCACGGTCCGCAAGTCGTCGCATACACATCACAATGGCAGGGCCCAACAAATCCGGCGCCTATCAGATGCTGGATTACCAGGAGTCTTCCACCAGCGACCATGTCACATCCCACCACCGCCCACGAGCTCCACGAAGACCAAGCACTCTCGGCGCCTGGAAAGCCGAAATCGTGATCCTGGTCGCGTCCTGTGGCCTGATCTCGTCCATCGTCGTCCTTCTGCTCCACTACAGGGGCCAGCCATACCCGCAATGGCGCGTAGGCATCAACATGAGCACCCTGGTATCGGTCCAGTCGACGCTGCTCCGGGCCTTCACCGTGACCGCCCTGTCCGAGATCCTCGGCCAGCTCAAATGGTCGTGGTTCCAGGGCCCGAGGGGCCGGCCGCTTGCCGACCTGGAGCATTTCGATAAGGCGTCCCGGGGACCCCTGGGCGCGCTGCAACTGCTTTTTCGCGTACCCCGGAGCCCCCTAGGCTTGCTCGCCTCGGTCGCCATGATCGCCTCCATGGCTATCGGGCCCTTTACGCAACAGGCTCTGAAGGCTGTCGGGTGCGAGCGCCCGGTTCCGGGGGCGCAGGTGTCGGTACCTGTGGCCAATTACGTCTTTGGCAACGAGCCGCTGGGGGACGGCTATCCGGCCTCCCAAGGACAGGCAGTTCATCTCAGTGCCGCCCTGAAGGCTGCCCTGACCAGCGCCATGGCCAACGCGCCGAGCGAGGTCGTGACGGCCGTGCCGGTGGGTTGTTACACGGGAAACTGCACCTTCTCCGAGTACCGTGGAGTGACGTACTCGACCATGGGGCTCTGCAGTAGATGTTTCGATACGAGTCGTCTAGTTCAGCACAATGCTAAGTATGGCAACACCAACTACTCCTTGCCGAACGGCCAGTCCATCACGGTAGATATGCAGAATGGCGTCGATCTATCTATCAATGCGGGTCGGATGGACAGCAGTAGCAACTCGGGGTCGTCCAACGAATACGAACAATACGGGTACGACGACATAACGTGGGCTTCTTCTCTCTTCCCCGATGGCTTTGGCGAATTGGCGCCCTCGTCAATCTTGAATATCAGCATCCTGACCTACACCCAAGTGCCGTGCAGCGACAGTCTATAAAGTATGCCGAGCTGTTTCAACAACATCAGCACATACACCGTCAACAACACCCGCCCGTTTGCTGCCACCTGCGTGCTGTACCCTTGCCTCCAGTACATATCGGGCAGCGTCGCGGGTGGTATTCTACAAGAGCGTGTCATTTCCAGCGCGCCCGCCTCCCAGTGGCTGAACCCCGACGCCATCAACATCTGGAACCGCAGCATGCCCAGCTTCTTCGGCCACGACAACTTCACCGCCGTTCGCTCGCCCTGCGTAATCGACGGCGTCGTCTACGATACCTCCAATTTCTCCACCTACACCGGCGCGTCCGAAACGGTGCCCCCCATTGGCAAGCCCATCGCCAACAACAAAGACGACCGCATGTCGGTACCCCTCCAGTGCCTCTACAAAATGAACAACAGATTCGCCTTCGACTTGGCCGAGTACCTGCGCCTCCAAGCCTTCCAAGGCGCGTGCGCCAGCGCGCTGAGCCAAACGGCCGGGACGACGACAGGAGGCGACTTCTCGTGCGGGACCTGGCTGCAGGGGAAGAACGTCAACTATTACCGGGACCAGTTCTGGCTCGAGCCACTCTTCAACGGAGGCCGCGCCAACCTGTCCTCGGTCTCGGCGGCCTTTGACCGTTTCACCGCCAGGGCGACAGAGCAGATGCGCGCCGAGGGGACATCGCTGTTCTGGCAGCAACCGCATCAGCAGAAGCGGCAAGAAGGTGCGGCGGCCGAACGCGCCCGCGCCGACGCCACGGGTGCCGTCCTCGCCCCCGGCATGTGCGTGCAGATAAAGTGGCCATGGCTTCTGCTACCGCTCCTGGTGCTCGGTCTCACAGTCGCGCTGCTGGCGGCGAGCCTCGTCGCGGCCATGAGGACGGGCCGGACGGGGACGGGGAGGACGCCGGTGTGGAAGACTTCGCTGCTGCCGGCCGTGCTCTACGGGGGGTTCGCGTACAACGGGCGACCGGGATCGGGTAGTGGCGGCGGCGGCGGCGAACCACCGGCTACGGTGGAGGAGATCGAGCGCGTGGCGGGGGATATGAGGGTGGTGTTTGAGACGGGGCCGGGGAGGGTTGGGTTCGTGAGGAGGAGTTGAGAAGGACAGGGCTGCAGGCGAATGGCATTCATGACGGGAAAGCGGAAGTAGCACTTATTTGATGGTTTGTGGGGCTTGAATGTAGGATTGGAAGCAAGAGAGGTGACCGTAGCAAAGCCAAGGTTACATATTTTTACTGATAATATGGACGCTTCTCGCAGAGGCATTCAGCGCTTGGTATATGTCGGAATAGTTAGTCATGTGCCCGCTGGCCATGCGACCATTTCAAGCCATCTCAAGAGATATTACGCAAAAGGTTTCCGCCATTCTGCAGAACTTGGAACACCTTATTCGGGTCGTACTTATCCGAAACATCCATCATCTGCTGCAAGCTGCTGGCGCCGTAACTTCCCAACACCGTCTGCGTCGGGCTGGCGTCGTTCATGAAGAAGAAGCCGAGATGATCGCCGCTCGATATGGCGAGTTGCTCAACGCCGATTCGCAGATTGTCTACGTCTCGTATGGCCTGCTCGTCTAGATCCGCATCCTGCCAGGCGCCGGCGCCAACCCACCCTGTATTACCACATGGCCGAGTTAGTTCAAGGTAATTGCGAAAGGGATTGCGGTAATGCGCGACAGGAATGAGAGAAATTGACAATTGAAACGCACAGTCTTGGGCGACTTTCTCGACTCCCATGATGTTTCCTCCCCTGTCTTCTCCCTCCCGCACGGCGCTGCAGGTGACGGGTTGGATCGTGTAGAACAACCCTGCAGCCGAAGTCCTGATGGCCGCGAGGTAAAGCTCGTGGGACTTGATGTAGAGATCCAGCGACACCTTGGTTGCTGTCATTGACTGTGTCCGTCTATGTAGGTTGGCATATTAGATAAAGTCCAAGCACCACGACCGATTGAGGTTTCGCGTGCACGCACTCGTGACCTACCTTGCGCTAGGTGCATTGAACTGAATGCCTCCCACCAGTGACTTGATGGTCCCGTCCGTCCACGGAACGGCTTGAAAACACCGCCGCGACCTCAGCCAGGGAGTCGGCGTACAGGAGCCCCACCGCGACGAATGTAGGATTGAAGCTGACGAAAAGACCGATCTTGGGGTCGGTCTCCATGGAGTCCTGGACCCGGACGGTGGCCTTGAGGACGTTGACGTAGTCGGCAGGGTCGTACAGATGCACGGCATACTTGGTTTTAATCAGGGGGTGCGTCTCGAAGTCTAATCGCGTGACGATTCCTGCACAGAGTATGTCAATATCAGGACACAGAGGTAAGGACAGGATAAATGGGGTGCAAAAAGAAAACAGTTGGGATGAAGCATCTCGTGCGCACCGAAGTTCGTCCCTCCGCCTTTGATCGCTTTCCAGAGATCGGGGTTCGTGTCCAAATTGGCATTGACAACACGGGAGTCACCCAGCACAACCTTCCATTTACCATAACGTATCGTATGTCAGCTTGAGAGCGCAGGCCTCTTCGTCACGAAGGGAGTCATCCGTACCTCGAAGTTCTTGACCCCATCCGCCGGCAGACCATGGAGGTTAGGAAAAGCTGACATGCCACCTAATAGAGAAACGGTTTAATTAGTGTCTAAAGCACCGAGTGCATGTATAGAGCAATGAAGAAGTGGGACAGTCCGTCCCAGACCAGGTACCCCGTACATACCGCCCAGTGTGAAACCCCCAAGCCCAACACCAAAGTTGCGAGCCCCGACGATCGAGCGACCGCGCTCCTCGAGGAAAGTGTAAACGTTGCCCCATGTGCTACCGCCGCCGGCGCGGAGGATGAGCGACCCATCTCCACCCTCATCGAGGGCCAGGAAGTTGATGTCGCGCAGGTCGATCACGACGCCCGACTCGCCCACGCTGCTGAAGTTGGCGGTTGGGTGATGGCCGGTGCTTCGCACCGCGAACTTGGTATTCGTCTTCTTCAAGGTCGCGAGCACGGCAGCTACCTCGGCAGTGCTCTGGGGCCGTATGTAGGCCGCTGCTGAGAGCCAGCAGGTTCGGGACCTGAAAGCGGTGTAAGGTTATTAGTTTACCCAGAAAATATGGTTTGAAGATTAGCCTTGAAGCAGCGGTAGTCTTCTCAGTAATCTCCTATCCGGGACAGATATCACTCACCATGGGCGCTCTTGCTCAGCTTCGTACCCCTCTTCTTGGGGGGTCGTGACGGTGCCAGTAACTTGCTGTCGTAGAGTCTGGCAAACAAGAGCAGCGCGGTTCGAATCGTTGGAATCCATGGTCACGATAATTAGTGAAGCACTCACCAGTATCGTAGTCAGCACAGCTGATGCCCGGAAGCGACAGAAAGAAACTGGTCGGCTCACAACTGGGGCGTGATGATACGAGCAAATGTGCCCAGGCGCTATCTATGTAGAAGGAGGAGGTGAAACCCAGCAACAATGTACGAGTGCTAAATCTAACAAATATTGGAGAGATCGGTCTGGAGCGTATGTCGTTCCTTTTCGTCATGTCCCTTCGGAGGGATTGGCGCGGAGGAACTCCAAGGTCGGTTTTGTGATCCTTGAGGCAGCCTGACTGCATCTACCCCGACTTCATTATTCTTGACAAGACTAGCTCTCAGGATAGACAATTGCTTGATGCCTTCCTCGCAAGAACCAGAAACATGGGACCACCAGAAACATGTATGTCGTACCTGACGCGTAGTATTGGCCTCAAAACTGTCTTGAACGAGACTCTGGAGTAGGCAGCATTGCCAGTGACTGCACAACACTCAAATGTCGTACTGGCTGTCTTGAAACGGAGTTTTAATTGCCTACATACATCAATACTTCCATCGGCCATTGATCTTATTATGACCTGCTCCCAGGCATGCCGTCGCCCATCGCTACTCCGAGCCATGCTGCCCCCGGGGCGACTGGTGGCTTGGCGGCAGCACCGGGAAGCCCTCTGCTGATCGATCCGGCTCTCAGTAACCTGAATGAAACTCCGGCTTCGAAGAAGCGAGAAATATGGTAAATCCACCTCTAGCCTTTATCCTGTCATGTCCAAATATCTCTTTGTTCCCACCTTAACTAACTTTGGGTACCTTTTCTAGATGCAATCGGCCACAGCCTTCCGACGCTTGTTCCTACCGGCGCCGCCGCTCAGCCAAATACCAGTATTGAAACCACTGTACACGTATACGTTCGAGTTTTCCGGCTGTGCTTTTACAAGTAAATCCAAGCGCTACATGCCGGACCACGAAGCAGCTTGCTTGCAAGTATGCTAAACCTGACGAACACCCATTCTGTTGCAACATGGCAATCTACGTGTAGACACGATGTCTTGCTTTGGCAGCGGAATGATCAGTCCAGTGTCTTCTCATAGCTCGCACGAGACAAGGAGCAGCATCATAATGATAACAGGTATGTAGGGTAATAATTAGGTGTCTTGTAAAGTACTTATAAGTTTCCTTCTTAATTCCTCACGATACATGACCACGACATCTCCTATTGAGTCTTGCACTTTCTCGTTGATCTCGTCAATTATCGCATCTCTTGACATGTCTCGTATCTCGGCCAACTCGAGCCCAACCCTGCTGCAGTCCGCCTCCAGTTCGCTCTGATGAACGTCCATGTTGGCCACAGTTTCTTCCAATACCTCATGCTGTTCTCCGAGCTCATCGACCCGACTCTCTAGACCTTGCAGTTCCCTCACGCAACCCTCTAGCTCTGCGACGCGACGCTCGAGCTCCACGTTCCGGTTGTTACACTGCCTATTTTCGGCTTCAAGCTTCTCGATTCGCTCGTCCTGCAGTCTCATTCGCGCTTCGATGGCAACCAGCAGGTTATTTGAGTAATCAAGATTAACTTTGACCGATGGCGATGGAGACTCCGTTTCGACGAAAGCTTGTGCATCGGGCGACCATAATCGGCCTCGCTTTGATGTTGCTCGGTCCCTATATTCTTCGCTACTGCCGCGGAGGTGACGTTTACGATCGTTCGCTGGTGCTGATGCGAAGTGTTCATCCTCGCTTTCTGGATACCCTGGAAGCTCTTCATCGTCGTCTATAGGCCCGTAGCCCGATGGAGTGGTGACCGCAACAGTATCATTGTCCGATTCGTGCGATCCAGGTGTGCGTCCATCGTCTTCGTCCACATAGATTGGCGGAGAGCTGGAGTGGCGCTTCTTGTCGTAGACGTGGCAGTCATTTTGATCAACGGTTGGCAACAGCTGTGGTCGCTCAGGTGCTACTGCAGGGTGGGCGAATGCGGAACCGAGGAACGGCCGAACAGCCTTGAAGAAGATATTGTATGTCGCTTTCGGCAATGCATCGTGGGGCATGTACACCGAGAACACCGAGGTGCCGGCGAGCAATGTGATGATATCAGTACCTGATTTCTGCGGTTCGGATACGACTCCACCAGCCGGATTGACGAGTTGACCACAATTTCGTAGCTGGAAATGAAGACGAAGGAGATTTCTTCGCGTGCTACCGAGCAGCTGGCGCACAAGTTCCATGCGTGGCGGGGAGTCGACCAGTTGGGTAGTATGGTCGTGTATCGTGCGCGTTAATGATGAAATGCGATCGGGAGTAATCTGAACGGATGGGGGCTCTCTGTTGGCAGTATCGATGCTGAAGGTGAAGAGAACCGGCGCCGACGGACTGCTTGTTGTCTCTACATGAAAAGAAACGGCGGCGCTTGCCGCTGGGTTGATGGGGGCTTCGCACACAACGACGGCCGAATGTGCGAACCGCGCCGTCATGTTATCGGTAGATGGGGAGGGGGGCCTACAAATACTGACCTAGCACACCTGCGAAAGATCAGCGTGGCCCAGATCCTATTCTTACAACATCACAGATACCCTTAGACGAACCGTAGCTTGATCAGAGGGCGTCAGAGAACCGTGATCTGCGACGTGCAATGCAGACAGGCTCGACGTGATCCACTGATCCGGCTCAATCAAGGAGTACTATGAGCGGCAAGAATGAGAAAAGGGAACACGCGTACCTTCTAAACCCGGCTTGCACTATTGATTGCGACGCGCTCCAGGCGTGGTCCAGAGCCTTACCCTCGAAAGCGTCAGAGATACCCTTAGAGGAACCGTAGCATGACCAGAGGGCGTCGGAGAACCGTGATCTGTGATGTGCGATACAGACAGGCTCGACGTGATCCACTGATCCGATTCAATCAAGGAATACTCATGAGCTGACAAGGAGCAGAGAAATGGAAACACGATTGAAAACGCGGCAAATAAGCCTGTGAAGGGTTCTGGATGTGATATGATGCGATTAATGTTGGGTTGTTGCTGTACTGAAGTGATGTTTCTGATTCGATCTTAGGTTGTGGAGATCCGAGGTTGGGGATGAAAATGCGTAGAATGGATGGATTGATGTGAAACACAGACAAGAGAGTGGTCGGAAAAATTGATCCGTCCAGATGGGTGGGGCTGGGTTGAACGTTAGTAATCAGGCTGTACAGATATGTGGGGCTGCTAAAGTGCGTGCATTCCTTTAGGGGCCCAGGCAATCAATCCACTGACAATCGACACCCCACTATCAAAGTTGTCTGGGGGAGGGAAGGCCGCGTCCAAAAAGTCATGAACAGAGGAGAGGGGTCTTGGATAATAAGTTCGAGTAAACCTGAAAATCGCCATTTACACCACTATTTTCTGTATCGGGTTATCGATGGAATAACCAGGGACGAGATCTCTGGCAGTGAAATAATCATAGTCAGGAATAATTGTGGAATTGAATAGCTGGCTGACAACAGGATGGCTTACTGTCAGTACACACACGTACATGTGGTAGCTGATTGATGGTGCAAAGCAGGCAATATATTTTTCCCAATATGTGTTGTTAGTTAAATTATCTCGTCATTCTAGCACGGTTGGAAAATACTGATTGCGCGACAATTGTTCTAATGGTCCTGGGCACCTCAAGCTCAATTCACGAAATCCTTCACTGCTGCATCACACCAGTCAAAGTACTCGCTGGCTCGCCCGGATCCACCTTGGTCCACCCCTTTCAAAGCCAGCAACAAATCTTCCCTCTGGCCAGGGTGCCATCTCCCATCACATATCGCGTACCCTCCCGCCATGACACGGTCGAAGGTGACGGAATCAGAGAAGGCCATCCACAGATATGTCTCCATGCCATGGATTGGATCGCGCAGGATGGGGCGCGTGAGGTAGTACGTCAAGGCCGGGACGGAGCGCCATATATTGGTTACGTATTGGCCGGGGTTGCCTGCGATGTGCACGACGCGGGGTTGGGTGGCAGTGGTTATCCCAGCGCTCTGGTCCGCCTCTACCTGACGACGAGAGAACTCGGATGCCAAAAACCAGTTGGCCGTCTTGGAGGAAGAGTACAGTTCGTTCTGGTCGGTCACGCTGTCGGGGTTCTCGAGAAAGGTTTTGCGAATCCCGTCTTTGGGGCTCATCATCTCGACTAGCACCGAGGCTGGCCAGACCACGCGAACGGCATCCTTTGGGTTTTGCGCTGCCGTCTTCGACAGGATAGGCGTGAGCAGGCGCGTCAACAGGTGGGCGCTAATTGAATTGACGCAGAAGTGGTATTCGCTTCCCTGCTTGGACTTGGGCGCATTGCTCACGGCGCCAGTGCCGGCATTGTTGAACAGGACATCAAGTCGTCCGTTCGAACCCTCCAACTTGAGAAACTGCTGAGCCGCTGCTTTTACGGTCGCGAAATCCAACAAGTCCATGTATATGAACTCGAGGCTTCCTCGCTGGGCCGCGGCGTCTTGGCTATCGTCGTGGTAATGAGCTTTAATGCGGGAAATGGCATCTTCGGCATGTTGGCGGGTCCGCGTCAACATGTAAACCTTACCGCCGGCACCGTAAAGTACACGGGATAGGTGGTACCCGAGTCCCGACGAACCGCCCGTAACGATGAACACCTTCCCGACCTGACTTGGCAAGTTGTTTTCCGTGAGCGGCGCGCCATTGCACGGTGGGAAGAATTGAGTCCAGCCGCTGGCGAAAGACATGGTTGGGACGGTGAGGGAGGGCTGGAAGCAAAGGATGGAAACAGTTCTCGGTGTGCTTTACGGCAGAAGAAACCACCTTGACCTGGGACGCGCCCCCTGTGCTACATCTCCCGTCTACCTGTGCCGCAAATTTTGGCCCCAGGCAGAATCGCAGGCGAGCCCCTCATTCTGTATGTATAACTGCCATTGACCAACACATGCGAACTTCAATCTGCCTTCGAAATTCAAACTCCAGTTGGCTCTAAAATTCGACTTGCTTGCTCGGGGCCTTGGCAGGGCCTGGATTCGGTCACCTATTGGTGGAGTAGGTTGGCTTGTTGGGCCTGTCTGAAGTCAGGGAGCAGGCCATGCGCCCGGCAGTCTGGGACCACGCCATACCTACCTAGGTCGGCAGTATTATCTGGTTGGGGTTGGATCAACGGGCAAACTTTCACTGTGGAAAAAAACGGTCTCGATGACCCCTCATGGTATTGGTGTTACTTCTCTCGACCACGAGGTCTCTTGGTCTCATTACTTGCCAAGAGACAGTGTCATTACGTTCCTACGCTATGTGTGATAGAAGCGACACTTCAGCGCTTATGATAGTGGGAACATTTGTAGATCGATTCTGGATATGGAAAAACTGATAACACAAACCGTGTCCAACAACCAGACAATAATGCAACCCACCGCCCGCGGTATTTGCGTTACATGCACAAGTCGATGTTGGATCCCTCGGCCTGTTGATGTGGGTGGGATACACCATGCCAGCAGATAGTGGTTTCCGCGCGTCAGAATTATTAATATGTATCTGATGAGAAGCCACACCTCGTTATATGAGGAAGAGTGGCACTTTGGGAGCCAAGCATATGAAGCTGGTTCTTATTGGTCGAGATTCTGGGAATTTTGTATATCTATCCCCAACCCTTGTTTATTTAGAGGTTATTTCACTGCACGAGCATCAGCGCGGCTAGTTGTCTCTCATATAAGTCAAATGCACTAATCCTTAACGAGGCGACAAGATCACGTTGGCCTCTGATTAGGGCCGCCGGATTTATCCTTGTATCTCAGCGTAATGTAACATAATACTAATCGACATCCGCATCCCAGGCAGTTACAATTCTCTAATAAACGAATTATTAAAAATACGGAGTTAGAGACTTAGAACGATACCCCAATGCAACCGTGATTGCCTGCATGCGGAACTCTACCCGATTCGTTTAGGGGCCAGTCTATTACGCGTAGAATTAATAACCGTTTGTTTGGCGTGGAGACTGTGAGCCACAGTACGAACTCCTCATGATTAAACATTCGTTACAGAAGTGGTGTGAATGATGTCTTCGTTATATCTGCATGTGAGGCAAGATTGGAAACGATGTCACATTTTTGGAACCAACAAAGTGATCCTCGCTACAGCCCTCTGTATATATGGATATGATAGTAACACCGGAGCAGTTCAGCTCTTGATCTGACAACTCTCTGGAGTTCTTATTCCACACCTAAGCGACCAAGTCTGTACATTCACTTCACGGCCATCAAATCACTGCTTCGCTATGTCCACAGCAACTAGTGGCTCCGTCCTCATCGGCGTGACGATGATGACTGAGGTCCTAGCTGCCGGTTCTATAGGCCTCCGCCTATGGTCTCGACATCTGAAGAAGCGGAAGTTCTTCGCGCATGACGTATTTATCATTTCGGCTTTTGTAAGACGTCTATGCCTCGGTTGGAAGAAAACAGAGATAACTGACTTCATCAAGATATGCTCAACCGCACTTGAAGTAGGCTTGGTTTGTAGTGTCGTGATAGGCGGCCTGGGACAACGAGCGGCCGACTTCATTGATCGGCCCTAAAAGGTGGAAACATTGGGAAAGGTAATTCGGAAACATCGAGCTGCGGAAGAAAAAGGTCAAGGCTAACTCGATGAAACAGCTTATTGTAGCAACCCAGCTTTTCTGGTGTTTCGCCATGACGAGCGTGCGGTTTTCTATACTCCACCTTTACATCAATCTGTTCTACTCCCACTACCGCTTTCGACTCGGATTCTATGTTATTCTAGCGTTATGCGCTTCATGGGCAGTTGGCGAGACTCTCATTGCATTCCTCCTATGTCGACCCGCTTCTAGCTGGGGCCAGCTGGCTGTTGGTGGAACATGCAAGTATGCCTATGCCGCCAATATATCGATACATTCGACCAACTTCATCCTTGATTCCAGCGTTGGGTTGATTCCAATCATGGTCCTCAAGGATCTCAAAATGCTCACAAGGAGGAAAGTAGGTATTGGAAGCATGTTTGCACTTGGTGCACTGTACGTAATAACCAACTTCCTCCCCGAGACTAAAATTGTCTATGAAAACTTCAGGCTCATGCTGATCTGCTAACGATGTAGAATATGTACTATCTCTATTGCTCGTGTTGTACTGTATCAGTTTGCCCTAGGTCTTGGTGGGGAAGACTTTACGTGGTCAGGTTCGACTCTTTACCTCTTTTCGGCCTTAGAGGCGCACCTGGGTTGTTTCTTGATGTATGCCCCTGATCCGCCCGGCAGGCGAGAGGTTGGCATCAACTTCACTCATGTCTTGGGCAAAGTCACTCGTCAACCGTCTTAACACATTCAAGGCCCACCGCAAGACTTTTCACCAGGCCCAGAAAAGTGTAGAGGAGGTACGCCTCGAGCCTGTTGGTGAAAAGCAAAATACACATTTGCACGGGGTGAACGGAAACGGTAGTGATGGGATCCGACACACCGTTCAGCTGGAGCAGTATGTTTCTCTAAGGCGAGATGTTCCGTAGACTTAGGGTTAGAAAGAGCCGAGCGTCTGTGGTATTGATGACGGGATGGATTATCAAATCTGCTTGTGACCAAAAAGGGGGAGAGAGGGGTTTTATCAATCAATGACCTGCTCTCCGTCGAAATCTGGAACATTGCTGATGGGAGTACTGGGCTTCCGATATCAGATGTATATAAACAAATCACCGCGATCTTCCGCTTTTTTACTTCAACAAACGTTCAATACATAATAGAAACAAGCCATGTCGCGGAAAGTACTGTAAATATATATTAAGTAACGATGTCTCACTTCCCTCCCTGAACCATGCCAAACAACTCGCTTTGGCACTTAGCATGAAGCGCCATCACAGGCGGATGCATGGGTGGGATGATCTGGCAAACCATAGCGCCACGTAGTCCGCTTTCGTGATCGATGAACCACTCGCAACTTGGCACACCACCCCAGATCGTCGTGCCAGGGGCAAACTGCCCAGGTATACCATCTTTCGCCACCATGCCGGCGAAGCTCCAGGTCTTTCGGACCGACAAGGGCATCGACATGCCGATGAACGCCGTGTGGACCGGCGACTTGGCAATGTACTTGTTGAACTCCTCCTCCAGGTGCTCGTCGAGCTGGGGGCGGAACAGCTCCTCGTAGGACTCGGGCCTGAGGAGCCGCGAGTCGCGACGAAGGACTGCGGAGAGGAACGCGTGGTAGGCCTCGGTGGAACCGAAGAGCCCGGCGCCGCCGAGGCAGTCGGTCCCACCCATGAGGATGTCAAAGGACGCCGCATCGACCGCGGGCGGCTCGCCCTTTTCGTTGAGTGTGCTGATGTCGGCGATCCGGGCCGTCATGTGCTCCCGGGACTTGGGAAAGAAGCTCATGTCCTTGTCGATCCCCAGGGGCTTCCAGATGCGCTCTCTCGCAAAGGCGTCGAGGGTATCGCCCGTGGCTACCTCTAGAAGCTTCCCAGCCCAGTCGTGGCCCCCGCCGTAGGAAAAGCTGGTGCCGGGGCGGAAGACGAGGGGCAGGACGGACTTGTCCTCGACGGTGGGGCCGGTCCAGGGCTGCTCGCCGCGCGAGGCGCGCCACTTGGCCAGGTCGGGGGCGAACCAGTCGTACTCGTGGCCCGAGGTGTGCGATAGCAGCATCCGCGGGCTGATGGGCGTCGTATCTTCCTCTAGGACGGCCGCATTCTTGGCGTCGTCGAAGCCGGTGATGATGCCGTGCTTGCCTATGCTGGGGAGCTGGGACCGGACATCGCTGTCGAGAGACAACTTTCCGTCTTCTACGCACTGCAAGATGGCGACGGAGGTCATGAGCTTGCTCATGGACGCCAGGGCGCAGACGGTGGAGGTGGTAAAGGGGAGATCGCGGCCGGGTTTCTGGCTGGCTAGGCCCATAGCCTTAGAGTAGATGATGTTACCTAGACATTCCGTCAGCGAGCCGCCCGTTCAAGGAGAACCATTGATTGGTCCCCAAAGTGCCAATGTTTGCTTATATCTGTATATTCAGAGTTGTGGCTTCGTGTTGGGCGGGTTGTGTCATAATGGGTGACTTTATGAAGCACAGTCAAAACCGGGAGAACAACCCGTTCTTGTCGCCTGCCATTACGGCGAAGCCGGGAAGTAAACCCGACTTAAGCGCATCCTCGTATATCTTATCGATTTTCTGTGCCATTGTCGTCGGTTTCTTGGTAGAGATTGGATAGTCTACAGCCAGGTGATGCTGGTGTAGTTCATTTATTACAGACCGGCAGTTTACACCAGGGTTACGCTTCATATATAGACCGGAACAGGCACCTGTGACCCACGAAAGCGATCTGTCATTGTACTTCAACAACACCAAAGGGTAGGTAGATATACGGACCATGCATGGACTAGCCGTAAGCTAAGCATCTAGTCTAATGGAGGCTCAGCTTGGCTTAAAAAGTGATGTCAGCGCCAATACGTGGTTCCATCTAGTTCACATTGACCGCATCCACCCAGATCTCACTAACAACGGAGTACACAGTCAGCAAGTTGTTCCGGCCTACCAATCCAGCTACTAGCTTGAATCCGCCACGTTACACATCGTATAATATCAGACCACATAATGCGCCTGTGGACTTTTGGTTTCCTTAGGCCACCTGGGTACCTCCGGGGAGCTCAGTGATCCCTAATAGCAGCGTTAACTGGGTGGGTATTTGGGGAGTCTGAGTATGTACTTACAACCACCAGACCCAACATCTTCCTTGGCCTGCTGGGACTTGGTACATCCAATGGCGTCTTTGCCATCTTGGATCGTCAGAACCTTGTCACAGTACTCGCTGCCGCAAGTCTTTCCCAGACTATCCATAGCACGCTGAAGAGCATCATCTTTCCAGCCAAAGAGGTAGTCACCGTGGGCACCATAGCCAGTACTGCATGAAAATGAGAGGGTCAGACAAGCTGCCCAAGGGAGTATTGCGGGTTGCAGTGGTGGAGAGGAGAACTTACGGGTCGCCAAAGCTGTATACGAGCGGCTGCTTCCCATCCCGCCAGTACCGGGCGTCGTTGAACGGGGTGGTGTCGAACATGATCTCGTACATGACCTGGGGGATGCGCACGGGGTGGGAGGCGGGGCAGCGGTCGCCGGCGAGCGCCATGCCCGAGGGCGCGTAGGCGACGTGGCTCTGGTGGTCCGGGCTGTCGACGTTCTTGCCGTCCCAGCACGACGGGAAGATGATGGTGGCCCGGATGCCGCCCGGGCAGGGGGTCTTGGGAAACGTGGCCGTGTCGCTGCGGTCGCAGGGCGCGCCCGACCCGCCCGAGGTCCGGTCGGATTTGGCCAGGCACCGGTGGCAGATGCCCGGAGCCATGCCGGTTTTGCTGCGGAGCATGGGGTTGCCGGCGAGCATGCGGAAGCCCTGGGGGTGCTCGGTGTTGGTGGGCTTGGTTATGCGAAATGAAGATGAGAGGGACTCACCACTGGGAATGCGGTCACTTTCATGTTGCGTCCGGAAAACGGCAGCATGTAGTAGACCGTGAGACCGCCGTCTTGGGGGAGAAGGGTTCCGTTCAGGCGGCCGTTCGCCATCTGGGGGACGCGCTTGAAGGTGCCGTTCTCGGGGGACTGGAAGTACATCGAGGCAGTCCAGTAGTTACTGGTGTCCTCCTTGTAAATGCAGGATGTGCAAGTGGACTGGGCGGGCGGGTCGATTGTGTTCGGGTCCATCTGTTATGGACATCAGGTGTCAGCTACGCATCGCACACATCTCCCCTGATGAACATGCCTCAGTTAATGATGGGAACTTTCATACCGTGACGTTGAACGAGTTGCCTCCTACGATCTGGTGTACGTGGGGAGATGGGTTGAGCCCCGGCGCGACCAAGGGGTCCACACGCTCGACGACAAGCTGCGAGCAGCCAAAACGCAGGAACGAAGCGGAACCCAGGCTTTGGCCCAGGGTACCATCCGCGAGGACCGCGGCGGCTGCAAGATGATGCCACAGCATCTTCAATCTGCTGGTGTGAAATGGCAAATTGATATGGAGGAAGTGAAACTTGGGTTTTGGAGGGTGCGACTAATACAGATGCTCCGCAGGGCATCAAACATAACCCTGGGATTGGTGCCTGGGGTTCACCATTCTTAATATAGCAACACGAATATCTACACCTATTCAATCATGCAGCAAGGGAAAAGTAGATGGACGTTATCATCTGTTCACTCCCGATAACCGCGGCTCCTTGGCATTATGAACCCCCAAGCCTTAGAACCCACCGCGGTATATTGCAATCTGGAACCTGCACTGCTATTGGCCCAAGCTTCTGAGTTGAGAGCAGTCCAGCTCTGGTTCGACCAATAATACCATCATGCAGTGTATTTAGCCAGTCAAGACCAGCAGATCTGGAATCTGCACGCTTTTATCAATTGAGGAAGACATGAGCTTCGGCAGTTGGTGTTGCATTCGAGTTGCGTTAGAAGGGTAACGGCCAGCGCTGCAAGCGCTCCAATGCGCCGCTAAGGGGCTACCCAGTTAGCCCTGGAGGTTAGGCACTGTTGCGCCCAGAGCTATCCTTGGGAAATAAAAGTGTGATTCAGCGTGCCGCCGCAATTAAGGTGCCGAATAGAGGCTCAGATCGTATGTGCGTGAATAACTTCCGCCATAGATACGAGCAGGAGAAGCGACACATAAGTTATCCTGAACATATTTCTATATACTCCAAAGAGGTTGATGCATCGGAAAGGTGCGGAAGATGTTGCGGCATGTCGCTGATTGTCACTCCCTATCGAATACAGCGCAATCCCTGTGAGGTATGGGATTCAGTGACCAGACACATCAAGTTGATACTTTTAGTTGCAGGGCTCTGATATATTCGTTCAACCCTACTGCGGTCGAATGTTGAGGCTGTGTCCATTGAAGTCGACTAGAAGGGCTGGTTCTACTGAGCCTCACGACTGAAAGGGGTATATAACAGAGCTGTGCGATGCTATATATAAACCAGCTGGTCCGAGTGCCGCTGCAATGAGAGGATGGACGAAGAAATTGCGTAAACAGCCAGCAATGTTCTGGACCACTCGAAACAGAGAATGGAAACCATATTTCTTCGTATAACACTGGGTATCAATCGTGATTCTGGTGGCTGGCACAATCCTGGACTTTCAAACACGATCAAGTGGTGTTCCTAGATCGAAAACCGATGTCTGTGGCGGGAATGTGTGGAAACCTTCGTACAGCCATTTGAGCAGCGAGGGACTCTCATCCAACTTGATACCATCCAATGGCATATCGCATTGCAGCGGAATATCTCTAATGCAACATAACTAACACCCCGTGGGCTATTCCATTGACTACATACCACATTTCGCCAAGAACTGTCACAGGGAAGGGAATAAACACCATATGCCTAAACCAAATGGCAATGACCAGTGAGCCGCTAGCACATACTGCCAGGTTCCTGGTGCTCCTAAAGCCTCCGGTCCCAGATTACGATAGTAGCCGAAACCTAATATCGCTTTTCGGCACCCATTAGGGGTTCTAGGCATTCGATGGTATACGACGAGGCCTGCTGAATGTCTTGGCACAGCTTGGAGAATATAATACCTTTGCACATTGCCTTCCCCAGCTTGCTGATCCCAGAACCCTTTCTCACTTCGGCGTCCGTCAGAGCAACGGTCAGTGTACTACACGATAATTCGGAATTCAATTCTCATAAGACAGCTGGACAGACCATCGTCTCTGCCTTTGCAAGTGGCCTGACCCTTGGGTTCTTCTCTTCGGTAGATGAAATCCCCCACGCCGTTACCCTTCTCGATCCGCACCACCAATTGCTGGGGAGCACAGTACCAATATCGCCAATATGACGGCCAACATACCCGCCTCCGTTCTTTCGTCCCTCGCCGCATCCCCAAACTTCCAGGGATTCTATGTTGACGGGACAAGTAGGTCCATCCTGTTTGCTTTCGTCTCTTTATGGCCCCGTCCCTTGCTCTGCAGCAGCTGACCTCCTCGTCTAAAAAGCCCAAGCCGTCATGCTGGGCACCGACTACACCTACACAACCAGCGACAGATGGGCCGGCGCGTACATGGATGGCGGCTTCGCCACGTTTTACACGGAAGGATACGGATCGGTGCTGGTGGAGGACGGGACAACACGGCCCTGGTAATACGCCTTTCTGCCCCTGACGTATTCGCATCGATAAAGAAACTGACGGCAGAACCAGCGGTTCGTCGATGAGCGCCGGGACCATGACGATATACCAAACGTATCCCAACGGATCCCCGCTCTGGCTCACCTACTTTTGCGCGCAGAATTGGGTGGCCAATACCATATACAGGCAACTGCAGGTGACGAGCTCAACAATGTGTAAGACATGTTGCCTCCCTCTCCGTCCCCTCGACTAGGCAATGGTATAAGTTAACACGTACTGTGAGTAGCGACTACTACATCCTCCTCCACGAGCACGACATCGGCTTCCCCCGGCAGCAGTACGACCCCGAGCGCGTCGAGCACCCAGGCGAGCCAGCACAACGACGTCGCAGATGCAACCTCCATTAGCTCCCCGTCGCAGGCATGGATCGCCGGCGCCGTCGTGGGGCCGGTCGCGGGGTGCGCCCTGGTCGGCTTCCTGGTCTTCTGGATTATGCGACATCGCGCGAAGAAGGCCTCGGCTGCGGCTGTGGCGGCGGCAATGGCAGGGGCCGCTTCATCCACAGATGATAATAATAACAACAATGGTCCATACCACAACAACCCCCAGTTATCGTCGCCGCCGATGTCGAGGCCGGTGTCATCGGCGCCGCCCTTCGTTGCTGCAGCAGGTGGTGGTGGTGATGGTGGTTGGGACAGCCAGAAACAACAGTTGGACGGTCGCCCAATTTCGAGCACGACCTATTCCAGTGGTCCTCCGCCCCAGGAGCTCGCAAATATCCCGGGGACAAATAGCTGGCAGATGCAGAATCCAACGGGGCTGGCTCCCCCGCCGGTTGCGGCGGCAGGGATAGGGGGCGCTCATAGTCCGACTACGCCGGCGCCGCAGGAGCTATCGAATATTCCGGGGACCATTGATCATCAGGGGGTGGTGTACGAGATGCATGAGGATAGCAGGTAAATTTCGGGGAGTGTTGCTAGACTAGGCATTCCGATATCCTCTTGTACTATTAAATTGTTCTTGCTTGGATAATGGTAATATCCAGTTCCAATTCTTCCACGGGGTGTTGAGCGAAGTTGGTTTTTGATGTAGATTGGCGTTGCCGGCGCTCGAGGATGCAGGGGTTAACTCAATTTCTTCATTGTCCCCGTCTGTTCCGACAGCCAAATTCGACTGCCCCTGGTTTGACTTAGGACGAGACGATGAGTGTTAGAAGATCAGCCAGTCATTACCTGCCTTGTAACTTGTGTACTATATAGACGTGCATTATCACGATGTATGGGGCCCAACAACTGCGTGTGGTTAACTCAAACTTTTGAGTCAGTGGTCTACCGGCAGTGTCAATATTGAAGCAGGCAGGCGCGACTGCGGAAACTCTACCAAGCTGACCCGCGCTTCTCGAAACAGAATGCTTCATGTCTTCAGCCTCGATGCACGAGTAAATCTTTACAGAGAAGTCTTCTAAATGAGTATTAATTAATTACTCCAGAAATGAACGAGCTCTATAGATTACTTGCATAATTCTTTTCTTTCTTCTCAAGGCAGATTTGATTATGCCTGGAAGAATGGACAGCAGATGCATCGTCCGTGGTTGATGAATTGAATTGGCAGGCGCTGTGCGGGGCTCCATTTTAGAGAGGAAGCCGCCAACGCGAACCACCCAACCGTCGCCCTTCCCTCAAAATAGCATGTTGCGACCGACAAATCCATCTCACCACCTACTTCTGGGAAAAGATTGTCTTACGCCACGGTGTATCGTCACAAGAAGATCACTTACTGCTTTTTGGACCAGACGAGATATCGTATTTGAGTTCTAAAGGTATCATGATCAGATTTATCGAGATCTAACTGAAACAAAACCACCAAATCAAGACTTTCGACTGGCGCCACCTGAACCGGCCAAGGCAATCAGAACAAGCCAACAAACAAAAGGAAGAGAAGAAACATCCCGCCACCCATTTAAGAAGCAATACCAGTAAGTCCGACTAGCTTGCTCTTAACACACACCGCTTTGGCCAATGTCTGGATGGAGCCACTGGAAAGCAGCTCAAGCACCTGGAGCGTCGCCTCAAACTCACGCGTGATGAAGTTGCGAATTTCGATTGCGACCAGCGAGTCCAGCGGGTAGTAAGACAAAGACCTGGTCACGTCAAGGTCGTCTTGCTCCATCATCATGACGGACGCCAGCTTGTACACCAGCCCGTCGCACACCACCTGCTCTGCCTCAGCCGGGCTTTGCGCCGACTTCACCGCGGCATTGTACGAAACGATCTTGGATGACGCGCCCGGCGACGCGTCGGCTGCCGCTGCTGCCTCGGCCGCCTCGCGGAGATACTTGAACTTGGCATCGGTCGTCCAGAATGGCTGCGCACTCGGCGTAATCCGCATACCTGTGATTGTGTGATTGTTGCACGACGCGGCCATGCGCCCGTCAATCGCAGTGCCGAGTAGTGCAAGCACCTCGGCCTCGCAGATGGTATCACCTCCGAGGTTCTTGGCGACTTCGGCCGCTTTCTCCGCGTCTTCTGCGAGGTATCCAGTGTCGGATACGGCAGTCAGGTCCATGGAAGATGCTGGCAACCCTTGCGAAAGTCGATACTGGACAAAGGCGTTCAGGAAGCAATTGGCGGCTGCGTAGGCCGCTTGACCCCGGTTTCCTACAGCGCCTGCAGCTGACGAGATGGCAACGAAGAAGTCCAGCGGTGCATTGCAAAGTGCACGATGGAAGTTCCATGCTCCCTGCACCTTGGACTCGATGACCGTGGTGTATTGTTCGTAGGTCATCTTCTCGAAGAGAACATCCTGTGAGGTTTACTGATCAGCATCTTGTCCAAGGACACTAAAGGGGCTTGCAATCAATTTGCAACTTACACGCAGTACCATGGCTCCGTGGATCACTCCTCGCACCGGAGGCAGGTCCTCCAACTCATAGGCCACCAGGTTTTCTACATCGGCGGGGTCGGCGACGTCGCACTTTCGCACCAATACTTCGGCTCCAAGATGGGCGACCTCGTCAATTAGCTCCTTGACTTTACCCGTGGCGGAGCCGCCTCTGGACAACAACACGAGGTGTCTCGCACCACGACTGACCATCCAGCGGCTCATGCTCCGACCTAAACCTCCAGTACCTCCAATGAGGAGGTATGTCGCGTCAGAGCGGAGGATTTGCCGCGGTGTCTTGGGTGGCGTTGCCTGATACGCATTAGTACGGCAGTTCATCCAACGCATTTGAGTTCTCACTCACCTTTACGTTGTCGCTTGATCCGGGGACCACAACTAGCTTTCCGCACGACTTGGCACTCTGGAGTACCTTCAACGCCCCCTCGATCTCCGAGATTGGATATGTGGTAATAGGTGACGCCGGCCGGACCTTATTGTACTTGATGAGCTTCGATACGTCAGTAAGCAAACGCTGCATGATCTTCGGTCTCTCGGCAGCAAGTGACATCATATCCACCGATGTAAAGCTCGCATTATGTTCGAACTGGACCATCTCTAGACGAGTGCTCGCATCCGTGTCCCGCGTGCCGATATCGACAAGTCTACCAAACTTATTGAGGCACTGCCAGCTCTCTTTGAGAGCATCGCCGCCGACGCAGTTCAGCACAACGTCGACACCCCGCCCGGCCGTCACCGTTCGCAAGGAGTTTCCAAATGCCAGGTTGCGACTGTAGAAAATATGGTCGGCGGGAATACCGTACTCAGAAACCAGGACTTGCTTCTTCTCAGGACTTCCCACGGTCGCGTAGACGTCGGCACCAACCATCTGCGCCAGCGAGACGGCGGCTTGTCCTACCGCACCCCGCTGCCGCGTGGATCAGCACGCTTTCGTCCTCGTGTAGCCGGCCCAGCTCAATCAATGAGTAGTAGGCTGTGCTGTACGCCAGTGGCAAGCTTGCGCCGGCTTCGAAGGTCATGTCCGCGGGCAGCTTGAATGTGAAGCCGGCTTTGGTCCGCAGTTTGGTCGCATAAGCGCCACCTTCGATGGCAAGAGCGGCCACGCGGTCGCCCACTTGCAGACCCCTCACAGCGCTGCCGACTGCTGTGATGACGCCGCTTGCCTCGAACCCGAACTCGGTATTGGCCAGCTTGCCATGAGCCGCGGCAAGATCTCGGTGGTTGACACCAATCGCCCCAACTTGCAACTCGATTTCATCTGATCCCATTGATTCGGCCGAAGTTTCATCATCGGTGAAATGTAAAGTCTCGAGTATACCCGGGTCACCAATTGCCAGCTTCAATGGCCGGTCTGATTGATCGAAAGGTGTCAATCGCAGGGCTGATCGGTTGGTCTCGTTGTGCACGATCTCGTTCATGTCGGGGTCGTTGATGATACGAGGGGTCAGAAGCTGTCCGTTCCTCTCCATAAACTCCAGTTCGCCTGTGGAAGCCTTACTGGTGGCGAAAGCAGTCGAAAACACATTGATTATGGTTCTTCGCATGTAATCCACCGATAACGTGGCCTGGCCGTCGAAATCCAGAGTCGCGAAGGGCAGAAGTGTTTCTGACCGAATTGTCCGACTCAGCCCTGTGACCATGTTCAGATCTGGCGAGGTCGCGTGGTCGTATGCGCCGCGTACTACCCACAACACGCCCCGTACCGATGTCAGGATCTTCTGCAGGGTCGCAAACTGGTCCCCACGAAGAGTAGAGAGCAGCGGTCTCTCAAGTTCAGCCAGGAAGATGCAAAGCTTGTCATTGGCATTGACATTGAACAGTGTACCGGTTGTTGGGCGTCGACCGGTAGCACGCCTTAGAACGTACGCCAAGCTCGTGGCAAGTTCGCGCTGGAGTAGTGTGTCGGCGTGGATGATTGCGACATCGGTTTCTGGCATCTTGGGCTCGCCACCTCTGGTGTTATCTGACTCAGCATCTACTGGCTCCCAGTCAAGCTTGTAGCACAGTTCTCTGTGAGATTCTAGTGCTTCCGCCTCGCGATCCAGGATGGGTGTCACTGTCAGACCGTCCAGTGTAATCAGCGATTCGAGTGGATCTGCAGGCGAGGCAGCGAACATGGTCAATGATATGGGCTGTGTACCGTGAGTCGGCTTGTTGGCCTGGCAGAAAGCTTGGAGACTATGGCCGACGACATTTGTTGCTTCGGTGACATTTCTTGAGATGGAGATTCGGTCGACAGAGGAAGGCAAGTAGATTGTATCGAGGTTCGAACGCGCCTGGCCGACGACTAGCCAGTACATGGATATCAATGACTCGAGGAAGGCAGGCTGGAACACGGCGCTGCTTATGTGTTGGTTCGGCATTTCTTTGGCCACGTCCGGCACGACGAGGTCGCTCTTGCAGCAGGTGTCGGATGCTGACCCATTCACGATACCCTGGAAGACTGGGCCATACGAAACGCCCAATCCTGCCATCTGCTCATACATGCGCGATGAATCGACGGTTCGAGAGACGCCTTGGTTGATGGCTTTGATGGAAGCCTCCCGCAGTGCGCTTATGTCCTTGGCCCGCTTATCGCCATCCACCTCATTTGTGTCTCGATCAATGACCGCCACGAAGCCCTTGCAGTGTTCCTTCCAACCTTGAATGCGGGTCCAGGAGTTGACGTGAAACTCCCTCCACGTCTCTGAGGCTATGATTGAGGTGCGCTCTTGATGTGGCCGAAGTGTCGTCGTAAGCTCAACATCCTCATCCTGGATAACCAACGGCGCCGTCACGACTACGTCCTCGAGCTGGTAGTGGTCGAAATGCTCGCCAGCGTCCAATGCCAACTGCCTCGCAGCCTCGACTGCCATTGCGATGTACCCTGACATGGGAAATATGGTGAGTGATTGGATCTTGTGGTGCTCTAACCATGGTATATCGTCCAGGCGTACGATATTACGCCAGGTTGGCTCAAGGTCGCTAGAGAAGTTCGCTTCTGTGCCCAAAATATCGTTCCGAGGCGCACTTCGGTTCTTGTGCTTGAGGGTCATTCGCGACTCGTGCCAGTACTTGGACGATTTGTTCCACGGGTATCTTGGCAGGTCCGTCAGCAGCACAGGTGCCTTGGCCGGCTTGGGATAGTTGATGGCTTCGAAGTTCAACACAGCGCCCTTCGTGAAAAGGTTGGCCGCAACTTCCATCGCAGTCTCGACTGCGTCCTTCTTCCGCGCCAACATTGAAGCGTAAGGAATCTTAGCAGCAGGCCCACCCGCGGCTTTCAAGATCTGCTTCAGGGGTCCCTGAAGGGCGGAGTGCGGCCCAAGCTCCACCAGCATATTGACACCGGTTCGATGCTCGCCCATTGGTTCAACCATGCTCTGGACCGCCTCACTGAATCTCACCGGACACGTCAGGTTCTGCACCCAGTAGGAAGGCTCCAATTCTAACCCGTCGATTTGTCGACCAACCAGCGATGAGTGAAACCGTATCTCGGTGGACACGGGTGCGTCGACCATGCGGATGGACTGCATGTAGTCTTTTCCGATGAGGCCCATGTGGTGCGAATGATACGCCGTATCGACGAAGAGCTTTCGATTGAACAGCTGCTTCTCCTCGACGACAGCCTTGAGCTCGTCGATACCAGCCTCATCGCCTGAGATGGTGAGGCTGCTCGGGCTATTGTAACACGCAATTCTAACATTCCCGTTCTTGACATCCGAAGTGAGCGGTTCGAACTCCTCTTGTGTCCCACCCACCGCCATCATCGCGCCGCGGAGCTCGGGGTGTCGGTCTTTGAGCACAGGAATCAATCGACCCCTGTGGTATGCTACTGCAACACATGCCTCAAAGGTAAGAACGCCAGCTGCATATGCTGCACCGATCTCACCACTCGAATGGCCAGCGACGGCAGTAGGTTGGACGCCCCAAGAGAACAGGAGATCTGTGAGAGCCAGCTGGATTGCAGTGCATGCTGGCTGGCTGATGTGGGATGCGCCCACTGCAGTCGTCTTCTCGTCCTTGCTCAGTTCTTCGACCAGCGACCATGTGGCCCCTAAAGATGCCAGACACTGGTCTGCGTAGTCGATGGCTTTTGTAAAGACTGGGTAGTGCTCATAAAGCTCGCGGCCCATCCCGTACCACTGTGCCCCCTGGCCTGTGAAGATGAAGCCAATGCGCAGTGGGTCACTCTCTTTGCCAGGCATAGACTTCTGGCTGTTGATGGCGTCAATCAGATCGAAAGAGCGTCGGGCAGGGATGGCCACACGCCATTGCAGTAGTGATCTTCTCTGGCATACTGTATATGCCACGTTACTCATCAAATCTTTCTGGAACATCTCTGGGCGCTGCTCTAGGTAGATGACCAACTGTTTCATCACCGACTCGAGCGAGGTCTTGTCATTGGCGGATAGCGCGAACAACTTCAGCCCCGGGTCTTCGTCCTTCAAGTCCGCGTCGTCCTTGGGCCCGCCCCTCTGCGTGAAGGGGAGGCGTTCGAGGACCACGTGCGCGTTGGTGCCACCGAAGCCGAAGTTGTTGATGCTCACGTACTTCTTGTTCCGAGGCCATGGGCGCTGATTGACGGGGACCTTGAGGTGCCACTCCTTGAACGGGATCTTCTCGTTGGGATAGGTGAAGTCGTAGTTGGGCAGGACGAAACCACGCTCGAGCATCATGGCGGCCTTGATAACGGCGACGATGCCCGAGGCCCCTTCGAGGTGGCCGATGTTGGACTTGACTGACCCTAAGAGTAGTGGGTCTCTTGCTGAGCGGTTGGCGCCGAAGACGTTGTGGATTGCTGCCGAGGGTCGGGTTAGCTTAGTCTGGCTACGAGATTGGTCACTGCAAGCTTTACCTGTCGCTTCGATTGGGTCACCGACTCTTGTGCCCGTGCCATGGGCCTCAATGAATCCCGTGTCTGAAGGGTTGATGCCTGCATTTTGATATACCTGCCTCATCAGGTTTTCTATCGGAAATGGTTATTGCGCAGTCCAGAGATGTATCGACGTAGAAAGTACTAACCTTGTGCTGTCCCGCACGGCATGGTAATGCCGGGTGTCTTTCCATCTTGATTGATGCCGCTACCCACGATGATGGCACGGATAGAGTCGTTATCCCGCCGCGCCTGCTCGAGAGGCTTCAAGATGATCATGCCGCATCCCTCGCCCCGGCCAAACCCCGTTCCCCGGTTATCGAATGAGTAGGACCTCCCCGAATCCGAAAACAGCCTGGACTTGGCAAACGAGATCCAGAACTCGGGGAGCATGTTCAGGTGGCAACCGCCGACGATCGCCATGCTGGATTCGCCCGCGCGCAGGCTCTGGCAAGCGAGGTGCAATGCGACTAGGCTGGAGGAGCAGGCCGTGTCGGTGGTGAAGCTGGGGCCTTTGAGATCGAAGAAGTGGGATAGGCGGTTGGATTGCATTGCATAGGCACAACCTGTAGCTTGGTGCATTGGGATACGATCCGTGTCCCTGAAACAATGGGACTCGTACTCGGGGAACGAGCCACCGACAAACACACCAACGTCTTTACCGACAATTGCATGCTTTGGAACGCCAGCATTCTCGAGTGCCTCGAAGGTGCACTCAAGCAGCAAACGCTGCTGTGGGTCCATAGAGATAGCTTCTTTCTCTGTCAAGCTGAAAAAGGGCGCATCGAAAGCCGCCAAGTCCGCCGTCTCGTCGCTAAGGAAGTGCCCACCCACGGGGTTATGGCAGCCAGCCTTGCCTGGATTGGGATGTTGGAAGCTCAAGGCATCGAATCGAGACTTTGGGATGGTCGAGTAGCCAGACCGTGCCCGCGCGCAGAGCTCCCAGAACTCGGCAGCAGTCGTCACGTTCCCGGGCAGCCGGCATGACATGCCGACGATAGCCAAGGGTATTGGTTTCGTCTTTGGTTTGGGAGCCTCTGTTGCCACACCGTTGGTCGCTGCCGGTGTCTCTCCTGGAAACGCGTCACCGACCCGACGGTGGCCAGTACCGAGGCCATTGGGTGTTCCGCTCATACCGTTGGTGCTGACACCATTGGCCAAGCCATTGGGGCGCCCGTTGGCTTGCGCAAAGGAATCATGACCGTTAACGGCTGAAGGCGCCATGTTGCATGTCTTCTCGTACGTGGCGACTTCAGTAAAGGTAGGGTTTGGAGGTTGGCAAGTGGATAGAAAGGTAAGTGTGGGTGGCGACATCGACAGAATTCACTGCCGGTAACTTATATGGATTATCGCAAAGATGCGGGATCACAAGTTGACATTGTCTGGCAGATGCTCCGCCACTCTAGGGTCCGAGAAATTTCCCATGTGATGCTACAATGAACAATGTAGCTATAACATCTAATCAAACTTTCCAGAAGCTGGCTGAGATCTTCAGCCAAGCGGATGATCATTCCGGCCTCAGAGCGGAGTGTCCATGTCTCAGCCCTTTAGGCGGTACTCAAATCATTACTTCCCTTCTGGTCTATCCGAAACTTTTTGGCTGCGGATAGAAGGAGGAATTATTGCAGGCCTGGCCTGTTCATGGTGCTCCATCACATCAAAGGACTTCCCTAGATCCTGGGTTGCTGCGGGTATCGATAACAGGGGCAGTTGGTTTCGGCAACCCGATCCGTGATCTACGAGTTCTCATTGGCCGGGACCAGGTTCCTCGAATTTGGTAAACTGACACTGGCATGGGAGTTCATATAAGCAATCATATCTGGCATAATGGTCGTCGATCCTATAACCCGTATTTTACCACCAGGTAAATCCAAGGGACCCCGGCCCCGGGGAGCTTCCTCGTTGAAACGAGGCGATGGTAAGCCTGATCCGGATAAGAGCCAGGACATTGCGAACCAGCCAATGCGGCGCCTTCCCGCAACCAGGCTATGTTACTATAATGCGGTATCATAGCCTGGCCTTGCGTTCCATCCAGATAGCAGCAGGTAGCACTGGCAGATGGCAATCTCGGAGTGCGGTTCCTGGAAGACCGAAGTGCCTTAATGGGATCTGGCCTTCGATTAAGCAGTATGAGACCAGGTTCTTGTTGCAACCTGGATATAAGTGATCATCTTAGAGTTCTGGAATGCAGGCCCTGACAGACACTGTCAATGTAACCATAATGCGTAAAGGGACCGACTACATATTGATGTTTGCGAGTTACGAAGATAGGGGCGTGTAATCTGTCTGGATGGTTCCATCAAGAGTGTTACGTTACCAGCCAAAGAATAGTCGGAACAATCCGTTCTTCTCGAACGGCAACACAATGAGCCTAAGCCGATAATATCGACACCCGTGACGTTGGACACATATTGCGACAGCAGACTGTCGTTAGGTTGCGTCGTTTGACCTGCCGGCCTTGGCGCGCGGCACTTGGGACATTAGGATGCAGGTCAAATATGTGCATCTGTGGGGGAGACGCAGAAGAGAGTCTTGGCCGGGCCACCCACATCAAACGTCAATCTCATCTATTTCGTGCAGAGGTGTGTGGCTGTTGGCGGCTTCGGTAGTACAGCCGGCTGTCTATCCTGGATTGAAACCGTCACCCTGCAGCGGCGGCACCCCACCCTGGTTCTGGCTTTTATCCGGCACCGGGGCCGGGACCGCGGTGGAGGGTACCCTCCTTGCGCATGACTGATCAACCACCCTTGCCACATGCACCCTGGTCCGTCATCCCAGAGGCTCACCCCAGAGTCCAATTAGGCTCGGCATCGAGCTCCCAATTGCCCTATCCGGATGATTGGCAGGACCACTTACATGGAGGAAACAGCAGCATTTCCTTATGCAACGAAGCGTGCCCGATGTTGATTGCATGAACGCCTCACTCATGCAACGGCGTTGCTATTTACCAAGCCTCTTCAATTCGCGAAAATTACCAACTACGGAAGCGGCTCGACTTGCAGTATCCGACGGATCTGTCGCTCAGTCCCCTCCCCCTTGTCGCCTCCCCTTCCTAAGATCTCTGATATGCAGTATTTTCAATGCTTTTGCTCCTCTGTCGGCAGGATTGTATACGTGGCAACATTCTTTCGCTGCGTGGACTTTTGCCAAGCCAAACGCCATTGCCCAATCCAGATGAATGAGACCGCATTGCAGAGCTTGGCTTGATCGTGGTGGGAGCACGACCGCAGATATACCCTCCCGGTCGTTTGGTTCCTCTAGATTCCCTGATTATCAACCACACTTTGACTCGCGTCATTCAACCTTGGACCACCATCAGCATCAGACACTCTCAGGATGAAGTTCTTGTGCCTACCCGGCGCCTATGGAAGCGCAGATGTAAGTTATGTTGAGGTTTTACTCAGTCCTTGGACCCTGTTGGCTGATGATGTCTGACTAGAAATTCCAAATACAACTTGGTAAGATTGCGCCAACTCTCAGAATCGCCTAAAGGGCGGTGCATGACTGAACCTAACATTATCCGCACAGCGCCCCTCGTGAAGGAGCTCATGTCCGACGACACGGCCTCGTTCCGCTTCATCGACGCCCCCTGCGAAGCCGTCCCGCCCAAGGGCTTCGCCGACTTCTTCGGCAACCCGCCCTACTACCGCTTCATCGAGCCCGACGACAAGAACACGGAGGAGACGGACGTGCTGTCGCGGATCCGCGACTTCCCGGAATGCGACACGGCCGAGGACACGATGCGCGAGCTCATGAAGGAGGGGATCGCGAGCAGCGTCCAGAGCACCGACCGCGCCATCCAGTTCCTTTTTGATATCATGGAGCGCGAGGGGCCGTTTGAGGGGATCATCGGCTACTCGGAGGGGGCCACCGTCGCGGGGACGTTGTTGCTGCATGAGCAGCGACGGCGCGAGAAGGCGGGGCGGATGCCGCAGATCAAGTGTGCGGTGTTCTTTGCCGGGTGGCCGCCGTTGGATCCGGTGACGTATAAGATGGTGTTGTCGGATGAGTCGGATCTGATGATTGATATACATACTTGCCACATCAGTAAGTCACCCTATTGCTTTTTCACTTGGTCATTCCGACTACTAAGAATGATGTTGCTGGCAGTCGGATCTCTGGATCCATACGTTTCGGGCTCCATGGCACTCTACAATACGTGCGACCCAGACATTGCCTACATCTTTGATCATGGCAAGGGGCACACTCTGCCTCGGGAAAAGGGGGTGGTCAAGGAGTTGGGCGATGTCATTCGAAACATGATCTCCGAGGTGTCCTCCTGAATACAGAACGCGGATCGTTACTGGTGTTTGTTTCTTACGCATTACATACATAGATCATTCATGCCAGTTTGTTCGCTTCCTGTCACTAAAGTCTCTCCATTTGATGTGACAGTTGATCACCTGGAGTCTTTTTGTGGCCACATGATCGACGAAAATCCCTGACTTGGCATTACTAAAGACTGCGTAAGTGATAATGCCAATGGCGACGAAAATGTGCCTCATTGTTTGCCCTGGGCCTGGGTCTGGGTCTGGGCCCTACGTTGCCTCCCGCATCTCGGGTCGTACGAACTTGATACCTTCCTGTCTCCAGCAAATTCGGGCAAAGTACGTACCCGCCGCAGGTACCCTACCTGGCTAAACCCCCTTCCCCGAATGATCTCCCGGATCACACCCCCATCGGGCTGACGTCGTTTATTATTTCCCTTCGATATACCGCTCAGGGTTCATCTGATTCATTCGATGTGCCAGATTTATACAACGGCATCTCATGCACCGCTTTGTCATGTTGATTAGGTTCCATACTCCGGTTTATCCGGAGTTAGGCTCCGAGAGGCCCTTCTGCCCATCTGCCATGCCATTTAGCCTGCGCCGCTCGTAAGGAATATATGGTTGCATTGCAGGGCATGCGATCCGACGTCAGATATTGACGGGCTCTTCCGTTGGGCAACTAGCACGCAGGACAATGCTCCTTGTGTCGTTTCACACATGGATTTGCCCATTGGTTCAAACATTGCTCGACTTGCAGTAATTGCTTCCTGATGCAATATCTGCGTGTTTTTTGTATTGCATTAACCGGTCTTGCTTCTAACCACAACCCGTTTCGAGGGGTCTTTGGACGTCCAGCAAATTCGTGGTATGCCACATGTATGATTCAAATCGCAGATGAACGCAGTAGCAACAAATCTATGCTGCAAGGAAGGCGATGCCGAAATCGAAAGAGACAGCCAGTCGGCTCTATACGCCAAGGCCGACTCGTGTCGGCGGCCGGGTCGTGGACAACGGAGCCACCGGCAACGAGGTAGTGACGGTGCCGTCCTTGGTGATACTGTCTGGAGGCAATGGATCCTCGACGGACCTGCTGCAGTCTGCCCCGCCGCCTGGGCGTGCGGCGTCGGTAGCTTCCAAAGTGTCTTCGACCTCGCTGTCGGACGCAGGCGGCCCCTCGCATACAGGACCGGCTGCGCAACATCACCGCCGTAATATTTCACTCAAGGCATCGCTAGGTTCGATCGCAGCAGCGGATGAAATTGGACATGGGGATTCGTCTCCCACTGGGGCTCCGTTGGCCACCATCCAATCTGCTTCAGTTGCCCCGACACCCGTAGTTAGCGGACGCCCACCCAATTCCACTGGAACCGCCGTCGCCGCCTCCGTAGGGGCCGTTGGCACTGGTGCTACTGCTGCACCACCTGGCACAAGACCTAGCCCCCCAAAGGTGGTATCTCGCCGCAAGAAGACGTTGTCAAGCTTCTTTGTAAGTCACTACAACTCCCCGGTATCCAATCAGTCGATATTGCGCTAATGCTTGCTTTACACGAAGCGTATATTCTCATACACTACCACGGGCGGCCGGTTCGTTCTGGCCTCGTCCATAGCTGCGTCGACTTGTGCCGGGGTCGCCTTCCCGGCCATGACCATAATATTTGGTAAGCATTCATATTCCTTCGCTGGTTTGGTATTCACAACTCCCTCGAACATTTCGCCAATATGGCCGTCGCTTGGCCTAACCTACGATATAGGTCGCTTGGTGGGCAACTTCGCATCTGCCAAAGCAACGTGGGATGGCGAAACTGCACAGCAGATCATGAAGCACACCATCGATCAGAACGTGTAAGACTTTCATCACTTCTCTTCCTCGCATAGCTTTCAAAGACGGAGAGCAGACATTGATTCATCTTGCAGACTTTATATCGTATATCTCTTCGCAGGACGTTTCGTGTTAGGGTACATCGCCACGGTAAGTCCAAACAACTTTTCAGCATTTATTATATAAAACACCCTAGATTTATTTTCCTGATTCCATGTATACTGCATACAGCTTGGCTTCCAAACCATGAGCCTCCGCATATCATCCGCGATGCGTCTTGCGTACCTCAAGGCCCTGTTGGGCCAGCGAGTATCGCTTCTGGACACGCAGCCCCCGGGACAAATCGCCGCCATCATCACGACGACGGCCAACACGCTGCAGAGCGGCATCTCGGACAAACTTGCAGCGATCCTTCAAAGCACGTCTCTCATGGTGTCTGCCGCCATCATCGCCTTCTTGCACAGCTGGAAGCTGACCCTCGTGACTTGGAGCGGGCTGTTGCTCATCACGATGTGCTACTGTGTCACTGTCCCACTCATCACCCGCAACATGAAGCAGGTAGAAGACGCCAACATCAAGGCTTCGGCCACGGCCAATGAGGCGCTGAGCTCCATCCGCATGATAGCCGCGTGCGGTGCCGAGTCTAAGATGGTGGCCAGGTATGCGCGCTGGGTGGCCGAATCGGAGCGCAGGGGCATGAGCCTCTCTAAGGTTATTGCCATACAGCAAGCCACAAGTAAGTCGCTCTGACTTCAGCTTGGTATTATTTCCTCCGGCTCACAAGTCATTGCAGTTTACTTCAGTGTGTTTTCGTAAGTTCCAGGGGAAGCTAGAAGGTGTTTATGAGACGATGCTGACATGAAGAAAGAACATTCGCGTTGGCGTTCTGGTTTGCGGTGAGGATGCTCTTGGCTCTGGAAATACCCAACGTCGGCACGCTAATCATGTAAGCAAGATTGTGATTTACTGCTCCAAAAGCAGGGTATTTCCCAAACTAACTTCTTTTAATCAGCGTCTTGATGTGCGTGATGATGACGGTCATGACAGTAGGCAACATTGCGGCCCCCATCTCGGCCGCGGCCCGGTCTGCAGGCGCCGCTAGCATCTTGTTCAACGGCATCGATGCGCCCCAGCCCAAGACGAGCGGTCTGAAGGGTCCTGATGTTTCCGCGTCGCAGAACATCGTCCTGTGGAACGTGAACTTCACGTACCCTACCCGGCCCAAGACCAAGGTGCTGGACGAGCTCAAGCTCATCCTCCCCGCGGGCAAGGTAACGGCCATCGTTGGACCCTCCGGTTCGGGCAAGAGTACCATTGTGGGCTTGATCGAGCGTTGGTATGAGCTCGATGGAGACCCCGACAAGAACAAACTGGTAAGCTCCGTTCTCTAGTTCAGGGACTCGAACTTCATTTAATCCCATCTCCACAGGTCGCCTTCTTCCGCAACGGCAGTATCACAGTAGGCGGGACAAGACTCCACGACCTCGAATTGAAGTGGTGGCGATCGCAAATAGGTCTGGTGCAGCAAGAGCCATTCCTGTTCAACGACACCATCTTCAATAACGTCGCCAATGGTCTCATTGGCACGGAGTGGGAGAATGCCACTGAAGCCAAGAAGAGGCAGCTAGTCGAGGTGGCTTGTCGTGAAGCATATGCTGATGAATTCATACTACGTTTACCTGAAGTAAGTGAGATCGTTCTTAGGTATGCCCCCTTTTTGTCTTTTGGTGTTGCCCTGTACCGGCAACCCCGAAGTCCGACAACTCTGTACCCCGATCTCCGTCAACCTAAACCACGTACCCCGAAAGCCTAAATCTCGTACCCTGTATCCCGAACTCCGAGCCCCTGAACCCCTGAGTCAATCACCATCCACACACAATATCACCCTCAGTTGATCGCAGCTAATTTTGACATGTTTTATTCCTGTAGGGCTTCGATACCTCCGTAGGCGACGCCGGCATCAAGCTGAGCGGCGGCCAGCGTCAGCGCATCGCCATCGCCCGCAGTATCGTCAAGCAGCCGGCCATATTGATCCTGGACGAGGCGACGAGCTCCATCGACGTGCGGGGCGAGAAGGTGGTGCAGGCGGCCCTGGACCGCGTATCGCGCAACCGCACCACCATCATGATCGCGCACCGCCTGTCCACCGTCAAGAAGGCCGACCACATCGTCGTCCTGAACAAGGGCAAATTGGTCCAATGGGGCAACCACGAGAGCCTCATGGCTCAACACGGTGGGCCTTACTGGTTGCTGACCAATGCTCAGCAGCTGGGTATGGGCCATGGTCACGGCCATGGAGTTAGTAGTGACTATGGGGACGAAGGGGCGAGTGCCAGCGCCATGGCGGATGAGATGTCGGACACGGCAGTTACGGAGGCGGATAAGCGGACCATGGATCTAATGACGCTGGATCCTGAGACGGCACCAGTGACAGTGGCTAGAGCCAAAGGGCCGAAGGCTTACAAGCCCAAAGGTGCTTTCAGGAGTCTTGGCGGTATGCTGTTGGAACAGAAGCCACTTTGGCCATGGTACTTGGTATTGTTGGTCGGAGCTCTCGTCGCTGGTGGTGAGTCTGTTCATAACTCTTGGACTGGATTGCACTAACCATACTCTCTGTTGCAGCAAGCACGCCTGTACAGGCCTATTTGTTTGCGACATTGATATCCTCTTTCGCGTTCTGGGGTGATACATTGGTGCAGATCACCAACTTTTGGTGCGTGATGTTTGTCGTGGTCGCCGGTGCCGTGGGACTGGGCTACTTCGCGTTAGGCTTCGCTTCTACGCGGATCGCATTTGTAAGTACATACTACTCATGCCCTCCAGTCACTGAGTCTGCGATACCCTGACCATTCTTGAACTTGCCACAGCTCATCACCACGGCCTACCGCCGCGAGTACTTCTCCAACATCCTCCACAAGCCCGTCTCCTTCTTCGACGGAGAGGGTCACTCCGCCGGCGCCCTGACCGCCCTCCTGGCCACGGACCCGTCCCAACTGCAACAGCTCCTAGGCACCAACATGGCCTTCGTCACCATCTCCCTGCTGAGCGTCTGCGGCTGCCTCGCCATCGCCTTCTACTTCGGCTGGAAGCTGACGGCCGTCGCGCTCTCGTGCGCCATGCCCCTCGCCCTCGCCGCGGGCTTCTTCCGGATCCGGTGCGAGAAGGCCCTGGAGCGGGATACCCTGCAGGTCTTCGCCGAGAGCGCCAAGTTCGCCACGGAGTCTGTGGGGGCGATCCGGACGGTGACGGCGCTGACGCTCGAGGACCGGATTGCGGGGAAGTACGAGAGGTTGTTGCAGGAGCATGTGGGGAGGGCCTTTCGGAAGCTGAGGTGGGCGACGGTGGTGTTTGCGGCGAGCGATGCGTTGCCGTTGTTGTGTATGGCGTTTGTGTTATGGTAAGTATTTCATATGCACCAAGAATCTGCGAGATGTGGACCTGGTGCTTTGTGTTGACTGTTTACAGGTACGGAGGCCATCTCGTGGTCGATGGGGAATATTGGACCTTCAACTACTGTAAGTCACTGACATGCAACGTGCACCGGGTTCTAATTCTGACCGAATTCATCTCAGTGGTCGTCTATATCGCCGTGGTTCAGGCAAGTATCACACCGTTCCTATTCCCATGTCATCGAGCTGACAATCAAAGGGGGCAATCGGCGCCGGTCAGTGGCTAAGCTTTGGGCCAAGTAATCCTCCCATTACCTTTTGACCAATGCTATCGTACTTTGCTTACAATGTTCAGATATTGCCCAAGCCAATGTAGCGGCCAACCGGATCCAAGCAATGAGGATCAAGGAGAAAGACGAGGACAATGGCATTACAGTCGACCAGATTGATTCCGGCGACAAGTGCGAAGGCGTCCGTCTCGACTTGCAGAATGTCTGGTTTCGATACCCAACCCGGGATGTGCCGGTGCTCTGTGGGCTGGACATGACGGTGAGTAGTCCCCGAGGTGAACATGTGGTTTTGCACTAACATTACGAAGATAGAGAAGGGGCAGTTCGCTGCCATCGTGGGGCCTTCAGGTATACACTCTCTACACACTTGACAAGTATGACGGAGGAGACTTGGCTGACCCTGACACAGGCTGCGGCAAAACTAGTGTCATATCACTTCTCGAGAGGTACAGTATCATGGTCCATAAATTGACCCGAAGGAGTGGGCAGAGTATGCTGACAACCATCTACCAAGGTTCTACGACGTCAAGTCTGGCTGCATCCAGATGAACGGCATCGACATCCAAGACATCCGCCTGCGCGACTACCGCCGCACCATCTCCCTCGTGGCGCAGGAGCCCTCGCTCTTCGAGGGCAGCATCCGCGAGAACATCCTGCTAGGTGTTCCCGAAGAAGCCGACATCGGCGACGCGGAGCTGCGGCGAGCGTGCCGCGAGGCCGAGATGCACGACTTCATCGCCTCGCTGCCCGAGGGGTACGACACCCAGGTCGGCAGCAAGGGGGTCTTGTTGTCGGGCGGGCAGAAGCAGCGGCTGTCGATCGCGCGGGCGCTGATACGCAACCCTAAACTTTTGCTGCTGGACGAAGCTACCTCCAACTTAGACTCGGAAACCGAAAAGCTCATTCAGGGCGTGTTTGAGCGCACGCGCCAGACTCGCACCATGGTCGTCGTTGCGCACCGGCTCGCCACCATCCAGAATGCCGACATCATCTTCGTGCTGGGCGACGGGGCGGTGCTGGAAAAGGGCACTCATGGGTCGTTGCTTCAGAGGAGAGGGGTATACTACAGCATGGTATGTATCCTTACTGTCGGTGGTCTCTTCACTGGAGGTTTGACTGACTTGAATACCAGTGCCAAGCGCAGGCTTTAGATCGATGATGTGGATGGTTTAGGGACTGGGGTCAATTAGAATGAATATCATATTATGGTTATATAAATGTAGCAATTTCATTTTCTCTCACGTACATTCGAAGTGACGTCGACATTCGGTCCATCATGACGATGGCCTCTTCAATGGCAGCGATTGGGTTCAATGGGCACATCGTATCCACAGGTTGCCGCTATCCCGTCGATTGCTTGCTAATTCTCGGAGCGTTTCATGGTGCACACGCCGAGTAGATTACGTGTAATGATAGAACCGGGTCCGGTCCATTGGCGTAAGATCAGGTTCGGCAGAACCGAACTGGTTACCTTGTGGTGAGCCCGGAGCGTCGGGGAATATCCCTTTTTTACGTAGCATCGTGAGTCTCCACCGTGAAACCCGCCGACTGGCTCGTGTGTTACGGCCCGGGAGGCAGTCCCCGATTGAGTAGAAGTGCATGTTACTCGTGTAGCCAATCCTATAGTATCATCTATTCATCTGTAAAGCTACTTGATCGTTGTTGGACATTACAAGTTCGGAATGGCTTCTTCGATTCCAGATAAGTGCACCGTGCTGGTGATTGGTGCCGGTCCAGGTGGCTCGTATGCTGCCTCGGCACTAGCACGGGAGGGCATCGATGTGGTCCAGCTGGAGGCGGATGCCTTCCCGAGATATCACATTGGCGAGAGTATGCTGGCATCGATGCGACATCTCCTGCGCTTTATCGACTTGGAAGACAAGTTTGAGTCGTATGGGTTCATCAAGAAGGTAAGTGAAACAGCACTAGCCTGATGCTAGAGTGTTCAGCGGGGATACGTGATAGTAATACGGCAGTCTATCTAGCCCGGTGCCGCCTTCAAGCTCAACAAGCACAAGCGCGAAGGATGTAAGTGGAAAAGCGCGGCCCCACCTCTCTGTCCACAGGCTCAGTGCTGACTACCGTCTCCAGATACGGACTTCATCGCCGCCGGCGGGCCCAACAACTACGCCTGGAACGTGGTGCGCGCCGAGGCGGACCTGCTCATGTTCCGTCATGCTGAGGAAAGCGGTGCCAAGACCTTTGACGGCGTCAAGGTCAAGTCCATTGAGTTTCAAGATGCGACGACGGTGCCGGAGGGAACGCCCAACCTGAGCCCGGGGAGGCCCGTGGCCGCGACCTATGAGGTCAAGTCCACCAAGGAGACGGGTCGCATCGACTTCGACTATGTCGTGGATGCGAGCGGGCGCGCAGGTATCCTCAGCACGCAGTACATGAAGAACCGTCGCTACAACCAGGGTCTTAAGAACGTGGCGAGCTGGGGATACTGGGAGGGGTGCGGTACATACTCACCCGGGACCTACAGGGAGAACTCGCCCTTCTTCGAGGCGCTTCGTGGTACGTATAGCCTTGATTGCGATTGAGCGAGATGGCATAGCACACACAGCTAACCACGAGCGAGAACACTAGATCAAAGTGGCTGGGCCTGGTTCATTCCTCTCCACAACAAGACCGTCTCGGTGGGTGTGGTCATGAACCAAGAGATCGCCACCCAAAAGAAGAAAGAGGCCCAACTCGACACCGCGGCACACTACCACGAGAGCCTAAGGCTAGCCCCCGCGCTGGGTGAGCTTATCGGCGCGAATGGCAAGCTCACCACCGCCGTGAAGGCCGCGTCGGACTACTCCTACAGCGCCTCGTCCTACGCCTTCCCCCACGCCCGCATCGTCGGCGACGCGGGCTGCTTCATCGACCCCTACTTCTCGTCGGGCGTGCACCTGGCGCTGACAGGCGGCCTGTCCGCGGCCGCCACCATCGCCGCGTCGATCCGGGGGATTGCGACGAGGCGACAGCCGCCGACTGGCACAGCAAGAAGGTCGCCGACGCGTACACGCGGTTCCTGCTCGTCGTACTCAGCGCGTACCAGCAGATCCGCCACCAGGAGGAGCCCGTGCTCAGCGACTTTGACGAGGACAACTTCGACCGGGCCTTCTCGTTCTTTCGTCCCAGTAAGTGCACAAGTGCAACGCAACGCAACGCACTGACTTGGTTGCATGACTAGTTGCCCCTGCTCTGCGCTTCCTCCGAAGCAGGGAACTTGATATGGCCGCCCCTCTTTGCGATAGGGCACTATCGTCCGGACTCGAAGCTAACCGTTCACTTGACAGTCATCCAAGGCACCGCCGATGCCGCCGCCAGCAAGCTCACGCAGGCCGAGCTCAACAAGACGCTCGAGTTCTGCGCCAACGCCTTCAAGCCCGTCGCGTCAGATGAAGCGCGCGTTCAAGCCGTCGAGACGCTCAACGCGTCGGGCGACAACGGCGCCAGCGTGGACAGGACGGAGCTGACGCAGGACCAGATCGACGCGCTCGACCACGTGCGCGCGCGCAAGATGATGCGCACCGAGGACACCATGAATATTGACAGCTTCGGGACCGACGCCATCGGGAACCTGGTGCCGCGGCTGGTGCGTGGGAGCTTGGGACTTCAGGCCGCCCAGCAGGGCAGCACGGACGAGGGCGAGGGCGAGCAGGGTATGAACGGACATGCAGGGGCTGCCGCCGCTGTCAACGGCGTGGCAGAGTAAGCACGGGATGTCGTGGCACGCATGCCGCACGTGGCATATTGCGGTGGGGGGCGCCTTAGTCCAAGATTGTACAAGGCTGCTTTTGAAACATCCACTTGTGGACTTGAAGCTCCCGGTATTTCCAACCACGAAGTGGATCAACATTGCCCCCGCAGGCCACTTTTAGTCATCGGCGCTGACTGTCATCCCATATCTGTATTGGATCTCTGCTATATCTGGTTATCTAGATACTTGGCGTAATTAGTTTGAACTCTGCTGTATGATGCATCCAGTTTCGAGATGCGGAATGGTGCAATTTGACCAAAGTCGTTCGTCTTGGCTCTTGCTTCGTACGATGTGCAAGAGGCGAGTGGACTTACATGACTCGCCCAGTTGGCAGATTCCGAGTCAGCTCTTCAGGACCCCTTGTAGAACCTAGCATGCTGCTGCCGCTTGCCAGACAGGCGGTAAGTGTTATTCCCAGCTAATATTTCCCATCGCCAATACCGTGCAGACCCACGACAGCAGCCCATACAGTAAGCACCCGAGCACTCCTTATCGTGCGCGTTTCTGTTGGTTCCCAGCAAGGAGTTCCTTGCCAAGTCCATGGAAGGCATGACTCGATCCCGCCGCGGGTAGAGTGTTACGTGACTCTTCATTGGCAGGCCGCACAAGTTCCCAGCTCGGCAGAACCCGTTACGCTGGGCCCTACCCGCTCGATAAGGTTTCCGACAGCCGGGTTCACTGAGTAACGTTTTCCGTCGTACGAGGGCCTCACCTCGCCATACCTGCTTGGCGAGAACCGGGCACGCGATTGCCAGTGAGCTGGTTTGAGGAAATGACGGCTGCTTGCATGCGATGGGCGATGCTCGACTGCTGAGTTGCCGGGGAGGTGGTTGAAAGGTAGACCATGTCGCAGGCATATGGGTAGACGGCCTGCTCCCGTCCAAGGTTCCTCCCGAGTCCCCAGAAACTCAGTTTCTCGTATCCTTCGAATCACAGCTGAGCATCAGTCACGGCGGGTAACTTAAATAGCTACCGAGAATGGCGGCAGCATCCAGTGCGACCAAGGACCAGCCATTGCGCTTCGCCTGTGACCGGTGCCACTTCCATAAGCTTCGGTGTAGCCGGACGGATCAGCGAGCCAGCGGGAGCCCAGACACGGACGAGCCATGTTCACGATGTGCCAAGGCCCAAGTCGCCTGCGTTCAGGGTGTTCGGGGCAAAGTCGGGAGGCCGGCCAAGTCGCTGAAGCGAAAGGCAGCTCAGTACGAAGAAACGTATCCGGCACCAAGAAACGATGACTCCGAGGCAAGCCGAGAGTACCAACAGCGGCGAGAGGGGCAAGATCACCTCTTGTCTTCAACACCAAGTGCGCAACTTCAAAGCACCTCGACGAACGTGCTTGCTACGGCAAACAATGTCGATTTAGACGAGAACACACGACCGGCGTCTCGACCGTGCCTTCGATCGCCCCCGCAATACCAAACACCAGACATGACCATGTTTCCTCTCAATCCAAGCGAGGTCGGAAGTTGGGAGACGCTCATGATGCCCCACGACACGTTCGAACCCGGCTTCGTTACGAACTTCGACCTTCCTCCGTTTCCTACTCCCACGAGCGAAGTCTGTTTTCAAGAGGACCTGGCCAAGACGCCAAGAGCCGGTGACGGCAGCGACCACGACACGCTGCAAAGCAGCGCTGGATCCACACCAATCCCGCTTCCTCACTGTGTCGACAGGGATGTCATAGACGAGCATGACAATGTCAGAACTATGTCGCTCGCTTCGTCCGGTGGCCAGCTTCCGACTCCATCTCGGTCGATAACGCCTGGCGTCTACACAAGGACGAATTACGAGAAGCTGTCGGGCCTCAATCTCAGGATCAATGCGGTATTGGGATGTGCGGAGCAAGTCTCTGATGGCAGCGACAAGACCTTGAAAGACGTCTCTACCCTCGCCAGTGAGTTGATTGACACGGCGCGGCAAATCATGCCGCAATTGGCCACAGAAACATCATCGGCGGAGACGGCAGATATGGCGCCCCAGGTTGGACAGCAGACTCTCGCATCTGAAACTATTTCGACATGTGTAGCGTCGGTGCACGGCAGCCCCCAACGAGCGCAACGGCGTATCCCCGACTCTGGTCTCGTTTTCCTGCTGCTGGCCTGCTACACGGGGATCCTGGACATATTTGAGCTCGTGGTCCATGAGCTGTGGGCGCGGCGCGACGAGCTAGCGGGGCAGCAGGGCGGTTCCGTGGGTTCTCTGCTGAAGACGTCGCTGGCCGTGCATACGGTGAATTACTTGCTCCGGCTTCTGCGCGAAGCCCTGTTCTTGCGGGATTCTTCTAGCTATTCAGAGATTGACCCCATCTTGGATGAAAGCGCCGACTGGCGCGGGGATTGCTCCGCGGGAAAGGCGCGAGCGGCGACGCCCGCGTTTGGATTGCTGAGCGCGACGTGCACGGAAATGAGGGACAGAGAGCAGCGGCTGCTAAGGAGGACGCAGCATTTGCAACAGCTGCTAATTAGGTAGTCTTCCATTTTAGAGCTGTCACATTCATAGCGATTGACTGGGCGCATGATATACAATAAACGCTTCAACTACTAGGAGAGTGAAGAGAAGGATGTATGGTGAGATGATGAAGTTGATTTACAAGGCAGAGGCGAATATCTCTGTCGTGGATTGCCCCGCGGGATGCGTGAAAAATAGCGGCTGTAAGCCCCGACGCAGTGGTTCGCGCCGCAGTCCGAGAGCCCCTGGCCCTTGCCATGTCGCTGTCACTGATTGACGAACCAAACCAGGAAACCCCGTCGACGAGTGCTTACTTATTCTACCTCAAACTAGGTATCTACTCATTCAATTGGTAATATCTTCAGATAATAGCACTTGATTACGAGCCCAGGACTGTTCGGTATTCAGCATTTTAGCTCAGTCTATGCTGTTACTTTTCGTATTGATTTTATGACTGCATCCAGGTTCCGTTTTGAGAACCGGTAGTGACTGGAGTCGGCCTGACTTGACTTTCCATGGCCATTTGCTTAACTCCTTCGTATTTGGCTTTACCCCGCCACCCTGTTTTGTTTCAATTGCCCCCTTTTCTTTCAAACCGTCATCACTCTGGTGACATACTCAATGCCGAAACCCGTAACGAGGTTGGCAATAGCAAAAGCGTACATCCATCCAGACGAGCCAGCCCAGCTCGGCAGAAGATTCCAGCGCGTCATGGCGACCAGTGTCGCTAGCGACGCCGCGAGCCCCGCCACCGCAAAGGTGTAGTAGTACTTGCCCATCCCCACCACGAGACCCAGCGTCACCAGCAGCGCGACGATGGAGACAGTCAAGGCGACGAAGAGCCCCGCGATGTTGTGCCGGTAGCGCACCGCCATCCCCTTGACCCCAGACTTGAGATCGTCGGCCGTGTCGGCGCGGGCGTAGACAGTGTCGTAAAAGACGACGAGCAGCACAATGGTCGCCGACAGGCACAGCGTCGGCCCCACGAACGGCGGCGACAGCGCGGGCAGGCCGACCGAGTAAGCCGACAGCGTGATGGTCGAGCCCAGCGTCAAGCCGAGGACGACCTGCGCGAAGTCGGTGAAGCGCTTGCCGAACGGGTAGATCATGGCCAGCGCCACCGAGACGAGCGCGGCCCACGTACACTCGGGCGCCAGGAAGAAGTGCAACGGAGCGAGCGCCGCCAGAAACAGGAACAGCGAGTAGACGTGGCCCTTCGCGGTCGAGATGGCGCCGCGCGCGATGGGGCGGTTGCGGCACCGGGCCGTCTTGCGGTCAAAGTCCTGGTCGATGTTGTCGTTCCAGGCGCAGCCCGCGCTGCGCCAGAAGAAGGTCCAGACCATGAGGATGGCGACGCGGTTACCCAGCACGGCCAGCGGTACGGGTTTCTCCAGGACGGAGGAGGCGTACATGAGGCCGACCAGGTGCGGGAAGGCGATCATGTAGATGCCGTGTGGTTGGTGCAGTCGGATCAGTTCGGCGTAGGGGACCCATGACGACGGCAGGGTCGACAGGATTCCTGTGGTGGGAGGCACATATTTCACTTCCATTTCGACTTTGGTGGGTTTGCTGGGTGTTGCCGCCTCCCTTCGGGGTTTGCTTGGTTGGCGAGCCATGCCTGGCAAATGGTAGGCGACTTGTTGTAGTTTCAATTGAATGCCGAATGTCACGCTGACAGACTTAAGGCCAACCAACTCAATTGTTCAGACTTACTCGACGTATGCGCATTATCTCATCAGAGTGACAGATAATCATTCTCGCTGCTCGCTGGTGAGTTGCCCAGCCAAAGCATTCAATTCGCCGATACAGGGGTGCCATACATCCCAGAACCATTCTCCATATCCACATTCGGCCTATTTCAGCACTCTGCCAAGACAACTGTTCCAAACGCACCGAGGAAAGCAGGCGACGTTCCACACGGAGCCATCTGATAGAGTTGAGTACTCCGCTGGCTTGATCGTTGCCAAACGCATAATCCACTACGCCATGCCTACTTCCACAGCAGCCGCCCAAGGTGGCGATATGTTATTAACGACGGGAGAGGCCTCGTCCCAGGAACCCACGATAAAGCCCTTTGTCAGGGCGAAATTCGACCTCACGTCGGACCAGCCACTGAAGGACCGGGATGCCACCCGGGTGCAGTCGCTCATTGAACTGATTGATTTCAACCATGACCACAACGCGTCGCACACATTCTGCATACAGGCCAAGTCCGATGGCGCTCTAAGCCCGGTCACCCATGCCGAGTTCAAGGCGGCTGTATCCAGATGCGCTACCTGGGCACATAACATCTTCTCGAATACTGTGGCCTCCGATGATAATGCCGGAGCTGGGGAGGCCCCTGTGGCTCTTCTTATGGAAAGCGACGTCGGGTTGGTGATTCATGAGTTTGCCCTGATAAGCAACGGGACACCACCGCTGGTCCTGTCTCCTCGCCTTCCTCTTGTGGCCATGGAGGGGCTGCTGAAGACCGTGTCGGCCAGAACCATCATTGTATCTCGACGGTTTAGCATGGGTCTCAAGTCTGTTCTGGATGGGTTGGCCTCAAAGGGCATCTCGGTCACCGTCAGCAAGCCATATGAGGAGTTCTGCCAATCCGGGCTGATTGACAGCAATTTCCCATCTCTCCCAAAGCCGAAGACACTGGACGACACGATTCTCCTACTGCACTCGTCAGGATCCACAGGCCTGCCCAAGCCGATTCCCCTGACCCATCGCATGCTCCTGTCGGCGGTGAACTGCCACGAGTTCCACACCGAGTCGCAAGCGCAGGGAATCAACCTCACCACGCTCCCCATGTTCCACGGCTTCGGCCTCGTCGCCCCGGGCCTGTCCATGTCCGTCGGAAAGACGACCCTCTTCCCAGCCAGCGACGGAATCCCCAATGCCCAGTCCATCCTGGAACTCATCCGGAAGACCAATGTTAAGTCTATGATGACGGTCCCCTTTCTCCTCGACGACATCTGCAACCTTCCGGATCAGGAAGGCATCAAGGCTCTCGCGCACATGGATTTCGTGGGCACGGGCGGCGCGGCGCTCAGCGCTGGGGTGGGTGATCGGCTCGCTGCGGGCGATGTCAAGCTGCTCAACTTCTACGGCGTGACCGAGACCGGTCCCTTATCTTTGACGTTCGTGCCGTCGAAGGATTACGATTGGCGTTTTTTCCGGCTTCGCAGCGACATTGAGTTCAAGATTGCCGAGCTGGAGCCCAGGGACGGCGAGCGCAGGTTCCGCCTAACCGTCTTCACCCCCGGACAGAAGGAAGGCTTCGAGATCGCCGACCAGCTCATCCGCAACGAGAAGCACCCGGAGACGGACTTTGCTGCTGTCGGTCGCGACGACGATATCATCGTACTGGCGACCGGCGAGAAGGCGGATCCTCTCATCCTCGAGAGCATGTTGACCGACGCTCCCATTGTGAAGTCCGCCGTGGCTTTTGGCGATAACCGCTTCAATCTCGGTGTCATTGTTGAGCCCCAACAAAAGCTCAAAACACCTGACGAGGAGTCGGCCTTTCAGAACTCGGTATGGGATATTGTTCAAGCTGCAGGAAAGAAGATGGATAGCTCGGCCCGGGTCCCTTCTGCGGATGCTATCATCATCGTACCAGCTAGTATGACTGTCCCGCGAACTGACAAAGGCTCCATCGCGCGCAAAGAGGCGCATACGCTGTTTGCCAAGGAGATTGACCAGGTCTACAAGAAGCTACTCCAAGCTGCCACCGATGCGACCGGGCCCCTGGATCTCGAAAACCTCGAGGAGAACCTTTCAGCTCTTGTTCGCCAGCATGTCGTGTTCCGGTCGATGGCGTCTGACTGGAACGCAGAGAGCAATCTGTTTGAGATGGGCATCGACTCCCTACAGATCCAACAGCTTCGTAGGATCATCATTGCCGCGGCGTCCAAAACCCCGGACCTCGGTGGAGTCGATCTTGCAAAGTTGATCCCGCCCCAATTCATCTACTTGAACCCCTCGGTTCGTGACATGGCGGCGGCCATCGCCCGAAAGTCGGGATCGGAGGAGACGTCCTTGGTGGATGCGATCAAAGAGGTGAACGAGTGTGTCAAGGCATTCGCCCTCGCTCCATCGGCGGCCAGAGTCGATCGGCAACAACACAACTCCCCGAACCAGGCCGCCGTGTTATTGACCGGCAGCTCTGGAAGTCTCGGTTCACACTGCCTGGCAGAGCTGGCGCGGCGACCCAACGTGAAGCGGATCATCTGCCTCATCCGTAAGGAAGGAGGAACCAATACCCAGCCAGTCCCAGGTGGATCGCCATTCGACCGCAATATCCTCAAGGTCAAGGGCCTCGAGCTCCATGAGCATGAATGGACCAAAGTGGCGACCGTCGAGGTCGATCCGGCAGCGCATCATCTCGGCCTCAATCCACTCGCCTACGCCGGTCTTCAGAGTATGGTCACTCATGTCATCCATGCCGCTTGGCCCATGAACTATCTCCTCCCGCTGCGGTCATTCCGTCCCCAATTCGCTTTCCTTCGAAGCCTGCTTGAATTTGCCGCCAACGGCACGGGAGACAGGGCAACTCGCTTTCTGTTCGTATCTTCGATCGCCGCCGTCGCCCGTATCGGACTCGAGAGCGGCGGCTCTCCCATTGCGGAAGCACCCGTGTCCCCCTGATAATGCGGCATGCGGCATTGGGTACGCCGACGGCAAGCTGGTTTGTGAGATGATCGTCGAGCAGGCGGCGCGGGACTATGCAGGCCAATTGGAGGTCGCCTCGATTCGATGCGGACAGATGACCGGCGCGAGGCTTTCGGGGGCGTGGAATGAGAAGGAGCAGATCCCCATGTTGCTCAAGACTGGCCAAAGCATGGGCAGCCTTCCGATGTTACCCGGAGTGAGTAACAGTCTACCCTTCCTATTCCTCATCTAAGTCAAAACTAACTTTGACAATCAGACACTGTCCTGGATTCCAGTCGACGATGCGGCAGCTGTCATCGCCGACTTTGCCCTTTTCCCGCGTGAGATCCCAGTTGTCCTGCATCTTGAGAATCCCACACGCCAGCCGTGGAGTGACATGATGGGCTCTCTAAGCAAGGCACTGGGCCTACCAGAGCCAGCTACGCCATTCGATGAGTGGCTAGAAGACGTATCCCGCAGAGACAGCAACGATGAGGAGTATCCGGTTCAGCAGCTTTCCCTGTTCTTCAAGAAGTACTTCCAGACCGCTGCTTGTGGGCAAGTCGTCTTGGACACGCAGGTTGCTGCGAGGCTTTCGAGTCAGTTGCGCAACCTAGGCCCTTTGGATGAATCCGTTGCTTGCAGATATGTTGATCACTGGAAAAAGACTGGATTACTCAAGTGAATCCATAGACAGTCATATTGACATGAGCGTGTCCTAAATTCTTCCCAAATCAACCATGCAAAATAGTACACCAGCGTTAGATGGGTCCATGAGATCGATAAACGCTCCGAGATAATTACGACTATGTTTAAATGCGAACAGACTGACTACGAACCGATATGTGTTTCTTCGGCGTAACTTATTCATCTCGCGCTGGATCCTCCAGATAGCCTTTGAGTATGGCCAGGATGGTGTTAGGTCGTGGATCCCCTAGTCTTGGCATATCTGTCTGCCTTTTCTTGAGCTGGTAGTTTACCCACCTCAGCAACGTCAATCTTTCATACTCGTCCATGCTTTGCTCCTTGATTTCGTATACTGCCTTATCATGGGCCTTGTTCCTGTACTTTCGGATTATGGATTTCCCTGGCTTGAACAGAACCCATGATCGTGTTTGTCCTGGGCGGCTGAACTCCCGCTCTTCCGGCTGAATTTTGTGTAACGCTCCAAAGGGTTTGAAGGCGTTCCAGTATTGTAGCAAGCCAGCCGAAAAGTGCACTGATTCCATGGAAGCGCCGGTGTCGATCAACTCTGTGGAGGTAACAGCTCCGTGCTCATTGGTGAACTGGCAACACGGCCGTCTGAACCTGGAGTCCATGAATTTCCACTTCCAAGTCATCGAGTCGTGGGCCCGTAGTTCCCCTGTCAGGATTACACATTAGTACTCAGCTCTAGATCGGCCCATAGCCAGAGGCAAGCGGGTTTATTGGAGTGGTTAACCACGCTGCGTTGGCGAATACATACTTTCGTCTGGGATGTTCCAAGCACTGGGACCCTGATGAGTCCACAACTGATCCACCGAGATGGAGAGGAAATTGTGAAGCTTTCCAATAATCCATATCAGGGCGAAATGAGACAGTATCTCATTTTTCCCACCTCCGCCGACATCCCCATGGTATCCTGCGAACCAGCACTGCTCCAGGATCTGAGCAGCTTCAACCTTCTTCAACACAATGGGAAAGAAATGGTAGCGATGCTCGTGAAGAGACAATGCTTGAAATGTATTTTCAATACCGTCCAACAGATTTGAGTGGACGAAATGGAACTTTCGGTTGGGCTGTGAGGGAGACAAAATTTGTCTCGGGCGAGGCAGAAGATCTCTGACAGTCGCGACGGTATCCCAGAGAGCGCATACCTTGATCTTCACATGTTTGCGGTTTTCCCGCTCGCCTCGGTCGTCTTTCCAGGCTGTGTACAAATCAACCAAGTTATCTAGGTCCTCTTTAGCTAAGAGACCGCACTTGAGAAGAAAGTCGGCTAGACACCTCATAGCGAAGGCGCCCCTGGAGAATCCAATCAAGAAGATCTCGTCGTTCTCCGTCGCATGGTTGTGCGAGAGAAATGCATAAGCCTCCAGGATCAGGCTTTTTATCCCTTTCGTGGTGTTAATAGTACTCGCTATAGATGGCATGGAACTTGATGACATGTACCTTTACCAGAAGCTTGATTCGCAAGATTTGACCCCTTTAGGTTGAGCTCGTTTGTCCCGATACCCGGAAGGTATCTCACAATCTGTCGGATTTCTTTAGTATCGTCACCCCATTTGTTGATCGCTCGTGCGATCCGGGACACGTTGGTGATAGGAGACTTTCTGTCCCCAATGTACTCCGAACTCGCAGTGCCGTCACAGCAGATAATTAGCCTGCATTTGTGTGGAAGTTGGATTTGTGTGGATGGGGCTGAGTGGGTTAGTATTGAGTGACGCCGTCCGCCAATCAGCCCTATCTGGGCCAGTCCATCAGGTCCGATCTTTTCTGACATGGGCACAAGAGCAGTACGTGATGGTGTAAATCGCTTGAACTCTGAGGAGAGGGACGAGTCTTTAGAAATCTAATACGTTTGGAAGCCTGAGTATTTGCTGGCTAGTGTGAACCGAGTGAAAAACCCCCAGAAGACGTGCTGCACTTATCATCAGACACCAGTTGTTAGGGACACGACGTTGCTCGACATCGACACAGCCTCTAAATACCCCGTCCTCATATCATTTTTGCACTTTCTATTCATATCAAGTCAGCCCGTTCATATCAAAGCCACACAGCTGCGGGCTACAGCCTGATGTAGCAATGCTAGCTTCGTCACAGCAAATCAAGCTGGGAAACAAAAAGAGAGCCACAAATGGTAATATGTATGCAAGTACGGTTATAACTACAAGTCGGTGAGCACCGAGACCAACATTTTTATTCGAGTGCCCAGTTCCATTTCCTGTGCATATTATCCAAAAGCTGGATACAACATTGGTTGATTTGGTCAGACCTATGCAATAGTGACCCCACTATTAAGGCTGGCCTGGGGCGGGCTGCGCTGGAACTTACAGGCAATGTATTAGTACCTACTGGTAGTCAGGCTCCAAGTGTCGAGCCATATAGATGTCTGTCCCCGCCCGTCTAGGGTTTGAGTTTCACTGAACTTATCCTTCTCACATCATTTCCAACACCAGAGACCGAATAATTCTACGGTGGACGGTGCTCAAGTCGCCACCGGTTGTCAATCACCCCTTCAACCCATTTCCCTCGTCTTTTCTCTTCCTCGCCAGCTACATGTATGATAAGGCTGAGCCTGGCTCAAAAAGATCCACCCTGAATACAACACATATGCCCCGCATCGTTTCCCGACTTGAGCAATCTGGGATCCACTCCTCCTTCTCAGTACCCTGCATCACCACGTCTCCAGCATTTACAATGCGGAATCCGTTCCATATTCTCAACCGAATTATCCATTCCACGACACATCTTCAACAGAACAAGACAAAGACGGCCTGTCACAGAAAACAAAGCTTTTCTTACTCTAGCTGGCCCCCCTCTAATGCATCGTCGATTGATGATTCCGACTTTAGCATAGTGCTGCTTCACGATGTGACCTTAGATCGCGAGGCGCCGTGGTCAAAGGAGGCCTTGGACTCTACCACTTGGTCGCCCAAAGCAAACGTCCTGTCCTACGATTATATGGATGATATAAAGTCCATGACCAAGGTGCCAGATCTTCTCGATGACAGCATACTTCTCGGTATCGCATACTCGTTTTTGGAATGGTTGGACTACAATTTACGAATTTCCAACGAGATTCTCGATGGGAATACGCAAAATAGACTGCAGCGTCCCATGGTCATTCTGGCTCATGGTTATGGAGGTCTGATATACGAGGCTGTAAGTTCTCCTCATCTTGCATTTGGCAGGTCGGCCGGGAAATCACGCTGACCTCCGCTAACATAGGCACTCGATATATCCTACCGTCGATCAAAGGAACTGCACCCCAATCCCTGCCACACAGCCCTCGCCCATCAATACCAACTTGCATTCCTGTTCGACACGCCCCATTTTGCTGCCGGGCTCGGAGAATGGGCCATCATGTGTGCCAGAAATCGCGGGCTCACTGGCGTGAAGTCGGCGAAGGAATACCCATGGACGTCAGATACGGAGAAATCCGTTGAGAGGATTAGCAAAATGCAAAGAGCAATACCCCGCCATATCCAGGCCGAGAGCGACTCGATACCAATCGTAAAGATTGCCGGCTGCTTTGCGACCTTACCGGACACAAGAACGAAACTTGTACGTACACCCGCAATCCCCTCTACGTTACATCGCTTATATAAACATACTCAACAGATGTTGTCACCGGACTGGGCTCTGATGCCTGAATTCAATGCCATACCCATACATGAGGAACACCGTGACATGGCCAGACTCAGCCGAAACAACAGTCACTTCAGAAGGATATTTGATATTTACTATGCATGGCTCTCTGATGTGGGCCTCGAAAGTCAATGTTAGGCGGCAGATAGCCTTGAGGAGCATCTGATTTGACACACAGGATGGTTTCTATGTAGCGTAAACAGGAGTAGAATAAATCGGTCACCTGCCAGGTCTTTGGCTTCTTTCGTCGATATGCAGGGCATGGAAAGGATACGCTTTGGCATTGCTCTTCTCCCATTTTAGCTAGCACGTTATAGGCCATCAAAGTGTCTCTTTCATGCGAAAGTTATGTCGTGAGCCATTCGCCCCGCGCAAGATTGGAAACCAGACTCAAGACAACCTCAGCTACTTCAACATTAGCCACGGTATCTTGGTTGTCAAAGAGACTAGCAACAGAGGGATGGGATTTGGGGTAGCATTGAGGAGCTTCTCCATCTATACCACCCTATTGGAACAAATCAGATCAGTGAAGAGTCGGTACATAAGGCAGGAGGGCAGGGAGGTTGAGCAAGGGCTGAGTTGGTCAACCGACAACCGACTCATATTACCCATGCCAATCTCATGAGATCCACCGGCCAACGAAATGCCAGGATCTGTCATGCAATGCTACTTCACACCTTCAAATCCCGCAATCTTCCTGCACAAGTGGACTCATGATTCCCCTGTTTTTCTGATACTTAAAAGCAATTAATTGCGCGGTGCAGTTACATGAATGGGTGGTTGCATGCTACGCAACCAGACCGGTCTTTCTTTCAGTGGCGGTCTATGAATGCCTCAGCAGCCACCATGTACGAGACTAACGAGACCCCGGCGAATGTCAGAAAAGTGCACTTTGGATGAATATCAAGCAGATCCATCCGAAACTCCCGATCCGCGAGTGATGCGGCTGACGAGATGAGGGGCAATGCCTCCTCGCACCCCTGGAGGAAAAGACGAGAGGATCTCTTGGAAGGCTTGCCACACTCAGTCGCCCAATCGGCCTAGTCAGTTTTCACTGATCAGGAGATCCACTTTGGCGCGGGAGGTGGGCCTGGAAAAATTAGCTGCATAGGGGCACGTGGTCCAATCCGATCCTCGGGTCCAACGCCAGCCTGCCAGGCTCCTGTAAGTCTCTTACTTCTTTCGCACCCCAATGGGGCAATGGAATCGTGAATGGTACCCAAGGGAGCCTGCCTTGAAGGGGCGCCTGCGAGCATCCTTAGCGGCCATGACAAAACCTTGTGACTGGCCGAAGGTTATGTGCAGTTGCATCACCGGAAACCGGCAGATGGAGGGCGGCAAGTAAAACAGATCATTTCAAGTCATGAACAGAAATGCCTAATGATTCATCTTGTCAGCCTAAGGCAGTGATCAAGTGAGGTGTGGAATGTGCAAATCGCACACAGATGCAATGAAACGCGACACCATGCGCCCGAATTTAACGTTTTACCTATGTCTGCGTGGTAAATTTCGACCCCAATTGAAAGGAGGGCTTGAAGTACAAATCGCGTCTTGCAAGCAAGTCGAGCCTGCTCAGCCTTTTTACAAAAGTAATGCAGGATACCACGTCCGCGCACATACGAATAATGCTGGGTCTCAGAGGGCCAGTTGTGACAGGCTCGAAGTTAAGGACTGCCGCTCTAACATGTGCTCGACGTGACTTCCGGCTTACACCATCATGACTTCCACCCTTTTGAGCTCTGAATACGACTCTAGGAGACCATCTTATTTAGCGCAGCACGAAGCTGACGATACGCCAATACGTACCTCAGGCATCGATTTTCCATCGTCGAGGTACTGTCAACCGTAACATTTCGCTTTTGGTTCTGTAACAGCATATTCCCAGATCCAGTTCAAACTTATTGCATTTATACTAATGTTCCAGTACCGCGCCAAGTTAGATGGCCCCTGAGAGCTGTGCATTTTAAACAGTAGGAGCCTAGTCTGTTATATTTGATTGGCCGATGGGCCAGACACTAGTCAGCTGGGTTTCCTGGAGTAGGATACACGCTGTTCCATGATTGGACGTACCGTCCGAACCCAAAATAGTGCAACAATAGCACGAATGGAATTTGGCCTGTCCGCAACACCCTACCCCCTTTTAGCAAACCTCATATCTTCTACACGATGTCAAACTTCATCAAGAACTTCCAAGAATCACAGCATTAGTGACATTGTCGCAAGAGGATAGTTGAGTACTATTGACCATTTGCGGTAGTACACCCTGCGCTTACTGAATGTAAATGAGCGAGAAGATCGAACCCGAGAACGTCTCACCTCAGCTAGCATCTCCCAACTCATTCAACAAGAACTCATAAGCCGGTTCAATGTCTAGCTCCCACCCCTTACTGCCCGGAGCCAGATCCAGATCAAAGATATGCTTCGCCCCTTCCACAGACATCAGTCTCCCTCTGACACCCTGCATCTCCATCTCCTGCCCAAAGTCTACCGCCTTGTCGAACGGCGCGATCTCGTCGCGGTTACCAAACACAAGGCACGTCGGCGTGCGGTAGTCGCCGTCACGCAGATGCACGAGTGGGCTGAAGGCGGCGGCGCGCTTCGCGTCGGGGTAAGGAAGCTCATCGCCGCTCAGCGGGTTGTCGTTGAAAAGGAGAGACATGCCTCTGTCTTCTTTGATGAGGGCGAGGACGAGCTCGGAGCGGGGATCGCCTTGTTTGACCCAGCCGAGCCTTGTGGTGTCGGTTTCGTTGTGTACTACGTGCTGCGTGGTCTGACACGGCGAGGTATCAGTATCAACTTCATGTGCACGAGGATATTTCAGTAGGGCAGAAACATACCGGTTCTCTTGGGAGCTTGCTCCGTATCTCCTTGAAGCACATGGTCCGACTTGCATGATCGTGACCCTTGTTTATCGGCGCTAGGTCCACTGTTAGCAGCTGAAGCAATAGGCAAGGATTAGGTAAACCTAATGGAGGACATACCTTTCGGATCATATTCCACCGGGCAATAGAAGCTCAGTATCGCCGTCGGAGGACAAAACCCGGTCTCATTTAACGTCCAGGCCGTAGTCATTGCGAGGGTACCGCCAGTAGACCACCCCACCACCACGTATCGTGACCGATCAATGATGATCCCTTTAGACTGCATGATGTCGGGCAAGTCTCTCTGCGCCCAGATGCACGCATCCCGCATATCGGCCATGGCTCCGTCGAGGACATTGACCTGTGGACACAGCCGGTAGTCCAAGCTGACAGGTAATACCCCATGGGCCAGCAGATGCTTGGTCTGGCGTGGCCTCACAGCCCTTCGTGAAAGTGTCAGGTGCCCACCGCCGTGTATCATAAGGGCTTTGGGACATGAAACATTAGTTGAATGCTCTTTCTGTTCGGGCTTTTGGCATCGTACTTACCTACACACATTGGGTTGGTGGGTATCAAGGTTGGGACGTAGACATCGGCTAAGATGTCAATCCTGTCGACCTTCTTGTAGACATGCGGTTCCACATTATAACGGGACTCTAGCTCAGCCTTTGGCCTTACCCAAGTCGCCCTCTTACCAAGGCTCTGTGATGATCCCTCTGGCGTAAGCGGGCTATCTTCCTGTTCACCGGCATCGCTGCCAGAAAATGGTGTCGTCAGACTAGTATTGCAACCGGACTGTGATAGGCTGGAGGTGCCACTGCTCGACGGAGACAAGACTTTCAGTAAAGACTGTAAAGTTTCTGAGCCCAAGTCTGCCATATCCATCTTCAACCCGAGCTTGGCCTCGATCTCATCTGCCAACTCTATCGATGCCAAAGAGTCCAGGCCCAAGCTACAAAGCGTCGCGTCGGGTTCCATATCCTCCACCAGGACTCCAGTATAAGAAGACACAAGTGATTTGAGTCTTGACTCCATAGTACCTGCGACCAGTGACTCGTCCAGGTTTGCTTCCGACCCCGCAGTAAAGTGCGGTTGTTGGGTTGCCACTGGTTGACTGCCTTGGAAATTCGGGGCGGAGTTTCTAGGTAGAAGCTTCTCTTGTGCCTCGACTTTGGGCTGGTTGCAATGTGTCGTTGGGTTTGCCGCCTCCAATAGACGTTCCATGGCAGCAGCCGCAACCCTCACGAACCGGATGTCGGTCGCAGAGAACACCACCTCACCCTTCTCGGACAAAACGTAGACCTCGCCACTCGCGGTCTTGGTGTGAACCATCGAGTAAGCAGCATACGCAGTCCAGACTTGGGGAGTGCTGAAGTCCACTGGTGAAAGCCGCATCTTGCCGATACTGGACGCAACGTAGATATCGTCGTTTTTCCCGGTCGACTCCAGACTCGTACTATGATTAACGAGTAGACCGAGAACCTGGATGAACGTGTCGAGTGTGATGGCGTCGTAAAAGTCCGTCACCGTGCTCTCGGAACCCGTGAATGATGTTTTTGGGGCCTGAATCCGCGCTACTGCCTCCATGGGCCCCAAAGTGATGTTGACGATACCCTGCATCAGGCCGGCGTACTCGACCACTCGTGAGAAGAGGCGGTAAGCTGTGGTCGACTTGAGGGTCTCGGAGTCTTGGTTGTTTCTTAGCATGGCGATTTTCTCCATGAGAAGTCGGCTATCTGGCTGGTGGCCAACGAGTGTTGTCGCTATTTCCACGCTGCCCTCGGCGTGGGTGGTACGGGGCGAAGATTTGACACTGAAATCCCTCATCCCCGGCTTGTCGGTCAGGTGTGGAGTCAAAATCAGAGCCACTTGCAGGTTTGGATCACACCCGAGTGGCCTGCTGAACACGGTATCCCAAAATGTGATACTAGCACCCCTGACCGTGACCCCCAGGAGGTCCAGGGCCATGACTGCGGCCTCCATGTAAACGGAGGCAGGGCAAAGTGGCTTCCCGCGCACAGAGTGGCCCTGAACAATCTTGACATAGCGTTGGGTGTTTGTGTTCAGGCGGAAGATGTGACTGTCTGGATCTCCATCGTTTACACCAGAATATGAGACCAACCGTGGTGGTAGTTTGCTGTAAGATTGGGGATCATCCAAGACACCGTTACTCAAACATTGTGCTTTCTTATGTTCCTCTGCGGCGTGGTCGATGTGGTCCAGCCAGTGCTTCGGGCGGTCGAAGCTATAAGGCGGGAGCCAAACATGACGTAAATGGCTGTCCACCGGGGTCAGGAACCGCCAGCTCGTAGCCGTTATGCCCTCGCGCCAGAGCTCGGCGGCTACAGTTTCAGGCGATGCCGCCAAAATGAAGGTATGCTGTTCTGGACTAGCCAATGCTCTCCTAGCCATAGGAATAACAGGGCTACCGAGGCCGGCCTCTACCCAAACGCAGGGCCCGAGGTCCGTTTCGAGACGGCGGACTGCGTCCACGAAATAAACGGGCTCTCTCGCATGTTTTGCAAGATACCCATTGCTCTTCTGATTTCCGAACAAAACTGGGTCCTTGGTGCTTGTCTTGAGGGGGATGCTTGGTTCTCGGAAGGTGATCTCCTTTTCGACCTGGGATAGTCCCTCCAGGAGGGGCTCTGTAAGGAGGGAGTGGAACCCATGGGTGACGTCGACTCGATGGAAGCGGACCCCACGATACCTGGAGTCTTCTTCCAGTATCCTTACCGTCGCCTGTATGCCGTTTTCAGACCCAACCACGACGTGGCTTGTGAGACTGTTGTAGCATGCGATCTCAAGTCCATCGCCTGTTGGATAATCCTCCCCCGCCGTCTTCATTATGGCATCGACCGTATTAAGATTCGCATGGATAGCAACCATGCCACCCCTCTCGTCGCCAAATTTGCCCTTGATCAACTCGGCTCTGGTATAGACAACGCGTAGCATGTCCTCCAGGGAAAGGACCTCAGACACCGCCAGCGCCGCGAGCTCACCTAAGCTGTGACCGACGATGCCCGCCACTTCTAAGCCACCATCGATCCAACACCGCGCACAGGCGTACTGTACTGCCACCAGGCCGCATTGCAGCACGCTGACGTCCGAAATGGGCTCGGTTTGGTGAAGGGCGGACATGATGTCAGGGCACCCAATCTCGATTAGTATCCGGTTGCAGGATTGGAGATGGTAACCAAACCGCGGATTATCTCGCAAGATTAAAGGATCAAGTCCAATCTTGGTACCACTCTGACCAGAGAATGCCAAGACGACCTTTTTCTTGACTTTGGGGCGGGGAACAATGTTCCTCTCGTCGAGTCCTCGAAGCTGATTGATGAGGTCGTTCATATCGCTTGCCATTGTGGACCAGCGGAAACGGTGATGTTTCCGTCGCTTGCTGAGCGTGTATGCCACATTGCCGAAGTCAAGTTCTGTCGTGGAGCTTGAAAGGTGTTGAACCAAATATTCGGCATATCTTAACAAGCTCTCGGGAGTGGCTGCACTGAGGCAAATTGGGTATCCGGATGTCTTTTTATGTGATGTAGACAGTATAGGCGGCTGATTGCTCCCCTTTCTCCGCCATTCCGCGCATAAAAGCGCCGAATTGCTTCCAGAGGCACCGTAGCTGCTGATGCATGCTATCCGCCGTCTTTCATCACTCCACTGATTTACATCTGTAGGTATGATAATGTTGTCAGGCTCAAGGCTTGGGATGTTGTGGTTTAGTTGCTTAAAACCTCGCAGGGGAGGAATGCCTCCATGACGCAGCATGGCAAGCACTTTTAGTAGACCGGCTGCACCGGCTGCCGTCTCACTGTGTCCGATATTGGACTTGAGAGAGCCGATATAGAGAGGGTTGGTACGATCAGAGCCACCAAATACGTCGCGGATACTGGCCATCTCAATCGGATCACCCACCCGTGTTCCTGTCCCATGAGCCTCGATGTAGGAGATATCGTTAGAGCCCAGTCCCGACCTGTTCAGAAGGGTTTTGTATAGAGCCTTCTGACACGTCCCGTCTGGAACCGTGATCCCCGGGGCATGCACACCACCCTGGTTCGTGGCCACAGCGGGAATGACGCCCATTATGTCGTCGCCATCTGCGATGGCCTGGCGGAGAGGCTTCAACACCACGAGACAGACACCATCAGCACGACAGTACCCATCCGCGGAGTCGTCGAACGGCTTGCATTGCCCGGTCGGACTTAAGAAGCCAGCTTTGGCGAGGTCGAAGTAGTTGTGCACGCCCGTGATGACGTTGACGCCACCCGCCAGCGCCATGGTGCACTCGCCGGCTTGGATAGCCCGACAAGCTCGGTGGACCGCCACGAGCGACGCGGAGCACGCCGTGTCGATCACCTCAGAGGGGCCCGTCCAGCCGAAGTGGTAACTGATCTTGCCCGAGAGGAAGGCCCGGATGGTGCTGGTGGCGGTAAAGGCAGATGGCGAGTAAGCGCTGGTGTTTTCCAGGTACTCCGTGTAGCTGGCGCCGATGAAGCAGCCCACCGGGTCCCCGCGCTCCCGCTGGTGGTCGTGCAGATAGCCGCTCGAGTCCATGGCTTGGAAGGCCGTTTCCAGGAGCAGGCGCTGCTGCGGGTCCATGTGGGCGGCCTCGCGTGGGCTGATGCCGAAGAAGGCGTGGTCGAAGGCATCGACATCGTCGATGAAGTTGCCGTAGAACTCCCGCTTCGCTATCCAGGCCGGGTCTTGGATCGCGCGGTAGGAGTCTTTTGGGCTACATCTCTCGGGCCGGAGCTTCTCTAGCCGGCTTTGGCCCTGGGAGATGATGTCCCAGAGGTCCTCGAGGTTGTTGGCGCCGGGAAGCCGGCACCCAGCGCCGATGATGGCAATGGCGTCATCTGTGAAATCATTTTGGCCAACTGGGCCCTGTCCGTCAGCTGGGTCCGAATCTGAGCCGACTGTTGGAAGTCTGGTTGGCGCCATTGTTTGTCTCTTCTAAGACATATCCGGGCACTTCGGCCGAGGAAGAGAGTATGCTACTTTACCATCAGCAATGGAATCCACCGGGTGGTGCGAGTTTCCGGAAGCTTAATTTGAAATTCGCCGAAAAGTATCGAAGCGTTGCGGATTCGGACAATTATTCAATCTCCTTGACGGCCCACCATTCAGTGTCAGGGGTTGCGCACCCCCACAATTGTAGACCAACTGTGTGAATCAACTCATCCAACATTCAATGTGAGGAACAAAACTAAAGAACGGGAAGAGTATCCAATTGAGATTTATGTTAATAATTATTCATTCATTTCCCACATGCCAATTTGAGGTCCTCTTGTGTTCCTGCGTTGGCCTTGGTAATCCGAAGACCAATTGTCACAGTGATCTTGTTGTCTAACCTGCCCAGCTTTTCCAGGGAACAGCTGTCTTTCTATGGGACTTCTCTGTTCCAGACCTATCCTTATCAATGCTTCCAGACTACCCATTCAGCTTTCGAGCCAATCCAGTTCTGTCTTCTCTAATTTCTAGATAGACCGTCTGGCTTGGTGAAAGCTCAAAACTCCACAAACCCGAGCTCGTTCATGCTCCCACCTCGGTTGTTATATGGCAAATATTCCACCACAAGAGCTACAATTGTGTAATTGAAAGTGTTTACGATTCAGCATCACTCTGGGCTTTGGCATTATCTACTTCTCGAGGAATTGTTGCTATAGCCGGTTCAGGGGTTACCAGCACTGCCTGAAAGGGGCGTCACGTGTACGTAGCGCACGGACCACTTGTCCAACTTACCAAGGGAGCTGGCGGTCCCCCGCAATCTGTAGATACCTGGGAGTACGTTAGTACACAACGGAATACTTCACCATTTTGAAACTATTATAGTTGTAAATTTGTAGAAAAGCCGTTTCAACATTCAACAGTAGCTAGCATAGTTCGTCGTCTCCTCATTATGTATTTCATGGACATCAACCCATAAATGCTCGAATGTTTGGATTTAGTAGTGCAGGCCGAGGTAGAAGTTCCCCAGGGGCCAAAACAGTCGTGACATGTCCGATCAGAAAGCGTCCACACCATTCGAAGCATCTTTGTGACGCAACATCAACTGTCGCTAGTATCATGTTGCATCCTTCACAACTCTCGGAGCTGCTAAAACAGGCTGGCACGGCTTTTCCGACCTAACACATGCATCCCATTGAACATATAATGCGTATTGTCTGAACCAACCCTTCGTATATTGAAAACAAGTCTATTACCACAGACGCCAAATCGCATCTGCAGACTTCTCCACCTAGCAACATGCGGTGCGCATTGCCAGAGGGCCGCGTAATGTGTCGACATTGGAGAGGTGAAGAAAAAGGCAGCTTTGCAGCCAGAATATGCAAGAGAAATGTCACATACCTCATCGGGCGTCCCATATTTTAAGAACTCGCCCCTCCTCCAAGTTTCCTTCAGGTAATATTACACCGAAAAGCTGCATCAAAGCTTAGCCTATCAAAACCGGCTGGTGATGCATTGATGCCACCCCCTTTCGCTGGCAGTCTGTTTGCGAAGCGACTTGCTTCGCCTATGCATTGATTGGGGTAAACGCTTGCACCTCTCATACGCTGCTGCATGTGTCCCACAGCAGTAACTCCAATCAGATTGTGAAGGGCTATCGTCCCTTCACCTCTCCAAGAAATCATCAATGCAACAAAAAGTATGCATGGACTTTTTGTTTCCTGCAGGCAACCGGAAAAGACATTTTCAAAAACCGGTGTATGCACCCCCTATATTTGAAATAATATAACGGATACTTTAGGTTGCCAGCATCCATTATTAAGGCTCGGAGTTCATGTTGTCAGGGATAAACTATCAATCCACACTCTGCACCCGGCTAACGTCTTCGACGCCACCAAGTGCTACAAGGATATCAGTACATATTCACGGTCTCAAAGCGTGAATCTTGTTTTCATGCAACACCTATAGTTGACGATTCATTCCCGGTAATTAGACGATATAAGAATAGATACATAAGAAAACCATATATTGCTAATGATTGATGTAATCAAGACTCAAGGTATTCCTTGAGCTCTACCAAGATGCACTTAGAATTTTCTTTGCTCTCAGAGTCGTCTCGTCCCGCAAGGGATTCTCCGCTCTGAGAACTGCTGCCACCAGACAAGTGAGATTCTTCTAGGTCTTCCCCGTGTTGGAAAGCCACCCAATCCTGCAATATTCTTTTCTCTTCACCCGATAGATTCAGACTCCTTTCTTCCACGCTATAGGTACTACTTTCCCTTTCATGATAGAGGTGCGGGAGCCATGGAGTGCGCCTGGGCTTGAATAACATCCACTTCCGACCATTTGACGGTTCAAATCTTGTGGAACCACCCGCTTCTAACGGTTCAAACCGGTCGAATGGCCTAACCCTTTTCATGGCCTTATGATGCTGTATAAATCCGGCTGAGAAGTGAACCTGTTCCTTGGAGACATCAGTTCCGAGCTTTTCGGGATTGCCAAGCAGGCCAGTCCTGTTCTTGAGACGATAGCGTGGCCATCGATAAAAGCTCTTGATGTGAAATTTGTGTTTCCCTGATTTCGAATCTTGGATACCCAGGTTCTCTATAGACTAGGTATCAACATCGCGTTCACATGACACGAGTATCGTAATGGATACTATAATGACTCATATATAAGTGCAACAGGGTGTAAGGACAACTTACTTCCTTCGGATAACGTCCAGATAGTTATTTTCTCAGTCCAAAGTCCATCCTTCGAGATGGATACGAATGGCTCGAGTTTAGCGATCATCCACACTAGAGCAAAATGTGACAAAGCTCCTTTGTAGATACCACCCCCAATGTCTGAATGGTACCCTGCAAACCAGCGCTGCTCCAGCGTTAGATTTCCTTCACTTCCAGGTACCCGTTCCCACACGAGAGGGTGGAAGTGAGCCCGATGCTCATGAAGAGCCAAAGCTTGAAAAGCATGCTCGATGTTACCCAGGAGGTCAGAGCAAACGAACGCAAATGGACCCGGGCGAATTGGATGAAGCACATTTGTGCCCACAGAGTCGACCGTATCCCAGAGAGCACATACTTTAATCTTCACATTGCGACCCTTCTCCACTGCTGCCTCATTCCCCTGTTCAACTCCATTCCGTTTTTCTTCCCACCTTTCGATCAACTGGGGAAGCTTACTGAGTTTCTTCTTGCCCAGAAGGCCATAGTTGGTCACGAAATCGGCGAGACATCTCATAACAAATGCGCCTCGTGAGAATCCAATCAAGATGATATCGTCACCCTCCACCGTTACTCGTCTTTCCGCTTCCATGTCGTCACCCTCCTTAACCCCTTGATCTTTTTCAGTGTCTCCTTCAGTTGATTGGCCTCCCTCGGTAGTCCTGCGATGACTCCAAGGGTAATTTACTTTAATGGTCTTCTCCCACTCTATCTGGCGCCCATATTCAGTCCAATTGTGAGATAGGAATGTGTAGGCCTCCATGATTAAGCTCTTCAGTCCTTTTGTACTGTTAAACAAACGGGTCTGTACCAGTTTGGGGTTGCCATACCTGTTCCTTTCAATTGCTTCATACTGTTTGTCAGATCCCAGAGATCAGGATTCTCATCAGTCCCAATTCCGCGAAGGTACAAAACAACCTGGCGAATTCGATTGGTGTCATCCCACTGATTGATTGCTCGGGCGATACGGGACACATTGGTAAGTGGGCTCTTCTCGCTTCCAAGGTACTCTGAATTACCTGTTCCGTCACAGCAAACCACCAACCTAGCTTTGTTCCAGCCCTCAACGTTGTACTCAATTTGGGCAGAAGAGCTGCTCTGCCCAGCCATCTTGGAACTTGGGGATCTGAGATGCAGAATATTGGAAACTTCTGCCACAACTATGATATAGTAGATCTTCTTGGTTTGGGATGGCGGAAGGGCAAAGGCGGCGCTTTCAGCGGAATGATGAGAAATGAGAAACACGTAGCTAGTCTATTGGGTAACCGGGTTGCTGCTAAAAGGTGTATGTAGTAACAAATGCAGTTTTACCTGTGGCAATCCAATGAATGGAAAAATGTACAAGCCAGGGTTGACAAGAGGGGTATGAGAAGTGGAAGCTCTGGCCAGTAGAAGAGGTTCGGGCAGGTTCGGGAGTAGGTTACATCCCAATTAAGAGAAGAGTCATCTGACGATCGAATACGGAATAAATAACCAGTGCATTACCGTACGGTACCACATCAGAGCCCGCACTCGCAAGCCCCAATGTCACAAGGCCTGACCGGCTGCATCACGACGAATCAGAAACTGCATTAGAGGCCTCGGCAATTGATGCAATGAATCAAAGCTCAATATACAAACGCCTTGTATTTGTAGTGATATGCGGGCAAGGGTGTTGTTGACCAATTAAAACTCATATTCAGTTATTCTCGGCATACATTCAGGCTGTCTTCAGGCGCCGCCATTTGAATGGGTGGTCATCTGACAGGCTGATGTGAACGCCCTTGGCCCTACACCCACCCACATTTGGGAAACTTCAGTGAACCTAGCGAGCAATGGGGAGAAAGACAGGGAAATCAATTCCTGAACCTTTAAGATTCATACAGATTGTTCGTTTTCGGAACCAACAAAATTATTAAGTTGTTCAATAGGAAAACAATCTATCATTGGGTTTCCCTCTGTTCAATTGCCTGGCTTTCATGCTGTCTGCTTTTGAATTGTCAGCCCAACTTGCATCCGAGCTATCCAAGGTCCATCAATTCTCACACCGGTCGCTGGTTTTATGTCTTTCGGTAAATGTTTTGTGGGAACTAGCTCGAACCATTGAGCCAACTCGAATCTTCCAGATGCTAAAAGTATCCATACCAAGACTCCTATCATTTCCAAAGCCAGCATGGCTTCAGAAGACGCCTAACAGTCATCCGGAGGTCTCAGAGGCATTCCCGATTGGTTTCCCGGAAGGCGCAGCACTCAAAGAACCTAAAAGAATGTATGGATAATACTTCATATTGTCCCATATGCTCGACGTTCCTTTTCCCAGAAAATTAACTCGTGAATCCGACACTAGTGTCATCTTGATCCACGACGTGATTGAGGGTCGCGATGCTACATGGCCGAAAGATATGTTGACGACTGCATATCCCCACGCTGAAGTTCTTCCTTATGGCTATGATGCGGGCTCCATGAGAGGACTGAATGATCTCCTTGACTCAGATAGGCTTGAGGATACGGCTCTAACCTTTTTACGGGACCTGGACATAAAGCTGCAACACCCCAGCACTGCTGTCACAGAAGGAGATGTCGGTAAAACGGAGATCAAGAAACACTTCCACCATCCCATGATCATCCTTGCTCATGGATATGGAGGTTTAATATACGAGAAGGTATGATATATCCAAACAACTGACGAAGAGACTGCATTAATAACGACCACTTGCTACAGGCACTGGTTATGTCACATGAACGGAAAGATGACTCCTTCGATAAATCCTTTGTCCATCTACATCAATGCGCCTTCCTGTTCGGGACACCCCACTTCAGTGCCGGTCTTGGCGAGTGGGCAATCATGTGTGCAAGGCGACGTGGCTTGCACTGCGCCAAAACGGCGAGGACGCAGAAGTGGGAAGCCTCGGCCGAACAGTCCGTTGAAGCCACCAAGGCATTCCAACGTTCCCTTCGCGGGATCTTGAAAAAGCAACATAAACTCGATCCGACCATCCGAATCTTTGGTTGCTTCGCGACATCACCGAATTCAGATACCAAGCTCGTAAGCAATTCTTTTTGGCATTATTGTACTTAGCTGATAGCATAACCAGATGCTATCGTCGAAATGGGCTGTAATGCCTGAATTCAAAGCCGTATCGGTTGGTGAAGACCACTATGGAATGACGAAGCTCAACCGCTCTAGCAAACAATTCGATCGTGTGTTTGATATCCTTGACCACCAACTCGCAAATCCTAGTGCCGTTGGGCCACAGCCTAGCTCTACACCAATGGAAGATCCTGGAGACAAGTTGGCCGGGAAAGCTCCAGAAGCAGGTCCCGGGCTTGAGCCGTCGCCCACTGAGGTTGCAAAGGACTCTAAACCAGTCGAGCCGACTTCCCAGCTTCCGCTGGATCGTCTGGGGACTTGCGACTTTGATGATTGGGCTGCAAAGCGTGTTTTCAAAGTTCTGCTGTATCCACACCAGGGGATATCGAAAGAATTCGCAGACACCTTGAAGCAACAGCTCAAGGCTCGAATCTCAGGTGACGTTCAAGTCGTCCCTATAGACCCAAATGTATCCTCAACATCAGAACCACCAAGGGGGGTTCGGGTGGTCACCCTCCCAGGGCCTGGAATCCGCATAGATGGCCTGGACTCATTCTTTATGCTAGGAAGTGGAATTCAATCGACGAGGCTGCGTACAAGCTATAGGGACCGGGCAAGAGATGAAACAGAGACTCTTACAGAAAAAGCTGCCATGTTCTTGGCAGATGTACTACGTTTCTCCCAGATCTACAGACTTCCTATGAGATCAATCTCTATGGGGGCACCACAGCCCGGTATCCACCCACCCTTCTACCTGGATGTTCTCGACGAAAAGACGGGACGAACCAATACGTGTTCGAAAATATATCTGGTCGAGAGCTTGCTTTAAATCTCTTGCATTTCCGTCCCAACTTCACCATTACTAAACTACTTCCAAAGGGGGATAAAGCACTAATAATCCCTCCATCTGAGAAACACTATGAGTTGTTGGATCTTAGTGATTCTTGGGTCCTATTTGACTATCAGATCTCCAGCGGCGCGCGCTGCCGTGATTGACTCTGGTAAGGTCTTGCAAGTTTTACGGACAATAGTCACCGCGGAGAGCGATGTTTCTTTTCAAAGTTTAGAGCTGGAACATGAAAGGACTGAGAAGAAGGACGTGATCGAGAAGGTGAAACCCTTGACTCAGTTTTGTTGGATATCGGACATCAGGGTTGAGGGTTATGAGGGGAAGGCAAAGTTGGAGATGGACTCGCCAAGATTAGTCCCGATTTACAATGTTCTTTGCTAGAACAGGAAATGAAATGTATACCTGTCCGGAGCTGGAAGAGTCCTGCGAGTTCAGAGGTCTTTGAGAAATCGGTCAGCACACGCCTTATTCCACGTCAACCAAAACGTGCTACATCCAAAGCCACCGCATAATCAAGATAGTTAAGCCTGCGGGGTGGACCAACATCTCAAAGAGTTGATCAAGTCAACCCCTGTTTCAAGACGCTCCAGCTAGACTCCATAAGACGGTTACTTTCCCCATGAACTATCGTACAGTCTCCAATTTAGGTCCTCGTATACTTCAGACTCGGTCGGCTTCCGTTTCCGAAATGTGTCTCTCATCTGCCGCGACGCCTTCTCGACGCCGGCATTTGTGATGTCTGTCAACCCATCCTCCCTGTTCGGTGGGTTTGCCATCAGCCGGATCTCTGACACATCGACATCGTCGTCCGCGTCTTGACACGGACCGCTCTGCCGCGGGTATCCAAACCTCATCCCCTTGAGCCTGGAGGCCAGTTCTTTCTCGCTGAGCTGGTCTGACCCCTCCCCCTTGGCATCCTGGACGACCCGCGAGAAGGCCAGCGCGGCTCGGCGGGTAGAGGTAGTCCAAATCAGCTCCTTCCTCAACATCCCACTAAATCCGAGGAATATGCCGTCGCATAGCGCACAGGTCGCCAGCCAGGAGGCCTCGAGGAAGAGTCCCAGACGGGTCAGGAAGGTCGAGAAGCCCCACACGGCCCCAGGAACCGCCCGGCAGATGGCTTGCTTTTTGGATATGTAGTCCAGTGGGATAGGATTCCCCTTGTAGCATACACAGTTGCACAGGCCTGTAAATACCGAAGGTCTATAGCAGTCGACGCCGACGTCGAGGAAGGGAGCTTCTAGATGGATGGCGGTGCCGTTCAGCCAGATCGTGGAGTTGTAAGGTAATGCGCGCAGGGTATCGCGGCTGCTCGAGTCGTTGTGGACGAAGCGGTTCCAAGAGGCCCTGTCCAAGTATGTCCCATTGAACGGTGGAAATGTTATATTGGTGTCCAAGATGCTGCCTTTATCAGAAGAATACCGGGGCAGTTCGATCGAGGAGGCGAGCCCAGCACCACTGAAGGGCATCGAGTCAATCCTGCAGGGGCCGGCCAAGTTCGCCCACCATGATGCCGGCACTGCTTCTCGATTTTGCTTCAAGTTCTTAACCGCTTCGACGGTTGTGTTCTGCGGTCCTGCTTCTTGCTGCCAATGATGCCCAGTGATGGCTATTCGAAGTGTCTGGGCCGTGAGAGCATCTACGATTTGTAAGTACTTCGTTTTCCGGGTCATTGGATAGTTAGGATGGCGCCACCCACAGTCGCGTATGCTCTTGAAATTGAACGAGCTGTTTTCTATACTGTCCGTCTCGTTTGTGAGTGCAACGTAGTCCCAAATAGTCGTGATACTGTCCCACCGCCACCCACTCGCCGTGTAGTGCAATGATTGGTTCCGATACTTGTTCTCTTTGAAGCACAACTCGGTCTCATTGGGATCCTTAACTTTGCCCGGCGTCAGGTCTTTCGTGAGGCCTCCCACATTGGCAAAGCTGGGTCCTGTCTCGACCAAGCGGCTATCCAATTCCAGCCTCGTATCGTCCAGCACCCAGCACAGAGATAGATGCGGAGAATTCAAGGGAATGACTTCAGTATCGGGCATCGGGTAGAAGTCGTGAGAGATACTGACGTAACCGGTGGCGGCGCCCCAGACGACCGAGAAGAAGAGGGTGTATCCGAGTGCATATATGACCAACAATGTGCACAGGAAAATCGTGACACTCCTACGCCGGAATATGGCCAGATTCCAAATCCTTTCGAAAGAAGCCCGAGAGAAATGCAAGGATATATATAGGTCGCTCGTTACCGTGAACCGCTCTATTAAGACCACCAGTAGCGGATGCAGAACATATCGGTAAAGTATCCATCCGTGCAACATCCGCCCTCCCTGGCCAATGACAGTATCCCACGCAATGTCAATACTTTTGGCCTGGGCGAAGGTCAAGCGTCCAAAGGTGAGGTCGAGATCGAACTTCTGCTCCAGGGGGTCGTTGGCCTTGTCATTGCAGCTGAAGTCGAACACATCAGAGATACCGGTCGGTCGGGAGTCTGGAAACTTAAAGAACAGAGCAGATGATGCGAGGGTAACGGATCCAATCGTTAATGCCAACGCGGGTGTCACGCGGCGCCAACTTGAAATTTGCTGTGCTGCCGTGCTGTTTGGGATGCTGTCGTTGTCTGGGTCGCGGTCTACAATAGGCTCACTGTTGCTTCTTAACAGCTCTGTTGAAGGATCTCGCACAGACTCGTTGGGATGGACCATCATGGAACAAGGGGTTTTGAAGAATACATATGAGGAGAAGAGAGCAACTATTTCTAAAGAATTCGCGATGAATTTTGCTATAAGGGCCTGCCCCAGAGGCAGTGTAAAAGTCTTCCCCTTGGCATGCCCTCGGCTGTTAAAATGTCATGTTGTACGGTCCCAATGGTACTCTTCAATCGTTCTCACTCTGCCTACGCTTATGCATGTACGCATTAGCTGCAGGGGCGTAGTAGCCAGGCACCTGGTTACTGCAGGACAGTCTGACGTGGGCCCCGATCGGTTTTTCCCCCAACCAAACGGCCCATGAAGCCTTCTTAACTCCACCAGTCGAGGGTGTTTCCGGCAAGTCGGCCGTCGGAAGTTCGAGCTGCTCTTCACATTGCGACCATCAAGACAATATCAGCCCAGTTCGTCTCGATCTGACGTTTTCTTCAATACGGCGTATGATACGGGATGCCAAGGGGATGACGGAAGGCTACTGCATGCGCAATGTCTCACCACATCCACATTATTTCTTTTCAGCCTACTTCTCATCTCATAGCACCTTCGCGGATTCCGAGAATATATTGGGGCAGTTATGAGATAGTATTACCATTAAATAGAGCAAACCCGTTTGAAACAAGGCCACTTCTTAACTCGCAATACGACGTTTTGTCTTCAGTTCGTGCCTGATATCCCTAAGGATCTGATAGGCGAATTCGCCCCTCGCTAATAGCGCTTGCTGTGGTAGCTCAGTGGTGGTTCGGTTCTGCCCTGTTGGCGCCGCTGGCCCGTGCTCCTGTCCGCTATCAGTGCTGTGCATCGAATGTAATAAAGCGCTCATCACATCGAGCTTTTCTTCCACCAACTCCAACGTCAAGCGCAGTCGCAAGATTGGGTAATCTTCCAGCGTGCAGGTGCAGACTGAGATGGTGGGTAGCTCCAGCGCAGAGAAATCAGACAGCGGTGCCGTATTGCCGTTTTGCGATGTGGCGGTGGGGATGGCGGCTGCTGCCGCGGTTCCCGCCTTGAGCGCGGCTTGCACCCCGTGTAAACGATCGATCAGCATTTCGATGATCCGAACGTAGCAAGAGTATACGATTAGCATAGTGCCAGGGTCGACGACCAGCAGCGGGGACGCTGTCCTCGAGCGGGCGGGAAGGTCGCGGCTGCTCGAACCTTGAAGATGGCGGAGCGCCTGTATGAATTGCAGCGATATCTTGATCGTTTGGTCAAAGCTGTTGCCCTTGGTGGGCGCATCCTTGTCACCCAATTTCCCCTTATTGGCATGGGCAAAGAGTCGCACATTGACTTGCACCAGCTTTTGAAGCCATTCGCCGTCGGCTGTCCGTTTGAGAGGGTGATCTTTGTCTTGAGCTGTGGTTGGTGTTATTGACGACGCATCCTGGTTCGTCGAAAAGCTCAATTGCGGTGTTACTGTTTCAACGGTTGGGGATGTGCTGGAGATTGGGCTAGACCACCACGTGGTGTCTAGATTTTCTAAGAAGTCTGCCTCTTGATAGCGCCCGTTCATCATCTCCTCTATAAAGCCTAGCGTATTGGTATCTTCTGTAAATTGATTTTCCCGTATAAATCCATTGAAGTCTGGGGTCACCTTATCCAGACCCGTGTGGGGATCAGCAACGAACTCGGTGCTAGTATCGGTGGATGTTGCTGTCGGTGCGCTACCCCGGGTTTCCACCAAAGCAGATTGTGGATGCTCGGCTGCTAGCGGGGAAGGCAAGCGGTCCGATGCTCTCGTCGCTCGTCGGTGTCGTCGGTTTCGCATCGAAGGACTTGTCGTGCATGTCGCATTGGCTTTGAGACATCGGGTGCACTGCCCGCTGGCCTCGCGATGGCAGCTGAGCTTGTGAGTATGACAGCGGTCGCACGCACGGCGGAGTACTGGATCTGTTTGCGATATTCAATTAGCGCTGCAACAGTATCAGGGGTCACCACATACCAGATGGGCGGGCAGTAGAGGTCATGATCCGGCTGGAAACAGTCTTCCAAGATTGATAAATATCTGAAATGAGGAACCAGTTACTTCTTCAAGATGTGCCCATGATCAATCAACAAAACCGTCCGTTAGATTCATGCAAGGGGTACAGGAGCTCTAGTTGTTTCCCATCCCTACTCGGCTTCAGCTGTGTTAACTGCGCTATCTCCGCCCGCCGCTGCGACCGCCGACCCAACCACGGCCATCATTTGTCTGAACCCTGGCCACAACCAAATCAAATGCCAATTGATGACCCGAGACTTGAAATCTGCATATGTAGGTTTAGATGCTTCGAAACTCACGTTCGTTCGCTTCAGTGTAGTGTTCCTTTAATAGGTAAGGTTGTCCTTATGTACGAAAAGGTCGAGCGGAATTCGCAGCTTGTCAGTGCATTTTACTGGGTTGGTTCGAGTGCGCTACTGCACCTTGGTTGTACCCCTTTCACCAAAGATGCGTACAGGGGTAATTGGCGTCGGGCTCAGCTCGGAACCTGGATATCTCTCCAACTCCTTTCCGTCTGAGGAAGGCAAGCACTCGTGGTCCACCAACAACAGTGACGCGGCTGCTCGTTATTGGTGCAAGCCCGAGCGATCACTTGCTGAATTAAGTCACCCAACTACAGAAAATGAGTATCTTCATGGTCTCGGGGGCCATGATACCCACACCAAATCATAGATTGAAGAGTTATAGAAGTCGGAAACGAAATTGTAACCGGACGCCATGATGCATCGGGGACGATCTGACCGCCCCTGCTCATTGCACTTTCATTTACGGCACCAAGACACCTACACCCGCGCACCTGTGCTCAGCCCGCAGCCTTATCTCGCGATCGTAAGATCAGTTGGCCCGATTGACGTAAGACGCTTAATGTCGGGGGTTAAATGACGGGTCTCTCGCTACGGCGGACCAGTCTAGCCCGATCTAACCCGGCCGAACCCGTGTATTAACCAGATCTTGCATCATTTGGCGTGAGGCTGCTTCTATTTTTACTTACCTGAAACTGTTCCTAGTCAGCTTTCTATAGCGCGGGGATTGAACGTGCTTATCAGGCCTTAGTTGGGCTGCCAGCTTTCAGGGCTGTTTCATATGCACACACTCTTGAGAGGGAGAAGAAATGCACTTTCGGGAGCAGAGCCTGTTCCTCGCCAGGCAGAAACGATTCGTTCGAGTAATTAGACAAACCCATATAAATGATGCTTTCGAATATTTCTGCCTCGCCAGCAGTCACATCTGGGAGTTTGACTTGTCAGTCGATACCGACACCATGAGAGCCTTTACTTTCACATTCCTCCCCCTTCTCCTTCTCCCTCGCTTCTCCAGCCAAGAGACAGGAAACCATACTTCTGGCGGCTGTCATTTCAGGAGCGACTGGGTCAAACAACTCCTGAGGGGTGACTTTGACGCCACGCAGAACTGCGAAGACCTGAACTTCGTGTTGCAGGCCGTCAACAAGGACAAGAGTCTCGACTTCTGCTCCGCCGACCCCCAGCACGTCTTCGGCTACATCCGCGAGGGCTTCCGTCCCAACTTGGAAACGGGCAGGCGGATCCCCGAGGACTGCGAGATAGAGCAGTGGTGGTACCGGGGCCGCTACCCCAAGAGCCCGGTAGCATTCTGCAAGAACGCGACGGCCATCGCCGTCGCGCGGGATAAAGGGAACAAGACGCACCTTACGCGCGCCCAGCCCTACTACACCGTCGTCCACGGCCCTAGGGCAAAGTGTCACAACTTGCTCCGAGAAAACCTGACGACTATCGGCAATCCCGATGTCGCTGGACCAGGTGTAAGAAGACCCCCTAATCCTCTGTCCTGCTTGGCTTCCGGAAACTAATGCGTCCTAAATACTGACTGACCCCTACTCACCCAAACAGATAATGGCTTCGTACTTGATCCAGCTCCTCCTCTGTGCCTTCTTCTGCAACTTCTACCGCGAACGCGGCCCTCGACGCGCCGAGAAGTCCTTCGCGGCATTCTATACGACCACCATGATCATGGCCATCTCCATCGCCATCGCCGCTGCCGTCACCTTTGCCGAGAAGCGCGCCGCGCCCAGTACCGTCCGCAGCGACCTCCGCCTGCCCAACATCTACGAGTACCGCTTGCTGGCTTTGGCGCCCGCCTTCGCCGTCCTGCCGGTGATGGTGGCGCACAGCCTACACTTGGAGAGACATAATACCGTATTAGATAATCTCGGTAGCCGCCGCCGCCGCCTTCGACAACTCATGCTGTCCAGGGTGCTGACGGTGCTGGTGTGCCTCCTGTGCGCCGCCGCGGTCTGGGTCATCTGGGTCGTTGGCGAGCAGGGGCGCAAGTCCCCGGTCCGCTTCGTCTTTGGCGGCCGGTTCAACGTGCGCGTGAGCGACTTCCTGTACGAGCAGGCCGGCGAGTATACCTTGGCCGTGGCGTGCTTGACAACGGTGTTGCCCATCCTGGGGGTGATCTCGCTGTGCGTCAAGCACAATTGGATGCGCCTGCGGTGGGCGGGTATGGTTTTTCGCGTGGCTTGTATCCTGCTGGCCCTGGTGGAGTGGGTCATGCTGATGTACATCCGGACCAAGGCCATCGAGGACGGGCAGGGGCACACTTCGGAGACCGAGATTGGGTTTGGTCAGATCTTGGCACTCTTCACATGGTTTCCGGTGTTGTTCATCTTGGGGGTTGGGGTGGAGTTTCCGGGTGTTGACGACGCCAAGATATAACCGCGATGATGCTACTAAGCTATTATTAATTCGAGGCTGTGCTAATGTAACCTGGCCAACCCGCTCCAGCCAGCTACTAATTTGAATATGAAATAGAAGCATATCTGCATGTGTAGCCGGAGAACTATAGCAAGCAGCGTTAGGAATCAGATGGCCTCCCAAGTTGCACCAGCCACCTCTCCATATCCGCCACAATGCGCTCCGCCAGCGTCGTGTCAAACACACAATCCGCCCAGTTGACACCGATGCACATCCCCCTCCCCGCGACGCTGACAGGGGAGAACTCGATAGCAGCCGCGGGGATCTCGGCGCTGAGGCCAAACTGCGCATGGTCAATCGACCATCTCTGGCCGTCTTCGTCGTCATCGTCGCTTCCGGGTCTGCGACTGCTGCTGTTGCCGCCCTCGATAGCGCCGATGTTGGTCACCAGCCATGAGAACTGCCGTGGCTTATTGGCTAGGTCCGCCGTTGTCTTTTTCCAGTCCGTGACGTATTTGAAAATGCCAATCACATCGTTCTTCAGCCCAGCCTTGATCCTCTTCTCGATCTCCCGGCGATTCCGCGCCGACACGGCCCAGAGCTCGCTCTCGAGCTCGGCGGGGAGATCTTTCGTTCCTCCCTTCTCGGCACCCCCGCCCAGCATATCAGCCTTGGTCAGCCGGGACCGGATCCTTGCAACAAGCCCGGTGCCGAACCGGTGGGGCAGCTGTGTCACGTAGTTACTGATCGCCCGGTCGGACCCGGGGCCCCACGGGGCGTCGGGCGGCGACGGCGGCAGGTTCCGTCGGTGGTCCATGCACGTGGAGCACTGAAATGCCGGGGCGGCGCCGCGGTCGAGATGCGATGCGAAGGCGATCAGTGCCAGGCCGTTGAGCAGGGCCGTGATAGTGGTCTTGTGCTCGCGGCACCGGGACAGGACCACTCGGAGTCCGGCGTTGTCGATGCCAAAGGTCCGGAACTGGGTTTTGTAGGGGGTCGAGCGGATCGGGCACCACGTTGCAAGGGATTTGTCCAGTGTAAGGAAACCAGGTCGCATATCCTCCCACGCTGCTTTGACGAGGAACGTCGGGGCTACTGGGAGTTTTTGCGAGCACTCGATGGGGATGGGAAGCATCGGGGCCGCCTCGGGTAGTTGTAGGATATCGCCCTCCAGGCCTGTTCGCTCGTATCCTGCTGCTGCGTTACCGGCGTTGAGCAGCTCTAGTAAGTCTTCGTGGAAGACTTTGGCACCGGCACCGTCGAATTGGGGGTGGTTCCAGACAAGCAGGGCTTCCATGACAGGCACAGCCCCTTGCCGATATAGGGTAAGCGTCCAGCCCGGCTGCTTGATCGAAAGGTCTGGGAACCGAGCATCGAGCTGAGCGCGGAACTGTTCCTGTATCGTCTCTTCAAAGTCGACATCTCCTTCGATATGGACCCACTTGATATGTTGCGTCAGGTCGAGATTCTCCAGCTGAATCCAGGAGGGGGCCTTGCAAGTTGCGTTCGTCATACCGACTTGCAGCATTGGATGGCGCATGATGACATCCACGACGGCGGCCTTCACTGCCGCCTCCAATTGGGTCTGCGACTCGGCCGATACAAGATGTGGCGGGACTATATAACGGCAAGAGAGAGCAGTGCCGCGATACTGGTCCAGTAGATACATGGCCAACTGGTACGATTCACTATCCACGTGGTTGTTGGTTAGTTGCACCGAAAGGTTATGCCAGTATGCGACGATAGGGTCTTACTTGATTCCAAAGTTGCGTAACACCATTGCTTCTGCGCCGTGGGCCAATTTCTTTTTCTTCGTAGTCATAGTTACCACCGGTTTACAGGAGAAGGCCGAGATAGGAGAAGTAGTTTGCAAATGAAATAGCGGTCGAATTATGCTTATGACAGTTTTAGCAGTTTTCAGGTCGATCCTCGCGTGGAAAATCCATATACGAACGTTGCATCAGGAAGGAAGAGATGACTGATCTTCGTCAAATCAGATCGGAGAAAACTTGTCAGCCGCAATTGAGCCGCGGAGAGACTCTGGTCACTACTTATCCATCCCTCAAGCTAAGGAGCTGTTAGCGTCGCCCCTTTCGCTTTCATTGCCCCACATCCCCGGAAACTGTCAGCCGCTGTGATTGGGTAAGCCATTGCTTGGACTCGTCGGACCAACTTCCATCAATCAGCTATTCTAGAGCCCAAGAAAGACTTGTTCGCGGTATCGAAATTAACCACATACTTGCAAACATCGGCCGGCGCCATGACTCTACGTCGTGCTTATCCTTGTCCCGGAGTGACTCCTCGATGAACCATTGGGTCGTAATTGCCTGTTCCAGCCAGTCATCCGCTGACGTCAGCTTACATCACGTCCCTGGCGTGGTCTGCACTGCGCCGTACGCCCCGCCCCCCTTCCCAAACATGACCCGAAGGTCACCAGCCAGCAGCTCAGGCTGCTCCCAGGCCGGGAAGTGGCCGCCGCGGTCGTGCTCCCGCTCAAAGACCACGTCTCCGAGCCGCCGGTTCCAGAAGCGGGGAAGGCTAAAGACCTCCTTGGGGAAGTACGAAAACCCCTGTTTCCAGCAAGGTAGACAGACAGACATCATCAGCAAAGAGCTCCTGTGGTGCAACAAGGGCGGTGGTCGACTTTTGAGAAGGATATGCTTACGAGTTTAGTACCGGGCACCGAAATGCCCCCTCTAGTTTTCCAGTCGCCCTTGAGCGCCTCGTGGTAGATTACCACGCTCGCTGCCGGCCCGGGGCGGCTGAACCAGTACAAGCTCACCCACTCGCACACCTCTTGGGGTGTCCACTCGTAATTGTCAGTCCACGAGACCAGGCAGTCATAGATCCAGGCCAGCAGCCCCACGGGACTATCTGCCAGCGCGATGCCGATGGTGTTGGGTTTGGTCTTTTGGATCTGGAAGTAACCTTGGCCGCGCTCCAGGTAGTCGGCCCCGGCCTTCAGTCCGGCCTTCTCCCGGTCACTGTAGAGCCCGAGAAGATGCGTTCCGAGGAAGCGCAGAAAAGCCCACGGAGAGGTCGGAGGCGGAGGGGCGCCGTAGATCATGTTGATGTGGATCGCGCGCAGGGCCTCGGGGTGGAAGGCGCCCGTGGAGAGGGTGATCATGCTTCCCTAAGTTGCCATACAACGGTCAGCTTCATGGATGGTCTCACAACCTCTGTCAATTGGAAGAAAACATGTTCAATGCCTCGTACCCAGTCCCCGCCTTGCGAAGCGTATTGTTCATACCCGAGGCGCTGCATCAACTGGTGGCAGGTCTCGGCGTACTGCCGGAGCCCAAAGCCCGGCTGGTCAATGCGGCTCGAGAACCCGAAGTTGGGGAGCGACGGCGCGACGACGTGGAACGCGGGGCCGCCGTCCTTTTCGCTCTGCGCAAGGATCGGCAGGAGCTTGGTTACTTCCCAAAAGCCGCCGGGCCCTACAGCCGATGCATCCACCGTGTTAGCACCGAATCAATTAATTGAGCTCGGGGTTAGGGGCGACTTGGCGTCATGTTACGCACAGCCATGGACAAACAGCAGCGGGATGGCGTCGTTCGACTCGCTCCGCTGGTGAATGAAGTGGACCTGGAATGGTTCGAATCCATCTAGATCTATGGTCGTTTCGTACTGCGGTAATTGGTTCAGCCGATTCTCGAAGGCGGACCAGCTGAATTCATCCTTCCAATACTTGGTGATATTTTGGATATCTCCGGCCGGAGGTCCCCGCTCCCACTTGTCTTCGAACAGATGCGGGATCTTCGAAGTGCGCAGCCGCTGGTTGAGTGCCTCAATCTCGGACTGCGGCACAGCAATCTTGTACGGCTTGACATTGTCCATGGTGGGCAAGTTTGGCGAGGAAGGCGGAGGGACTTCAAATGCTGGGGACGATTGAGGGGTTGGGGACTTTAACATGCGAGGGCCAGCATCAATGGAAGTTTAAACCCATGATGCGACCGCTACCCCAAGTCGACTCACAATGCGCGCCGAGGCACGAAACATGAAACCAACTTAACCAACATGCATATGCAAGGGCAGCGGCGCATATGTTTGTGTTGGAGAGCGGTCACCCATTGGGCCTATTGATCGTGTCCGCACGGAGGTGGTGGGGGTGAGAGCCCCACCAGATTGTGGTCGCATCGATTGCAATTGATGGACGGCGACAGTACCACCCCATCCCACTTTGACTTCCCCGCGTAGTTTCCCCTTGGCCCTTGGCATCCATGCTACAAGACGATTCCACTTCGGTGTTCCGCTTCGGTGGCACAACAGCGGTGGCGTAACAGGAACACGAGCTCATATCGGATCTAAGCATCTAAGACAAACATCTAAGACAGCCAGAAAGGGAAAGAGGACAGCATAGTCTAAACTATAGTTGGAGCACGGCAACTTCATCGCATTTACTGAATAGGGGCTGCCGATACTCCCTATTCGATGCTTGGGCCGTGCGTCTAAAGATTGAAGTCCCATTCCAAGAAATGACACTGCCCCTCCATCAATTGTACCATATTTGCCCCTTTGGGTTCTGGGCGGGGATGCATCATCACGTGATGCCGATAGAAGACACGGTCGGTCTAGGAAATCTTCGTTCAAGCTCGGATCTCGGGTCCCAGGCCACGGGGATTTAGAAGTCATACGCGGCAAGTTTCCGAGTGGGATTTCGGACGTGCCCGCCAACGACTATGGCGGCCACCACCGTCTTCTACTCGATCGTCATTGGTGGCGCCGTTAACGTCCCTCTAACGCACGTCTGGGGGTCGTGATTAAAGCTTAGGTCGTGGGGCGAACGTGATCATAAACCTTTGCTTCGTCTCCTCGCCCGGCTTCTTGCCGCATGCGCAAGCGTTCGCCGATGGTCGAACTTCCGGTTCTGGGTTGTTTGGGAGGACTTGAACAGAGCTTTGCTGGGCCGGCATTGCGGACCGAATACCTCAGACGAGGTCATGGCCGTCGGAAAGCGTGAGTGACTCTGTGGTCGTCCGGCTGAAAGTAACTGTTCCCTATGGATCCTCTGGTCAATGGTGCCATGCAATACGAACAACGCAGCTTTTTGTGATATACATTATGACATTTGGATATCAATTATTGCCTTCATACCAGTCTCAATCTAGTGTTGCCATCAACAGACTCGTTCATCTCGAGAATTCCATCGCTATTGAAGTACCTGTGAGCGTTCACGCTTTTACCTCCAGCAGTGATCATCAGCTTGAACAGAACCTTGTCACTATCCTTTCTTCGTCTCCCACGTTGGGAGGCCACGATTTCGTTTAGAAGTGATAGTACTTCACGTGTATCCTGCTCACGACCCGGGTCCTCATAGTACGAGATCGAATCGATGAGGCAAAACACGACCATACTTGTTGATCGCAATTGTTTGATGAGAGCTTTGAATACGTTGCTCAAAGTGTCCAGACTCTTTTTCTTCAGGCCCTTAAGCAGGTGTCTGTTGAATAGTTCAGGGTCGTAAGTTCGAACGATTGCTGGTTGCAACAAGAGCTGCCCTATAAGGCATACGAGCATGGCTTTTGCATCCGCGTCCTCCGTACGGACATTGGCATGGAGACCACAGAAATAGGCAAGGGTAATAAACCCCGGCTTCCCCGTGTATTCCTTCATGATCCTAGCACATAAATATGACAGAGGCGTTATGGCAATCCTTGTTTGGAAATTCCCGTGGACAACTATTGCGGAAGCCTGAGAAGTCTCTGACAACCAACCCTGGAATTTGTCACGCCTAGTTAGTATCGACAGGCGCTGAATCATACTCGGTGGCTTGACCACAGAGACTGAAGAGCACCGCTCCAAGTCCTTCCTCAAGACGTTCGTGTCAAACTTGAGGTAGTTTGACAAATTGGGGATTGTGAGTCCTGGGGACCCGATATTTTTAGTACCTAAGTAGATCAGTGGAGGATATGGCTCCAATGCTTACCTTCTTTCGACTTGATAGCTACTACCGGACTTGATAGGCCTCGCCTAGTCTCTTCATCGAGGTCACCGAGTATAAGGCCGCCATTGCGGCTTGCCATGAGGCTGGCACCGATGGATTCGGGCGGCATCCGGGGGCTGGAGGTGAAAAGACGGAGTAGAGCATTGCAGATAATATATGGTAGCAGATGTTCATTTGTCTGAGGGAAATGAAGAATGTCCCCATCGTCAGGGTTAACTCTGCTCATGTCTTTGGCCTTGGCATCTGCCGAGCTCAGGATTGGGACAACCTGTTGTATCTGAAGTTCCATGTAGTCGACCGTCTTGTCTATGGTAGTAATTAGCATGCAACTCTAGAGTGATAATGACCGTATCTTACCGGTCATAAAGCTTCGATCGTGGTTTAGAAGTTCGATGAAGAAGTTGGCAACCTGTTCGAAGATTTCGATTGTCTCATGCATCATCCTGTGAGTATTACTGTTCGTTTTCGAGTAGAGTGTCGGAGCAGAGAATTTCGATATCATGTCTGCCATCAGCTTAACGACAGGGCTTAGTAGCGCCTCGTCATTACCAACCCCCTAACGAGTGCATGGGGTTAACGATCAACTATCCAAAGTGGCTTCGGAATTATACTACATACACGAAGAATGGTCTCAATTGCAGCTTTGAAATCCATATTAGTGACTTATTCCAGAGCTTGCGATGCATATCACTACTTACTACACAGGACGCACCCGTACTCATCGTAGTAGAGACAGTTCAGCCAGGAGAAAAAAGGAGTTAAATATCTGTCCAGGCGTCTAAGGACGGTCGAGATTCCATCTAGAATCCTGTTGCTGCGCTTGTAGACATCCCTTGCAGCTCTTGACGCTTTTTGTGTAGATCTTTTTATCTGTTCCAATGTTCTATCGCTATCAGGTGAGTCCAAGTCGAACCGTGACTTGAAACAGTCGATTGCTCTGGCCAAGGCATCCACAATGGGCTGTACTTTATTCCAGCGCTGTACTCTATTACATTGGTTAGGGTGAGTTCTGGAGTTTGGAAATAGCATGGCTGGGCTCGAAACCGACCCTGACCCATGGTAAGCTCACATAGTATCTTGCTGGCGTGCATTCTCATCCCGGGGTATAAATTGTCGCTGCTCAAGACTCCAAGATCCAGTATTGGGAGGTAGAATTCGATTGTGGCTGTACGCAACTGCCAAATTAGGATGACATGGTGTCGGAAACGCGTAGTTATTCGTAATTGAATAGGCCTGGTTGTTACTGTTTTTCCACGAAGAAGAAGACTGTGTAGCATCAATATTGTTGTCTTGTTTGTCAATGCGAACAGTATGTGCTACATTTGCAGCGCTTCCGTGGGTGTTTATCTCCACATCTCCTGGCTTAGTAGTGGACATGATACTAAGCTAGAAGCCACGAAGTACCCTGAAGGACTCGGTGATACTCGCATGGAATTGTTTATGTGCAATGTATACGATAATTGAGGGTCGGGCGAAATAGAAGAAATGCAGACTTCTGGGATGCCACTAGGGAAATCCCAGACTTTGTCAGTTCCTTGCGGTTGTTGGACACATAGTTTGCTTGGAATGCATATTGGTCGAGATTTCGACGGCCCCCACAGAGCCTTGCCAAATTTTTCGAGTCTGCCTATCAGGGTGGTCAGCTCATCATGCATATGCGGTTGTACCAAGCAAGGATGCCTCGCCCGATCACATGCCACAGTGCTAGAGATACAGCACATTCACTGTCAAATGTCGTCTTATTTGCATGCTGCGACTTTCAGCCGGTCGCATACACCGCCAATCGAAGACCTACACGTTTGTCTCAAAGATCACAGTCTAGTTGTGATCACTGACGCAAATGGAAATTCTTAGCCGGCAGTCGAGCATTTGAGCCCGGAAACACTTATATATAAGTGTAAGAAAGTGCTCCATGGGGAATATGGCATTCAAAATGTTCAACTGCAGCTGGATCCCCATCCGACCTCGATCAAATCCTAAGAAAGCACAATCTCCAGAGAAGCAAGCAACGAACATGTCACAGTACAGACTTGTTCAAGTTCACAGCGGCGACGATGCCGAGGTAGAGTGAGTTAGTCTCCACCTTGAGGCATTTACCATACGCTGACCGTGTATTCCAGCATCGTATTTCTCCATGGGCTTCGAGGGAGTGTGGAGGGTACTTGGTCGAAGAATGGTATCCGCTGGCCTTCTGACCTACTCCCAAATGATGTCCCAAAGTCCAGGATCTACTTGTTCGGCTATGACAGCGGAATCACCCATCGCAATCAATCGGATGTGGTGAAGACGGAAATCCACAGCGACGCCGATGATCTGTGTGCGAAGTTGGAGGCAGCCAGGTCATCTACGGACACAGTCTGTCATGCAACGCCCCAATTCCACCCACCCTCATTTCCCAAGCAATGCTGACTACTACCAGCCACCCGATCGACCAATCATCTTCGTCGCTCACAGCCTGGGGGGTCTCGTGGCGGCACAGATCCTAGTCCATGGAGAGCAAAGCCACGACGGATCGGTGGCACAACTCATCAGCAAGAACCTACGAGGCCTTGTATTCCTCGGCACACCGTTCAAGGGCTCGAAGGCAGCAAACCTTGCGGAAGTAGCACGCAAGATCCTACAGTCATGCGGCATCGACACGCAGAAGAATACCTTGAAGCTCCTTGGTGTTGACTCCGACCGCCTATCCGAGTTGACAAGGGCTTTTGCCAACGTCTTGAACAAGAGACGATCGTCCAAACAACCTTCAGACGCGATCGATGCAACCTTCTTCTACGAGACTAAGAAGACAAGTGTGGGACTAATATCCACTCAGGTAAGGCACCCGAAAATTTGTGATGTACGCGACCATTTACCCAACTGACTTGGACATCCTGCCTCAGATAGTGGACACGGAGTCAGCTCGGATCGACGGGTGCGGCGATACCGTACCTATCGCAGCCAGTCACCACGAGATATGCAAGTTCGAGACGGACAAGGACGAAGGATACAACGTGGTGGTTGCAGCCATCAGGAAAGTCATGGTTCCTCCGATCCCAATTTCAGCAGGCACTGTAAGAAACCACTGCCCAATTAGCTTCAAGACTCTGTAGCCTGCTTACACTCAGCCTCAATAGTCCACAACCAAGACCATCAATGTCCTAGGAAAGGCACTCAATGTGGCTAATGACAGTATCATCTTGAATGGCGGACAGAAGATCAGATTCTAAGCAAACGGCTTGCTTTGCGGATCGGTATGGTCAGGGCTTTGGAATACAGGGACTTATGGAAGCTGTGATGATGTTGATTCGGAGATTCAAGAAACCCCGAAGGAAAGATAAGCAAGCATGGAAAGGAGGGTAAGATCAATTTTCTCCAAGATTGTGTTGCACAGTAGACGCGTAATAATCAATATATTGATTTTCTCCCAATCCGATTCGCGCCTTCAATCTCGGTGAGGGGGGAGGGGGTATAAAAGCCGACATTAATATATATATTCTGCCTTGGTGTTGCACATTTGATGCGGAGTAATCAAGATATCCATGTCCTTGCAATCCTATTGGGGCCATTATTTCGGTGAGGCGCAATGAAGCTGACATCAATATATGCACCAGTGCTGCATATCAAATGCAGAGTAACCACAATATCCAACTCCTTGCACGTGAATCGGGCGTTACTGTTTCGGTGAGGCTCTTCGGGCGCAATAATTGCAACACAGTGCGTGTGCGGTTTATGCCCCGAAAAGGAGCATTGCTAGGCAAGGCTCCCGGAGCCTGATCACTTTGTCTCGCGTGGTTCGGTTGGTGAGGTCCCAGCCATCATGGTACATTGAAGTTTCTTATTCAATGCACAAGCCGCTTGATATGACGACTAAGGGCAGCAATATTTCTAAGACGGTCGCTCAAGTCTTGTTGTTTGCAGTTCTTCCTATCATGGGCCAGTTTTAGGGCAGCTGTATCTGCGTTGAACCTCAAAGCCTGATTGCTACCAACCCAACTGAACACTGTACTGCTTCCTTTCCACTAGGAATCTCACGGACCCTCGTGTGTCTCACAATCTTGTCGAAGATGAATATGTCAACTTCATCGACCGAGACGCCAAATCCGCAACCAGCGGGTAACTCGGCTGCAGAGGAATCACATGTTGCAACCGAAACCCCAAAGACGCAGGCTGACGATTCGCTTCAAGTCGGTATACCTAAGGTGCCTGCAACTGCAGAAGTCCGAAGAGAAAAAGAAGAGAGCATTGATTGCCCTGATGACGTTCTCCACCCGGGTGGCCTCATGGTTCAGCCCGGATCCAATCTACACTACGAAGCCCATGGGTACATGACACTTTCAAAGACTACACCACAACAACGACGAAAGCAAGCGGTGCTGAGACTTGCTCAATCAAAAGCCTATGCTGAACTGATCGAAGAGCGCATTATGCTGCTCGAGAAATCAGTTGCAGGCTTGCAATCCAAAGATGGCAAAACGCTTGCCGTGACTGAGGATGAGAATGAAATTGCTCCAAAGACTCATGCCGAGATAAATGTTATGGAATGGGGTGAATTCAGGGCAACATTCATGTTCGGACCGATAAATCGTGGCCATCGACCGGAATGGGACTCGACTCGCAGAAGCGTGATCGAGATTCTCAGAGACGAGCCTAGCTTGTCCAAGATTTCAATCTCATCCGACAATGAACCAAACACCCATTCGCGAATAACTCGGCAGGGAACGCACCCAGTGACTTTCGAACCTCATCAAATCCGCCTTCGTTCCAAACTCCTATTACAGATTCTCAATGAGATCACCGGCTGCAATACAACGCTAGGACAATGGAAGCATAAACTCCTATTTCTCCGACCGTTCAAGCTGCTCGTATATTTCCAGGATAAGTTGAAAGATCGACTGTGCTCTCTGGAAAGGCTGCACTCTACCGATTATGTCCATGATGGTATGCTATCAACCTAAACTAGCTGTGATCGTCCCAACCTTGAATCCAATATTCGGATGTTAACCAAAGCAATAGGTTCGGAGCATTGTAAAGTTAATAACCAATCATCCCACGAGATATCCCATGAGGTCACACATCGACCAGCGGGGCCTGTCAAAGAAACAGAGTCAGTTGAGGCCAGAGACCAACTCAAGCTCCTGTGCGAAACGGTTGATACCTATCTACAGCCTCAAACTCTGCTCCATGGACCTTTGAGCGCAGAGTCCCCAAAGGTGGAGTTCCATGAGCTGTGGTACATCTTTAGACCTGGATGTGAGGTCAGGACACGCGATCCTTGTCAAATTCAAGTGTGAGTCCACTCTCTAAGCACTTTAGGTCACAATTAACGTGGTGTGTTATTTGGGCCAATCTGACTTAAACAGATACCGAGTTCTCAGTGTCACTGGAGGTCGTCCATGCCCCGTAATATGGAAACCACGACTTACAGATCGTGACCCTGACCCTAAAGCAGTTGCAGCTCGCAAATTGAAAGATCAGGGGTATTCGCCAGGGTCGTTCTTCATCGAGTGTTTATATATTCATTTCGATGGTCTCCGCTACGGACCCGTCAACGCCACATTCCAGATCCGAAAGTTCGAGGGAAAGAAAGAAATTACCTCTCTCCCGATCTTTCCACTTGCGTGTGACGAGAACGAGCAGAACATCCGCAACAGACTACTGAAAAGAGGACAAGAGTTTGCGACTCTTGCTAATTCGAAAGCTGCGGCACACCGCAAGTATAAGGGACTCACCCTGGGCAAAACACAGGAACTGGTGAGTATGGATATAGTTGCACATAATGTTTCCAATGCAACACCTCACTGATATCGTAGCTCAGGTCGATTCAGAGATTATTGTCGATTTCCAACTTGCATTTATGCGATTGAAGGGCTCTAAGCCCAGAATTAGCATTGACGATCTGCTACTGGATGACAGTAGCGAGTATCAGTCCATTAGCCGTGACGGCCCTCAAACCATGCCATTCAAGGACGCGAAATCATGTTGGGATCATGGATGCTGCGGGAATGATATTGTTCACCCAGACTACGACGTGGACGAGAAAGCTCGCAAATCATTCAGGGACAGTAATCGAAAACTTCTGGAGTCTTTCGATAGCCCGGAGCAATTGACCCCGGATCACAAGATCCTACTTCCCCCTTATGTTTTTGGATTTGTCCTGCGCACTAGGAAGTGGGCCACGTTCGATATTGACCTCATTAGTCCGCCCGAGTATGGGACCGGATGGGATCAGCTTGTTATTGACAAGGAAACAAAGAGCACCGTCCTAGCACTGGTTGACAATCACGAACGGCCACGCGACAGTCCTGGAGCCGATTTTGACGGTGTATTGTCCGCCGTCGACCTAGTCCAAGGCAAAGGAAAGGGCTTGATTATTCTGCTCCACGGCGAGCCAGGTGTTGGTAAAACAAGCACCGCGGAGTGTGTTGCAGCTCATACGAAGCGGCCACTCTTCCCAATCACTTGTGGTGATATTGGTCATCTCGCCGAAGAGGTAGAAGCAAACCTTGAGCAAAACTTCCAGCTGGCTCATAAGTGGGGCTGCGTTTTGTTGTTGGACGAAGCTGAGTGAGTTTCCCCAAGTTTTCCCTCAACAAATGCTCACAATTCGACTTTCTTCCATAGCATATTCTTGAGTACTCGAACCAATGATGACATTCAGAGGAATGCTATTGTATCAGGTATGTAGTCTATTGATTCAACAAGGAGTTAGACTAGTATTGACGAAAGAAAGTATTTCTCAGGAGCTTGGAGTACTATAGTGTAAGTTGGAAGACATTGTTTCTAAAAGATTCTACGTGCCGCTAATATACTCTAGGGTATCCTGTTCCTTACGACAAACCGGGTTGGTAAGATTGACACGGCATTCAAGTCCCGTATCCATCTTAGCCTTTATTACAAGAGGCTGGACAAGGAAAGCACTCTCCAGATATGGGAAAACAACTTGAAGCGTGTCAAAGACGAGTTTGCAAAGGAGAAGAAGGAGATCATCTGCGAAGAAAAGGAGATCATGAAATTCGCATCGAATCACTATAAGAAGTTGAAAAGGAGCGAGACCCTTCGAGTCTGGAACGGACGGTAAGTGCCCGCGACTCCTTCAGCCATATGCTATTAACTTACATTCTGGTTTTGGTAGGCAAATTCGCAATTCTTTCCAAACAGCAATCGCAATAGCCACCTACGAGTCCAGGAGAACAACCAACAGCCTTGAGCAAGGGAGTCATGACGGGACTGGCCGCCATGCTGAGTCTCTCCGCTTGAGTGTGGCCCACTTTGAGAAGGTGGCGAAATGTGCGAGGCAGTTTGACAACTACCTAATAGACCTCAATCTAGGCCAGACCGAAAGCAATTTGGCCCATGAGCACTCCATCCGGTACGATGAGTTCGAAGACCCAGCGTCTGACAAAGACAGGCCAGGCAGAGGATTGTCGAAGAAAAGCCACAGGAAACGGAAGACTGGAAAACCAAGCAAAAGGTCCGAGTCCTCAGATGAGTCATCTGGTGACGAAGATTCGTCATCTTCTTCATCAGACTCGGATGCTTCGCAGCACAAGAAGAAGAAGAGTAAGAAGTGACGAAGTATAAAGCTTAGGGAGGAGCTATCATAGGATAAAGGGGAAGGCCACAGTATTACTAGTCTGCTTACATTTAGTTTTCACGTCTTTCTATTATTCTTTCATACTCCTGTGTTCATACCATATATACGCCAGTTTCGGTGCCGTATCCCATTATTCTCTTCCCTTGACGCTGTGAAATATTGATTAGTGGGTGGTTAACGTTGCGGTATACACTCAGAGGACTACTTACAGGATGCGTTGCAATGGTTGGCCATGGTGATTAAACACCTCGGTAGTGAATACCCTCAGGGCGACGGAATATTGCACATCACCCCGGCTCTCGCCTCGGGTGATATGTTCGCCCCTCTAAACAGCAGCAACATGACGAAGCATGCCAAGTTCACATAGAACAAGTGGCGGCCAACGCGGCGTGCTCTGTCCCATCCGTGCACCAGGTAGTTGGTCGCGACCGCGCTGAGGGCAGTTTCCATAATGAGCGTCCATATCCGGATAGACACGACTTCCACCATCTCCGTGCAACAATCGCAATTAGGATTAAGCCTTCCTGAAAAAATAGCACAGTTCCTGTATGTGTTTCCCCATACCGAGATGTCGGGGATCGAGGTGAACCACCCACGAGTACCCATGTAGATTGCGGATGCGTGGATGAGGCACGTGGTGAACATGGCGACTGCAACCGTGGTGCTTGAGACGAGGCTGTCCAGCGTCGCGGTGGATGCTGTCGTATTGGTCTGCGGTTTCGGCGCCTCCTTGCGCCCTTTAGGGAGGGCCTCCGGAATTCTGATCAATGTCATGGTATGCTGGCGTATGGTTGTTGGAGTGTATCGGGCTGTATTGATGGAAGTATAGGTGGACAAATGCGGTATCTAGACGGAGCGGATGTGCTGGAACGTTTTGTACTAAATGTATATGTCGTCTTGATGAGGAGAAGACCTAGCTCAACTAGACGAGAAAGGAAGCGAGGAGAGTAAATTGCTACTACCGAAAAAAGGGAGAGAGAAAGCTTTTGTGTGTCGTCCCGTCATAATCGTGAACTTAGGTCGATGGGGCTGGGAAAGGGGCGTGCGTGGTATGTCTGAAGTTTATTGATGGCCGCAGTTGATCCAATTAGAGTCAAGAACATGCAGCTTCAAAGTTAAATACTACCAGCTCATATTAGCCCTACGCCAACCGGCACTCACCACTTTAAATGACTTTTATAAAATACGCACCCGTCTTCTTACCTATGATTGCGAAACTACCACCACTCCTGTCAATTCATCTTCAACTCTACCCGTCCAACTTATTACAGCACAATGCGTCTTGCACATGCTCTTATGGTCCTCGCTGGTTTTTTCTGCCACATTCTTTATCAAGCAGCTCTCCAACTCTCAGAACCACCCTGCGTCCCTGAGAGTGGCGGTACGACCAATGGTCTATCCGGCGTATCGTGGCCATCTCTGATCAACAAGCTCTACGTGTTCTACGGTGCAATGTTCGCCGTCAGCTATCCCCAGGTCTATAAGGTGTTTTGGGGCTTTTGCATGGTCTACGACGGAACAAATTGCAACGCCCTCGGCCGAAGGGCTCAAGGGTTGTTCTCGCTCACGTTTGCGACTTACATTGCCCTCGCGGACCCATTCAAGGACGTGATGGCGGGAAGCATGCGAGCACCAGACAAACAGATTACAGCGCATGAACTATAGAGTCGCTCCATGGACAGAAAGGAAGACCTCGAAATGGCCTGGAACGTCCCAGAAGCTATCAATCTCGAATACGATGACATTGTCGAGATAACACCGACCTTCGCATATCACCCGAGCGCACCTACTCTGTAACCCCCTGCACGATGAAGGTTTTATCTAGGAGACTGAAAACACAATCGGTACCGGTGTAGATTGTGGCCGGCACTCTCTAGTTAGATACTTTCGCCTAACTAGAACGCGGCCTAGAAAGTCATTCTTATATGGAATATACACGTATGAAGAGTTGTAAAGAAGTGTGTATTACTGGTCAATCTCTTCTACAACGTGATAATGCATCGATTTTATCAAACCCCTTTGATGTGCACGTACCACCTGTGGCTTATGTGGCGTAGCCCCTGAGCCCCCCTGCCCTGCTACAATATCAGAACCGCACACCATAATCAAGGTGGTATCCTCGTCTCCTTGACATAGAAAGAACATCAGGCGCAATTCAGAAGGCTTGGTAAGAGCTACGGGTATACTTCAAGATTAGCAACATTACGCTCTATGGGTCGGGTCGGGGCCACGGACACCAGAAAATTTACTGGTCACGGTGCTGGGCTATCCATACGCAAGGGACTGGGCTCTGCGAATGAACGCGGAGCAACGAAATCCTGGAAACGGTCCGCGTCTTCGGCGCTGCGATCATGCAACGAATGTAACGGCCATATTCCGACACCCCGAAGGGGCGTCGTGAGGCTGCTGAGCGACCCGGCGTGGGCCAATAGAATCGTGTTGCCTAGGCCAATGATGCAATTTGTGTAGCGAACCAGCATCCCATGCATGATAACACGCAACACGGCCAGGCCTCTGGCTGAATGCACCCAATCAATTTCCGCTTCAATCAGGCGGACTGTTTGCCTCGGGCGTTTTGAAACGTGATTATTGCATGGTAGGTAAGGCAGACAGTTACCTTGAGATGGTCAGGCTGCGAGGCAGACTCCGCTTGAGGGTATTTGGTATCCAACCATTGAAATGAGGCTTGCATCTTGCAGGATGAATCGAGGTTAAAAAAGTAGACCAGGCGTAGGCGGCTTCGTTGTGCAACGAGTGTCAAAACCGTGACAAAACCCGACCACTCACGTCGAAGCCCGCCTATGGCAAGCAGATTGGGGATTTCTCGGGATCCTGGCAGAGCGGATTGGTCATTGCAGTTTCAAAACCTGCCTGCATATGGCCCCCACCAGAGTTTTGGCAGAAATTGAAAACATAAGTGTCTATAAGTTCTCTTTGCTAGTTCCTTGACTTGGAAATTGACCAAGAGAATATCCTCATCGCAGCTTTTTTGTGAAAAGTCTATATATCATCCTATTAGTTACGCGTCCCACATCTCTCGCCCGTCGCGGCACCGTCACCACATCTCAATCCTCCGCCAGGATGCCTTCTCCGTTTGAATGGAGAGATCACAAAAGCCAGATCTTGGCTTTGATCGCTGAGAACAACCTTGCCACTGTAGTTGAAAAGATGAAGGAACACGGATTCACTGCTTCGTAAGGAAATCTCCATGAGGACCTGCTTGATATGACATGCGCATCTCTAGACTGCTCTCTGAATCACCGCTAACCTGGCGATTCCTGGTAGTAAGGCACAATACGAGCAGCAGTTCGTCAAATGGAATGCTCGGAAGAACCTGAAGAAGGGCGAGTGGAGGACGGCGATAACTGTCTATGACAGCCTCGTCACTCGGCATGGAGAGAGGAACGTCAGGCTTCTCATTTCTGACATCCCTGTTCCGAAAACACGGATCTTACAGAACCGACGCCGATATTGTCGTGGAGAATCCCGAACTATGGATCTTGTCACAGACTCTGGTAAATATTATAGTGACCCTTTCCAAGAGCGGACAAGTATGACTGATATTGAAGACATAGCTGGCCACCTACCACGTCGTGTCTCATTTCGAGTACTTCGGGCCCATGGAGATTGGATGTCGCCGCCGCCCGATGAGTTGCGGATCGGGCGTTCGTCCACAGCAGGCAGTCCCATTGTCTCGAACAGTCCGATTCTTTCTGCTACCCTGGAAGACGTCCTTGATGTTGCCATACCGGATCTTGTACCAAATTCGCCTTTACCTGCCTTCTCTGTCTGGGAAAACCTTGAGGATCCCGCGATACTGCCGACAGCCGCCTCCGGTCCTCATTCGTCGTTATCCGTTTTAGAGCAGAGGCATGGTTCACTAAGCCCATTTAGCTTCTCGCCAAGGCAATTGCAGTTCAGTCCGACGATTTGGTCAGAGTATGTTGCGGTTACCAACGATCAAAAGTCAGCAGGGCAAATACTCTTCGATCTTGGTTTCTTCCAATTCGAGAAACAGTTGTTAGAGGGTACTGGTATGGGAACCTTTACATCGTTCAACCTAGTCTTTACTAATCTTCTTAGGTGCCACCGATTTACAAACCTGGCTTGCGGGCCATATACACTTCCTTCAGAGCCCTACGATCCAGTTTCTATCTTGCGTCAAAGTACCACAGCGTTCTCCCTTCAACCTACTCAACACCCATCTCGCCGAGCATCACTACGTTCATAGCCTGATGCAGCCTTTCATGACTCTTCTTCCTGGCGAAGATCTGAGTTCTGTCCAAAACGTCGCGAACTTCGATGCCCACATTCATCGACTATTACTATTTTCCTTTGCCAACGGATTCTCTGGCTTGGAAATGGTCGACCTCACTCGTGTTTTGGGGTTCCTCAGCCATTACAAGAACATTGGCGCACTGCTAATGCAACTGAAAGGGATCCCCGGACCTTACAGCAAAGCGATAGCTGTCGGTGTTTTCACGTTGTGCGTCGAGTCGGGAGAGGCACAAGTCGCCCAACAGCTATTAGAAACGAAATGCTTCAACATCAATACCATCATCATCTCCCAAGACGGGGACCGTCTCACGCCATTGGAGAGAACAAGCCAGCTACAAGATGCAGATATGATCGGTGTTCTTTTGGCAATTGGAGCCAGTGTGAACAAGTCCTTCGAGCTGAACAATGGGCCGCTCTCCCGCCTACTTCGTGGTTCCACGAGAGGTACCATAGTCAGACCTACGGCACTACGTGCAGTCTCTCAGCTTCTCGATGCTGGTGCTCGAGTTCGATACTCAGATTTGTTCCAAGTTCTAAGACCATTACATGCTAAGGATTTGGGATTTAAGGTTGCACTCCGCCTCTTCGATCAAGACCCTGAAGCGTGGTTGTCAAATGATTTACTGTCGCTCGCAGCCGATGAGCTAAACGAACAGCAAATATCCAAGATTATGAGCAAAGTTCTACCAAGATGTGAGATACACGAAGGGAGATACAGTGGCCGCTCAAGCATTCAAATCCATCAAGCATTGGTTTCATGTGCGTCGAAAGGCCACTTCAAACTTGTTGAGACGCTTCTACATCATGATACTCACCCCGTGACCGACGTTTTATGTGGCGCAATTCGAGGCGGCCACAGAGATTTGGTCGAAATGATAGTCTCGGAATACGCTTCATCACTCAGTTCCGATTCTCACAACGTCAGTTGCGAGCAACACCCACTAACTGAAGCCATTTGGGCTGAAGATGACGATCTTATTCGCCTCTGTGAGGAAAATGAATCGTTGAGTCACCTTCAAGATCATCACGTTGAAGTGGCTTTGGATGCTGCGGCGTCGACGGGTAATCTCAAATACGTATGCAAACTTCTGGAACATTTTCGGTATTCTGACCCGAGTGTATTAACTCAGCCACTGCTTCATGCCATCCAAGGCGGTTACAAGGACATTTATATGATGCTTCTTAACGCAGGTGCGGACGTCAATTTGAGGTCCCATGGCTCACCGTCACCGTCCGATCCCTTCATGGCTGCTATTACCCAAGGCGATCGCAGTTTAGTCTCCGCCATTATGGATGCCAATTTGGATGGGAAATCCTATTATGACATTAATGGAAAGATAACTACGGCATTATCAGCATTGATACAATTAGACGACCAATCACTTATTACTAAGGCGCTTCACTTGATTCCCAGTCACCTAAGGCTTCGAGAAAGCGATGTCAAGGATATTGTGACAAACCGGCGGCATGGGATGTTTCAATTTCTACTCGACCAGAAGGCATTTCGCCACACTGCTATCACAGCGCGACTGAAGTTGGCAGCGAAGAGTAACGACTGGACAACAGTTCGAGAGATGCTCAGTTTGGGAGCAAATCCAGGAAACGTCGGGGTTATGGAATCAGCCGCTGACGCAAGTCTAGAGATGTTCCAGTTCCTGTTCGAAAAACTCTCGTGGTCGGTAGTTCCGTCCCTGGACGATAGTGAAATATCGAGAGAGTATAATTTAGGTGTCTATGGAGCCCGTTTGCTGCAACATATCATAGAAAAAGGCGTCAGTGGTCTGCCAGTACTAGCGTTTATCATCGAGGAGGGAAAGCTCGATCTCAATTGCCAACCAGCTAGGCCTTATTTGACACCCCTTGAAGCTGCAATTGCAGCGTGCAGTAGTGGATGCAGTCATGGGTTTACGGCAACGAGAATGTTGCTCGACGCCGGGTGTAACCCGAACGCCATTATTGAAGCAAGAGGAAGTCCGCTTATGGAAGATTCCTCTATTGATGGCAACTTAACTCCTCTCTTGTTGGCCATCGAACTCAAAAGAACCGATCTGGTCGCATTACTCCTCGAGAAACAGGCCGACGTTAACAAGGGAGCAACACTCGGAATCCCAAGGACACCATTACAAAGAGCGGCCGAACTTGGCTGTCTGGAGATTGTCAAGCTATTGCTCTCCAAAGGTGCCATAGTGAACGCTCTGCCCGCCTTCCGAACCGGAGGGACGGCATTGCAGTTGGCTGCCATCAGTGGGAACTGCAACATCGTTTGCGTGCTTCTGGAGCATGGCGCCGACCTTTCTCAGCGTCCGCGCGTCCTCGGGAGATGGCCCTTGGAGGGTGCCGCCGAGCACGGGCGATTGGCTATGATTGATTATTTGTGGCAGATTAGCGGAGATAAGGGGTTCAGTGACGAGATCTGCGAACGGGCTATAGAGCTCGCTGGAGAAAATGGACACGAAGCGTGTCAGGACATGATTCGAGAACTGAGACGGTCCAAGTCCCCTTCGACTTGTGACTTGATGTCTGGGATATTGTACGATTTTCAATAGTTATTAGGATATGCAATATCAGTTCTAACCAACTGCGACTTTTGTACATATACGGCTATGCGAAACACTCGTACCTCATGTCGCATCTTTGCTTTTCTCGAAATGCCTTCTATGTGTGCTCCAACTCCACCAGGTCATCAGCAAGCGAATTCGTATCCAGTATGAGAGAAACACCATGTGTAACTAATATATATGACATTACGGTATATTAATGTGAGATTGAACAATCTGAGTGGCGTAATGCCTCTCATCGGCCCTCCTTTCACCGGCAAAATGCACGAAACCATCGCGGGCCCACTCCCTCCGCCCTAATCAATCCCGCCAAACCGCCCATCTCGGCAGTTGAATTGGCACATGGCTATCGGTGCCTTTTCTTTCCAAACTGGTCAAAACTTCCGATTCGACCAAACAGGATTTCATTTGGCAGGTTGCATTATATCTGTCGCAAAACGTTGCCAATGTCGTCATGCCACATTTCTTCAGGAGCTGGTGTCAGACAGTCAGGCTGCTCGGAAACCACGAAGACCACGTGCTTCGATATCGCAATGGAGTAGCCCGATGTCGTCAATCGCCTGGCTATTTGCTATAACACCGCGATGATGCCTCCTTGTCGTGACCCAACATTTAGCCAAGAAACGATCGACTGAAGGGTTTCGGATAAAGAAAGGGGATAACGAACAAACAGGGGGAGCAGCAACCAACTCCCTTCCCAACGAACCTACGTCCCAAGTACACGAGAAAGACCCTTCCGATCACGATCGGCCGCGCACCCGAGAACCGAAGACTTCAGTTAGACGTCATCTCGACATCGTTCCAGAATACCTGGCTCTAGCCCTGCCTCCGGCTGCCACCCATGCGGACCTTTCTACCCGTCCTGGCGACGATCACCGCCGTCTGGGCCCAGTCCTGGACAACGGGATGGGACGCCCAGGAGTTCTTACAGTTTGGCTGCAAGCCCGTCATCCTCTTCGTCGCCAAAGCCACCTTCGAGCCCGGTAACCTGGTAAGTAGCTACCGCACTCCATCCACCCTGAACCCCCCTTTCTCCATTCCAACCCGTCCCGGGACCAACAAACCACTGACTAACGGGGGGACGCCTCACAGGGGAACACCATCGGCCCCCGCGTCTCCAACAGCATCAAGTCCGCCTTCGGCGTCACCAACGTCGCGACCGAGGGCATCGACTACTGGGGCCTGCCGCTCGGCAACTTCTACCCGGGCGGCGCGCCCCCCTGGGGCATCAGCGAGATGGCCCAGCTCCTGACGGCCGCCGCGGCGTGCCCTAACTCACGCATCATCATCACCGGCTACAGGTTCGCATCTTCCCATCCTTCCTTCCTCCCCCCCCTTCTCTTTCCTTTCCCTCCTTACCATCTCTTCCTTCTGTGCCTTCCTATTCCATTTCAATAATGTCTGCCTGCTAACCTTCCCCCCAGCCAAGGCGCCGCCCTAACCCACCGCGCCGTCCAATCCCTCCCCGACGCAGTCAAGTCCAAAATCGCCGGCATCGTCACCTTCGGCGACACCCAGACCCTGCAAGACGGCGGCCGCATCCTCAACTTCCCCACCAACAAGACCCTCATCATCTGCAACATCGGCGACGTCATCTGCACGGGCACCCTGCTCGTCTACCCCGTCCACCTCGACTACATCAAGTGGGTGCCCACGGCCGTCGCGTTTCTCATCGAGAAGCTGCTCGAGGCCGACGCGGCGGACCCCTTTATGGGTATCATGAACAACGCCACGCCGCCCGCTCTGCCGGAGCCGTCCGCCTGGCCTTCGGCGTGGACGTCGTCGGTGGCGCCCATGGCTTCGCCATCCAATGGGTGATTGACAGAGGGGAGACTGATTGATGCGATCACGCGATCAATCACGACAACGGGATTCGATGCAGCAGTACAAGCAGTGTTGAAGTTAGCGGAATGTAGATCACTTCTCTAGTTATTGATGTGTACTTGTATACAGTCCAACAACCCTATTTCTACAGTGTCGCCGCCTCTTCTCGGTCTCTCCGTTCCACCTTTTCAATATGTACTGCCTCTCGCCTCTCTCCTAAACAACGGGCCATCAGGTCATGATAGCTGGGAATATTGAGCGAAAATAACCAGGGGGTGCGGGCAACAAAAACCATGTCTTCTCTTTCCAGCCCGTAGGCAGCCAAAGAACCAAAGAAACAGAGCCCCTTATTGACGCCAAGCCCCATACCCCCTTTCCGTAACCCCTAAAAATCTGCCAATTCCTCATGCAACTCCAACAAGAAATAGCCTCTGTACCATAGAATAAGTACTTCATTTTATGCTCGCTTGCTCAAACATGCCACCAACAAGAATCATTACCAGTCATCATTTGTCTGTCCAATTGGGAATTTATCGGACAGTCTTCTTCGCGATGGTTCCGGATCGGCCAGTCTTGACGGCTTTGAGTGTCCCCTGCTGACCGGGCTTGGCTTTGGATACCTGAAAATCATCACAATTAGTATTCAAACCATCATCAAAGTGGGTTCGGGGAATGAATAACATACCGTCGTGGCAAAGTCCAGACTGCTGACCGTCTCCTTGATGTCGTCCCGCAGCGGACTGATCATGACAAACATGAGGGTCTTGCAGCTGCCGCCGAGGCAGCTCTCCAGCATGCGCGTCAGCGTCGAGTTGCGGTAGGGGATGTGCGAGGCGTTGTCCGCCAGCGCCGTCATGACCTGGCTGAGCGTCGACAAGCTCTTGTTGATGCTCGTCGCCTCCTTGAAGTTGTCGCCCTCAACCTGAGACTCCTTCACTCGCTCGGATCCGGCCAAGTCGATAAGGTTCAGCACACCTTCGCTCACCGTGCCATCGACATTGGTGCCTGTGAGCTTGAGGGTAAACACCGAGTGAGACCGAGACGACTCGCGGTTCATTTTGGTCGCAGCCACCGTCCGGTTCTTCATGGCCGTCTCGAGCATGTGCTGGACTGCATCGGGAGAGTTGAGTTCCGTTTCCTGGGATGTGACGAAGAACTTCTTGGAAGCAGGGTCTTGTCGGAGCTCGACTTGGTTCCTGGTGCCATCAGAGCCGAGCAAATCGAACAGCTTCTCGTTGTACACCTCGGTGAAGGAGCCCGTCATCTTGTACCGCCATCCTGCATCCTTGAGCTCTTCGGTAGCTTGGTAGATCATGCTCGTCGCACTGGGGATGATGGAGTCTTGACCGCTGCTCATTGTGTAGGTTTTGCCGGAGCCCGTCTGGCCATAGCAAAAGATGCAAACCTTCTGGCCGTCCAAGGCGCTTTGAACAAGCTGACTAATCTCGTCAAAGACCTTCTTATTGCCTTCGTCCGGAATGAATACGCGTTCAAAGTCGTAGGGCTTAGGTTCCAGCACGACTTCTTGGAGGTAGTTCTTGGTGGGGACCATGAGGGTCATCTTGCCGATGTGGTCGTCATAGTCTCCAACCTCAGTCTCAATTTGAGCACATTCTGTCTCGTTTCGGCCGGGGCGAATACGGCACATGACCCGAATGTTGCCCTTCATGGTCTGCAGCTGCTCAAACAGCTTGCGGCGTCTCGTCTCCTCGACCCGAAGCTTGGCCTTGGTTTCCTGTGCCTCGCGCTTGGCGGCAAGCGCTTCGTCCAGGGCAGCTTGCTTCTCGTCGGCCATGAGACGGAAGTTCTCCAATTGCTTCTGCTCATCTCCCTTCAGGTGGATCAGGGCGGTCTGGCCGGCAGACACCTGGTTCTCGAGATCGGTGATGCGAGCCTCTTTCCGGATCAGTTGAGCGTTCATGTCGTCCTGGATCACCTTGGCCCGCTGCAACTCCTTCTTAGTGACTTCGAATTGGACCAGTTGTGCCTCCAAGTCCTTGCCGCTCTCTTCAACACGCTGACGAGCGTTCTGCTTCTCTTCATCCAAAAGCTTCTCCAGGTCCTCGGACACCTTGTGCGCCTCGCTCAATTGGCGTGCAAAGTCCGCGGCCATCTCGTCTCGCAATGCTTGTAGGCGTTTCCTCGATTCTCGCTCCAGGTCATCCTTCTCTCGGTTGAAGTCGCGTATCCTGTTGTCAAGCTCATTTCTGTGTTCACGCTTCAGGTCTTCGGCGTCGTTACGCCGGGCTCGTTTCTCGTCCTCCAAGTCACGCTCGAGCATGAATATCCTCCGTTCGGCCTTGTCCAGCTGTGATTGCATCTCCGTCTTCTTTGATTCGAGATCGGACTTTAGCGATTCCAGCTCCGTTGCTGCATATGGAGTCAGTCTCGCGCACCCAAGTCACATTCGTCTTCCCACCCACTTACCTTTGAGGCGGAAGGTAGCAACGTCCTCCTCTAACGTCTTCTGGCCAACGATGGAGTGGTTGATGATCTCCTTCATGGCTTTGAACTCGGATTCGAAGGTCCCTAATCTCTCGTCCACATCCCAAGCTACAAAGTTTGTTGTGTTAGAATATTTGTTCAAGTAAGAGGGGGACTGCTTGATAGGAGAACGCGACGCCGCCATCCTTGCTTTTCGAACAGATTGGTAGGCAGATTCGAATAAACGAGTCCGCTGCTCAAACTGCTCAATGGTTGGTGTCTTGGGGACCACTGGGCCTTCCTTGACACCAAGGCCGGCTGATGGTGGCTCCTCCGTATCAATGGCACGTTGAGGTGTCGTGAAATTCGGAGGAGGCATCAACATGCTGCTCGGTGGCGGTGTCTTCGGTTCCGGATTCACTTGATCCGCGTCGTGGGGAGCTAGGGTATCTGACCCCCTGCCCCCGATCGATAAAGACGCCATTTGTTTGCAAATAGAGGCTTCTCTAGCTGCTGGTAATGGTGTCGCATATGCGGCGGGCACGACCTTCGCAGGGACGCCCTTCCGCTTCTTGCTGATTGGCAAATTGCTGCAGCTTTTGGCCTTGGCAAGCCGTCGCGGGATCTTCGTACCATTCTTGTTATTGTTGTTGTTGGAGTTCTGTTGAGGCTCCTCTCGGACACCCATGGACGTCACGGGACGGGCAGTCCTGGAGCTTGTTGACCGAACGCTCCCTGTTCGACCGTGGGAGTATGATGTTTGGGAGCGTGATGGTGGTCGTGCTCCAGGGCCGACACTGCTGGCATAACTGCTATTCGACGTGTGTCGTGATGTGTTTGAATTGTAATTTAGCGGGCGCGTTGAGCTCGTGTTCGATTTGGCCTGGCAACAAGAGCAATCGTCAGCACATTCGGAATATCCAATGAATGTCAGGAACGTATCATAAATGCATTCCATGGTTAGAGGCGTTGGCGGACATTGAGGCAATCCAACCAGTCAACATCGCGGAAGTCATCCTGAAATATCCTGGGGTGGTGGTCGGAATAGTTGGCGTTGAGCTGGAGTGAGACACCCTTTCCACCGAGCTCCTCTTTGTTCAGCCATGATACGAAGATGTTGAAGCTCTTGATGCGGTTCGGAATCCGGAAGAAGGTGCGTCGGAAGCCAGAATGGTCATGCGGTTGGGTGACGGCCTGGCTTGAAAGTTCCAGTGATGTCGATGGTGATCCAGGCCTAGAAGCAGGCTGAGATGGGGCGGAGACATTGCCGGAGTTGAGAAGGCGTGAGAAGACCAAGCGCAGAATCACCCGCCATTCTTCGGTGATGGACCGCCAGAACCTGGAGACGAATTGTCGAAGCCGCAGGCAGCACAAAGCGCAGGTGAGGCAAACCAATTCCAGCAATAACCTGAAGAGAATGATATGGATGGAAGAATCCGGCCGTGGCATAGTGCTAGAAAGAAGCTAGGGGCCGAGCCAAAAGTCATAATTGTTGCTGATAATGTTTGGGAGGACTGTTTCGAGAACTCCGGGGTCGTCCGTCCTCATGCCGATGTTGATGGATTGCCTTGCCATGGTTGTCGGGTGCCTCGCGATTTGGGGTTGTGGGGTAGGGGTTCACGTAGGTATGAAAGACGGAAGGTGCAAACTTACAATGTCCTTGAGCGCAGTTCCCTTGACGAAGCTTCTAGCAGGAGTGGGAGCCGCAATCTGCGACCGATGGCTGCCAGGGAATTCGGATGCCTTCTCAGCTAACGTCTTGCGCTTTGGTTCGGGTTGCATAACTGCAAAGGCAATACTTGTCAGCAGTCGCGATCGATAAGCCGACAGACGTCCCGGAGAAAATCCGTCGGCCGGAGGAGTCGGATCCGTACCTGGGGGCGGTAGGCCTCGCTTGACGCCGCTGGTCGCATTGGCCGACGGACCCATGCGGGTGTTGGATTGCGACTCGCTGATCTCGTGTAGGCCTTGTGCTGTCGAGGACGATAGTTGTGGCAGTTTCGTCTGCGGTGGTCGTAGGCCCGAAGGCTTGCTGCTGTTGAACTGCATCGAAAACCCAACGTTAGTCTCCTTGATACTCCGCGATTTTGGACTTCTCAGCTGTGCAACGAGTTGTCTTCGTCGACGCCGGCCATCCGGGGGCGGACAAGACATACCCCGTTTTCCATTTCGACGTTCGCCATGATTCTGCGGTTGATGGCGATCTGAAAGGCCAGGATAGAAAAAAGGAGCCAAGCTCCAGATGGAGAAGCACCAGCAGGTGTGGACGGCCTTGACGGAGGCGTCTTGTTGTTTGGTGGATATGAAGAGGCTGATCAACTGCACGAAGCAGCGGGTTGTGGTTGTAGCGACGCGGATATGGCGAGGGCTGTTGACCGCCAGTTGTCGTCGTTGGTCGACTGCGTTGTAGAGCACGATAATGGGTGGGATAACGTGAAATCGAAGAGGTCCCAGGGTCAAAGATCAATGCGCCGCGGTTCGTTTTTGTGCAAAGCACCAGCTCGTCGTCATTTGGGGGGATTCAATTGCGCCTGGGTGTGGAGGACTGCCACTTCAAGTGAGCGGGACTTTGATTAAACACGGCCAAAGTTCCCTTTGCTCAAAGTGGATTGTTTATCCTGCAACCCGATTGGGATAGGTGTTGCTATGTCAATAAACGGGTCCAAAAGTTGTACTGGCAGCTAGCTGGTAAAGCCACATCGGCACTGCCACGTACGCCACGTGTGTCTTGGGCTTCTGGAAAAGGACGTATCGCTCGTGGCGCTGTGGCTTGCCGCCCATTAGCTCATGGATGCAACATGGCTGCTGGCATCTTTTTTAATTTTAGGCCCGGTCTCACACCAGAGCATTTTCCAGAAGCGATATTCACATGTCACCCGTTGCTGCTACTGCTGAGCAAGGTTCAACTGCTGCTCGTCGCAAGTAAGCACCCATCCACCACCACCACCACAAGCAGATGGGCAATGCGAATCCGATCCTGCACCAAAAGCCCAACCTATCACGCTAATACGGAACTATTTCGATGTCTTGACGCAGTCCAGTGATTAATAATTACCTGTTCCTACCATTCTTTTTTGTTAGTGCCTGACACTACTACGAGCTCGTGATTGTTCCTTGTTCGTCTGTCTGATTGCTTGCCGCAATCTTAAGTGTTTTGTGCCACCATAAGCCTACACCTAACAAACCGTCTTCTACGGTGATGTTTCGATAACCCGTACCTCGACTTCGAAGCCTCCGCATCCAATATACTCACTACCTACCTCCAATCGTTCCCGCGACATAGATCTATCTCTCTTCGAACCCGTTGCGCCCTCTGCGCCGTCACGACCACGCCTGCGAAACCACTACGAACCAACCCACCTCGCCCAAGATGGAGAAATACACCCAATACCGCGACCGCAGCACGGGCATCTCCCCCTTCATCCCGCACAAGACCCCGACCTCGACGACCTCGCTGGCGCTGCACGCCCTCATCTTCGCCTTCCGCCTCCCGCTCTTCCTCTTCTACAGCGCCGTCTACTTCCTGTTCCTCAGCCACCTCCCCTTACCCGTCTTCGCCCGCAAGCTGCTGCTCTGGGGCATGCTGGGCATCCCGGGCATCTGGTGGGTGGACCTGCAACTCGACGGCGTGAAGCGGGGCTCTTTGTCCCAACAGCCGCCCAACCGCGTCCCGCACCCTGGCTCCGTCATCGCTGCCCAGTTCACCAGCCCCGTCGACGCCATCTACCTCGCCGCCATCTTCGACCCCGTCTTCACGGTTAGCTACCCGGGCACGACGAAAGTGCGCCAAGTCTCCCTCCTGAGCGCGATCCTGCTCGCCCTCGGCCCCGTGCTCCTGCACGCCCCCACTCCTCGAGCGGCCACAACCCGCACCAGCTCGTCAGCCTCCGCCGCGTCGTCGAGCAGAACCCCGACCGCTGCGTCGTCGTCTTCCCCGAGTGCAGCACCACCAACGGGAAAGGCATCCTGCCCTTCAGCCCTTCCTTGCTCTCGGCCCCCATGGACGCCCCCCTCTTCCCCGTCAGCATGCGCTACACCCCGCAGGACATCACCACCCCCGTCCCCGGCGCCTACCTCGGCTTCCTCTGGAACCTGCTCTCGCGGCCCACCCACCTCATCCGGGTACGCATCGCCGAGGCCGTCACCAACCGCGACATTGCGGGAAGCAGCGCCGATTCTTCCCGCGAAATGTCTCGGGTGAACAGCAGCGAGAGCAGCGACGACGATGACGACTACTTCGGCCCCGGCGAGGAGAAGCCCACGCCCGATCAGTATAGGGTGCTGGACCGGGTGGGTGAGGCCCTTGCGAGACTAGGGAGGAACAAGCGCGTCGGCCTGACCTTGAAGGACAAGGCGGCCTTCATCGAGGCTTGGTCCAAGAACGGGAAACGGTAAAGGTTGTGATCGACGGAACACAAGAGAGAGAAAAATAATAAGAAACGAAAAGGAACAGCCCCTTGCGAAGGTTGTCTGGATATCATATGTATGACTTGTGTGTATGTGTACTTTGAGGTGCGTTGCATTGGGCAGCAGGCAGAGCTGGGTTTCCTCCCTCTCTTTTTCATTGCAAGCGAGATAAGCTCTTCGGGTTTCTTTGCGAATCGGTGTAACGTGCCACGACTTCCTGGTTACATACTTCCCCGTATGGCCGGGTGCTGTGCAAGGGTATGAGGAAGAAGGGCTGGAAAGGGTGGACTGTCATTCATCGTTATCTTGTATTGGCCAGTTGATGATTCCCCCAAGCAACGTCTATAGCTTCTTTTTCGTCGGCGGACTTTCGGGTTAGAAGGAAAAAACAAACACCACCAAGCAATTGTTGGATCACTCAATACGGGTACAACAGAACATACCTTCCAATATATCATATTATCTTCAACTTCAGTACAGTTCATGTCAGAGTTCGACAGGCAATGCCCAAGCAGACCCAAGTGAACAAACGGTGATGTCTCATCAAATATGCAGTTCAATAACTATCTTCCTTTTTCGGTAAATACAGAAGACAAATAAACATCATGCGCCTTTCTTTTTACGGTCCAAGCCAGCCAGTAAACAACCAGGGAATTAGTATGTACATGTCATATTCGTAAACAGCCATTGATGGCCACCGACGCACTCACTCGGCCTCCTTTTTAGCTCTAGTTGGTGTTGTAAAGACAAACGACCGCCGCCGCCCCTTTAGTCGGTGATACATCCCAAGCTAGCGTTCTTGACAACACGAGCATACTTGCTCAGGGTGCCCTTCTTGTACCTAGGCTCGGGCGCCTTCCACAGCTTCTTGCGCTCCGCCTTCTCGGCCTCGCTGACCTCCCAGTCGATGACGCGCTTCTCGGCGTCAATGGTGATGACATCACCGTCCTCGACGAGACCAATGGGGCCTCCCTCCATGGCCTCGGGCACAATGTGGCCGATGATGAAGCCGTGGCTGCCTCCGGAGAAGCGGCCGTCGGTCAGGAGCGCGACGTCCTGGCCGAGACCCGCGCCCATGATGGCGGAGCTGGGCTTCAGCATCTCGGGCATACCGGGGCCGCCGACGGGGCCGTCGTAGCGGATGATGACGACCGTCTTCTCGCCCTTCTTGATCTCGCCCTTCTCGAGGGCGGTGATGAAGTCCTCCTCGCGGTTGAAGCAGCGCGCCTTGCCGGTGAACTGGAGACCCTCCTTGCCGGTGATCTTGCCGACGGAACCGCCGGGCGCCAGGGAGCCGCGGAGGATGGTTATGTGGCCGGTGGGCTTGATGGGGTTGGAGAAGGGGCGGATGACCTTCTGGTCCTCGGGGAAGTCCTTCCACGACTCGACGTTCTCCTTCATCGTCTTGCCCGTCACAGTGACGCCGGAGCCGTCGATGATGCCCTCCTTAAGCAGGAACTTAAGCAGAGCCGGGGTGCCACCAATCTTGTGAACATCCTCCATGACGTATTTGCCGCTGGGCTTCAGGTCGGCCAAGAAGGGGGTGCGGTCGCTGACGGCCTGGAAGTCGTCGATGGTCAGCTTGATGCCAACGCTGTCGGCGATGGCGATCAAGTGCATGACGGCGTTGGTGCTGCCACCCAGGATGTTGACGACAATCATGGCGTTCTCGAAGGCGGCTCGCGTCATGACGTCGCGGGGGCGGATATCCTCCCTCAGGATGTGCTTGATGGCCTCGCCGACGTTCTCGCACTCGTTGCGCTTGGCGGGGTCCTCGGCCGGGAAACTACTGCTTCCGGGCAGGGTCATACCGAGGGTCTCGATGGCCGAGGCCATGGTGTTGGCAGTGTACATGCCACCGCAAGCACCACTTCCAGGGCAGGCGTGGCGGATGATGTCGAAGCGCTCCTCCTCGGTGATCTCGCCGGTGATGTACTGACCGTAGGCCTGGAAGGCGCTGACAAGGTCGAGAGTAGCACCAGTCTTGCTGCAACCAGGCTTAATGGTTCCACCGTAGATCATGATACTGGGGCGGTTGAAACGGCCCATGGCCATCAGGACACCGGGCATGTTCTTGTCGCAACCGGGCAGGGAGATGTTGGCGTCGTACCATTGGCCGCCCATGACGGTCTCGATACTGTCGGCAATGATCTCACGACTCTGGAGAGAGTAGCGCATACCGGTGGTTCCCATGGAGATACCGTCCGAGACACCAATGGTGTTGAATCGGTAGGGCACGAGGCCGGCCTTGGCGACAGACTCCTTGACGATGGCGGACAGGTCCATGAGATGCATGTTGCAAGGGTTTCCCTCGTACCACACCGACGAGATACCGACTTGTCCCTTGTTCATGTCGGTCTCCGACATACCGGTGGCGTACAACATGGCCTGCGAAGCACCCTGAGACTTGGGCTGGGTGATGGCACTCGACACCTTGTTGAGGTCCTTCTCGTATTGGAACGATCGGCTCGTGCTCAGGAAGCGACTAAACACACATGCAATCCATTGTCAGCAGACATTCACACTAGAAGGCAGTACTGCGAGCCAAAAGGCATCGAGGTGGGATATTAAGCGTACGCATTTTGTGTCATCAGAGGCACCCGCGTGCTGCGAGCCAGAGCTCCCGCAGCTCTGGCCCGGAGGAGGTTCTGCACAGCCATGGTTGATTGACGCAATTGAAGTTTGGCGAGGAAGAAACAACTTCAATTGACTTGGCCCGGAAACTTGACCGTACTTGAGTCGTGTCAAGGGGAGGGCAGAGTGAGTCGTCGAGTGGGATGAAGAATCGACAAGGAAGTGGGCGACATCGGCAATAAATTTCTGGACCAATAGCTTCAAAATCGATGAGCTCTGGGATGACATGCACCCTCAGTGGACCCTTAAGCGGACCCAAGCTGGAGCCAAAGCACTGAAGTCCCCCGCAGGAGCTTGGGCCTCCTGACCTTCAGCATCGCTGCCATTGGCCGGCGATGTCGGTGGGGTCCTAAGTCATTGGAATGCTTGCTTGGACTTCAAGTCTATTTGCTCGCTCTTTTTGTTGTAGATATTGACTTCTGGCCAAGCAGATATATTCAGAAAGTACTCTCGGCAACTAAGATAGTTGGTTAGAACATGCCTTATGTCACTCTCCTGTCGTAATCCGGAGTAAGTGGAATAATCAAGGTATATACTACCTAGTAGGTGCTGCCAGTGGGCAAGTACGGTTGATTCCGGTGGTCGTTTGCTAGAAAACTCCCTGACTGCCCATGCCTGGGGTAACACTCGCACATGTAGGTACCTAACGTAGGCAACTTATCCTGCAAACAGGCAACTCAGACTGATATGCACACTTCCTTCTTCCTCGATCTAGGAATTCGTAGACGATCTATTCTTCTTTCCTTCCACCCAATGAAACTCGTTTTGCTTCAGTTCTAATCGGGCTGAAACGAGTTTTGCCAAAATGCTGCCCTCTACCTTGATCAACACATATTCGCAGTACAAGCAGGACACGAACTCAGTAGCAACATGGCTTGCATCGACTGCCAAAGCAAATGGCTACTCTTCTGACCTTCTGTCCAACACCACCACCAGCAACAAGACTGGCGGCGGCGGCCGTCTGAAGGGGAAGGCCCGGGCGCAGGCCAAGAAGGGCAAAGCCCCTCCGCCCAAGAGCAGCAGCAGTGGCCCCAAGTATATCATCAAGATCGCCGACTTTATAACCCTCGCCGAGTTCGTGGCCGGCAAGTCCCCCGACGTTCCAGTGAGCTTCAGGAGCACGATCGACCGTGTCATTACCGCACGCTCTACTTTCGGCTCCCAGCTTTCCCAGCATGGCCAGGCCGTGGACGAAAAGCAAGATGAGAACCACCAGTACTTCGTCGGGGTCCTGCAAAAGGTCCGCGACGTCTTGCGACCTTTCGTGCGTGCGCCCCGAACCGAGGCCGACGCCAGTGCCGACGAAATCACCAACCGATTCACCGGCCTAGCCGTCTATGAGCCGTCTGAAGAGTTCCTGAATGCGCCTGATGTGGAGCGACCGGCGAAGGCCAAGGAGGACAACGCCACGTACGAGGCTGAGATTGACTCGTCGTTCGAAGAGGCCATCTTTGCCCTGACCGCACTCATCAATGACATGAACCGGGTTCGAGCTCATATCCGATGGATCTGGTCCAACTTCAAGAGCGGCTTGTTCGACCTGGCTGCCGCTGCCATTACTACCAACACCGCCATCGACCTGGTACGGGACATGGTGGCAGATGTCATGCCTGTGCTAGCGCCACACGGTGGAATTGGTCAGTTGCTTCAACGGTTCCACCTCCTGCAGTGCCTCATCCAAGGTTACACGGAGAAGGACGTATTCAAGACGGCGAACGCCGCCAACTTCAACGACAATCTCAACTACAAGACCTACCATGTCATGGAAGGCACCTTCCTCGTGCCTTTTCGCATGATCGAGGCTTTCCTCGCTATCGTTCAGCCTGGCCAGCTTCCGCTGTATAAGGAAGGAATGTTCGGTTATTACGATCCCAAGGTCGACAGATCCAAGTTGACCGGTCAGCAGAAGTACGAGCAAGACCGCGCACTCCTCATGCCTTACCTCGCTGAGCTCGTGACCATCATCCGAGGGGTTCAAGATTGGCCTGTCAAGGACGAGTTCCTCCGTGGCATCGAAGACGTGATCAAGACCAAGGAGATCACCTTTGGCGTCATCTTTGCCGCTCAGACGTTTCTCGACATTACGTATGAGCTCAAAGATGAAATCGATCACCCGTTTGGCACCCTTGTCAAGCAGACCTCAGTAATCAGCAACGACATCGACGCGCACTTCGAGTTTCACGCCTCGTTGAAGATTCCCAATTGGCCTGCCACGAATGACCAGTGGCTGAAAGAGCTACAGCATGGAGTCAACTGGATAGGTAAAGATCCCTCGCGCAAGGTCCAAGAGCGCATGTATCAGAAGTTAGGCATGTCACCCCCTAATACCGAGAGCCACCGCGTTTTCCGTATGTCGCCACTCATGTGCGGGCTTACGCTCTACAACTTCCGCCAGCGTCACCATGAGGTGGGACTCGCCGTTGCCAATGCCTGGGGATCGATCCAGTATTGCCAACACCTGTACAATGCGCTGCGAAAGGAAAAGCTAGTGCAGGGTGATTGGGCTGATATGGATGTGTTGTACGCGCTGTTGGGCGAGGAGAGCTTTTGGGTTGGCGGCGAGGAGCCTGCTTGTCCCGCAGACTACTTCAAAAGTTTTGCCTCCAGATGGGTACATCCGCCGCCGCGATGATCGGCAAGCAACGAAAGAACACACCTCTGGCCTCCAAGGCAGGTCCGCGCGGTCTCAAGGACGTCGCGCCTGTCCTGCACATGTTTCAGGCCCGCTATGTTGACAACACCGGGCAGGTCGACCTTACTCCCGAGTACGTCGATAAGATCATCGACATGAGTCTATTCGAGGAGGAGCCAGGACAAGAAGGTCTCTTGGGTCAAGTCGACTCGGCCAAGCGCCAAGAGAAGCAGAAGCAGCAGCGACAAGGCCTCCGCAAGAAGGCCGTCGAGGGCGGCAAGATGACGCCAGAGCAGCTCATCAAGCCGTTGGTCATGGCTCTACATGCTGAGACTCTGGAGCTAGCCTTCCCCTACCTCCACTTTCATCGCTGGTAAGTGACTTTCGACGTTTATTGGTCTCTATTCTGGTGGTTATTTCACTTAGACCTGGTGTTTGTTCCATCATTCCAATTTGCACTTTAAAAGATGCGTTTACTCACTTGTGGGACATCCTGTTTATTCCTAAAGGAGCATATACTAACACCGGAGGGTCGATAGGTGCTGGCGCGTACTGCGCGCGGTGAAGGAGGAGGCCGACGAGCTTCTTCGCCAGCGGTTTACCCCCAGCTACTTGGAGCGCGAGAACCAGCTTCCCTTTGTCGTTGGGTGGATCTTCATTGCGGCGAGCGGTGAGGGAGGCGTGTCGGATCGTCGTCCGCTCCAGAAGGCTGCTGAGGCTCTCAATACCTTTTTGGAATTGGGAACCGGCAACTTCTTGGTCAACAAGGTGTTGGGTGAGGCGATGGGAATCCCGGTTGCCTTTGAAGACGAATAATGTCGTAACGAGTGCGTCAAGTAACCCATGGCATGGCATTCTTTGCCCACCAGAAAGTTGGGGCAGAGTGATGGCCCATTATCTACGATCTACGTCACCTAACACATGTTGTTCAGGAGAAATGTTGTCCAATGACCAGGACGTTTTCCTGCGGACGTGTGGAAAAGCGTTGACAAGAAAATAGGGGCTTGGTGGTTGACAATCTGAAGGCATTTCAGATAAAGAGATGACATTAGATATGGGAATTGCCTATGTCCTATTTCTGAGCAACTGTCCGGATGAAGTAATAAAGAACGACACTTAGACTGGGTGTTTAGGTATGTAGCTCCGATTGAAAGTATTACGACAGATGATATGAATGAATCAGCGATTCGCAAACTGGGTACCACCAAGATCAACAATAAAAGAGTTATCAGCCCTTAAATGCATCCAGCGCCCCAGGAGGTATAGATGGTCTTAACATTGACTGCTTTACTGCGTATATTATACCGGTATGGTCACCAATCTTTAATGTAAATAAGGTTGCAAATGGATGACGTCCAAATAGAGGGGTTGAATTCGTAGTGGGGCAAACACCCTGAGACCAGAGTCGAGCCCCAAAATGAAAAAGACCGGTACCCCAACGAAAGGGAAGGCTACACAATGCATCTACCCAAGTATTGTTCAATTGAAGGCTTCCAGAAGGTCCATATGTGAGTCCACCCCTAGTATGCTTTCTTGGCGGGGATAGCAAGAATCTTTTATGCGCAGCTTTGGCAACGGGCTGTCGAGTCGATTCCAGCGAGCTGGGCCAGTTGATCGGATGGCGCGAATCTTCAACGGGAGGAATATTAACTACCGGTGAGACTGCAGCTGACGAATAACTAAAAAGCAACGGGACACCTACCTTGTCGGTTTTGCCCATAAACGCCACTTGAGCAACTGTCTCAGATCAAGTATTACATTGATCAATCAGAATCGAGCCGCCTATATCAGATGGGTTGGCATTCGGCGTCATGTTCCTTTTTCCCCTTTCTGCCAGGGGTAGAATAGCTTGCGTGGCTGGATGGTCCACTTGCAGACTGCAAGCTGGAAATAAACTACATGTAAGTACCTAGGCCTTGAACCTAGCAAACATGGATCCCAACACTAGATTTTGCCACTAACACTGAACATTAGTACTGATTGGACTATATTCGCAAAATAAGAAAGATGAACAGATGGACTAATGTAGATCTCACGATTGAGTGGAACACGACCTGCCAATTACCACTGCCCCAAGAGGATGGTATGCGAGCCATTAGGGCTGCCGGCCTTTCCCACACCCTAGTGCCCTAGGCACCTCGGGGAGTTTGGCCAACTTCCTCTGCGATTCCAGCCTGTATGCATGACTATAAATCATTAGGCGTGCTCGAGAAACCAAAGATCTCGAATGTCTTAGCTTAACTACGCTACCTCTCACTCTGGAAGTTGCTTATCAAATACCTGCGCTATGTTGTTTAGACCTAACCCCTATGCGTTTCCTCTCAAGGTGAACGACTATGCCTCTACCCCGGTTCCCTTCCTGGAGGAATGGGAGATCCTGTGGCAGGCCTGGGACGTGGTCACCACGCGGATGATACCAGCCGACGCACTCATGGAGCAGCCCATTCCTCTAAGAAACCCTCTCAAGTTTTACGTGGGTCACATACCAACCTTGTGAGTTCTCATCCTCTCTCTCTTCCGCTACAAGAAGACGCGAACTGATATACTGCAATCTCCAATAGTGAGGATATACACTTGAGTAGGGCTACAGGCACGCCCCTGACTCAACCTACCTCATATGCGACATTCTTTGAGCGCGGCATTGACCCAGACGTAGAAGACCCGACGCAATGCCACGACCACAGTGAACTGCCCACAGTATGGCCAGACCTGTCTGAAATGCTCGAATACCGAGAGAAAGTGAAGGGGCGTATCAAGGTGCAGTATGACACTGGCCGAGCCTACAGTGACAGATCTATCGGGAGGGCTCTCTGGATCGGTTACGAACACGAGGGTAAGTGAACAGATAGGTACTGAGTGGGTATAAGTGTCTTTCCCCCTCGAGAAGCTGACTTGACTCCTACGGGATGAGCAGGCCTACACCTGGAGACATTCTTATACATGGCTATCCTGAGCCCCAATATTCAGCCGCCACCAGACATACCGCGTCCCGACTTCTCGGGAATGGCGAAAGATGCAGCTCTTAGAAGGGTCGAGAACCAAGGGTTTCGCATCCCAGAGCAAGAGCTGACCATCGGCTACGAGGACCCGGAGAGCGACGTGGGACCGGATCGCTACTTTGCCTGGAACAACGAGTGTGAACCTTACGATGTCAAAATAGGGGCTATCGAGGCCCAGGCTCGACCTGTCAGCGTGGGCGAATATGCGGCGTACTTGGTCGATACTGGCAATACAGACCAGATTCCGGCGACGTGGGTCAGATTAAACCCTCGTGGAAACAACACCAAAAGCCAGACCAATGGTGGCACCAAGGAGAATGCTAAAGTCGAACATGGTGAGCCTGATGGTGTTGCTCAAGGCCACGACACTGGAGACCCGATACTCCAGGCTTTTGTCGCCCAGCATGGGATCCGGACTGTATGGGGCCCAGTCCCCCTATCCCATGCGGTGGACTGGCCAGCCACCGCATCCTGGAACGAGATGACGAGCTACAGCGAATGGGTTGGCGGGGGTGTCCGTCTTCCCACTCTCCATGAAGTGAGGAGCATCCACGAGTATGCTGACCGGCTGAAGAGCCAACAGCCGTCAACTTCGATCCCGATCAATAGCAAGAATAAGTCTATGCACACGGATCCCGAATCTATTTTCGTCGATCTCAGCGGCGCCAACGTCGGGCTGCAGAACTTCCACCCGGTGCCCATTACGCACCGAGGAGACAGTCTCTGTGGCCTCGGCGATCTCGGGGGTGCTTGGGAGTGGACCAGCACGGTGTTCGCTCCGCAGCCCGGGTTCAAACCCATGGATATTTACCCTGGCTACAGTGGTAAGTACACTTGTCTACGCAGGCCCCCAAACCCTGCTTCTTACCAGGGCTTAATCTTTGTCTAAGTGGGCATCAAAAGTAGCTTGTTTGACTGACGTTAAACTACTGTCCCGCAGCTGACTTCATGGATGGGAAGCACATGGCCATCACGGGTGGCAGTTGGGCACTGCCTCCACGCATGGCGGGCAGAAAATCCTTGTAGGTTACCTCTCATTGTTCTTTCTCTTGCTACTGGAAATAATACAGATGCTGTTATATATTTATATGGCCAGAGCAATCTAATAACTAATAGTTTCAAAATTATAGTCAGAACTGGTGGCAACAGGGTTACCAGTACCCTTGGGTTACTATTAGGCTTGTCCAGTGTTGTTAATAAACTAACCGAAATTAATTAATCACTAACTAACTAACTAGCACTTTATTTTTAACTAACTAACCACGACTTACTAGAATAGCAATTAAATTAATTAAATTGTTATTTAGTTAGCTAACGGTTAATATTAGTTAATAATAGTTGATTTTAATCCGAGATATCCTCGATCTTACGATATTTCTATAATGTTAAGCCTCGATGAATAGATAGAAGGAAGTTCTATTAAAGGTCGTCGGTTCGATAAAATCCTTATTAATAACCTTATTTAATAGGTCTACTATACCCTTTTAGGCTAGTCCCGGCTAAACCTCGGCTAAGCTTCTAATAAACCCTCCGTCCCTTTATTTATCTATTTATTTATTTATCTATCTATTAAGGCTTAATACTATAAAATATCGTAAGATCGGCTCTTAAGATCGGCTCGTGAAATCGTCGATATTTCGGCTCGATATTAACCGATTACCACCGTTAAATACGGTATCGCAACGGCTCGTCGGCGCCCCCTCGAGAAAAAAAATTACACGGACCATAACACTAAAAAACATCACGAGATGTCAATTAATAGTCAACTAACTATTAACCAACCAACCAGCGCCCTTTTAACTAACTAATAAACTAACTAACCAGCGCCGATTCGGCGTTAAGGGCTAACCAACCAATCACCGTTAGGTGGTTGGGTTGGTTGGTTAATTGATAACACTGGGCTTGTCCGGGACTTAGAGAGTTAAACAGGGATAAATGTAGTCTCGGGATCTGGAGGCAAGGGAGGTATTAATAGTGACAATGTTGGCCAGATAGAAAGGTGCAATGCTAGTTCTGATTCGTTATGATCACCAGGAGTAGACTCTTCGAGCTAACGAGTGGTTTTCATGACTAAGGTTGTATATATTGATTTGAACATTCAGCCATCTCCCTTCTCATAAGCTCTGCTACTGACATGGTCATTATCTCAAATATTCAAATTCCGGAGTATGAAATTCCAAGAAGCACACACCATGGGCAAGATCAGGACCACTAACCCCTGACCACTGCTGTAGGGCGCCGCCCGGCACCAGGAGTCATCGCTGAGCCAAACGAGCACACTGAGCCTCACTCACCCTTTTTCTGCCACGCCCATCGGCTTCAACCACCTCCGTGTAGGCTACGTGAAGCCGGAAAAGACATATATTATCGCGTTTGATGTGACTCGGACCAGCATTCGAAAACACAGAGTGCTTATGGCCTGGCCAAAGTCCATAAACTTGGCTGAATTAGGAATTTAGGATTCCAAAGGCTAGTTTAGTTACACTGTTAAGCTTTACCATGCATCCTTGGCTTCGGTGTTAGTCTTGAAAGAGAGTGATGAAAGTGGTGGATATCGGTACTTAGTGCTACATACCTATACACGATCCGCATGTGGGTCTCTTCGGTTGCAAGGGCCGATGGCTGTACATTGACATTGACAGCGTTGGTAGATTCCAGTCTTCAATTGAATTGAATGTTCTAGACTATGTCTGCTATTCAGCAATTGGATCATTGTAATTTATTTCAAATCGTTATTGGGCGTTGAAATTTTTACGTTGTATCACTTCAAACGGGTAATGTAGCAAAAACAATTTTGTAGTTCGGACCATCTCATTAACAACGTGCGGTCAAGGCCACAATGCTCTAGCTCTCTATCATACAGGTTCTCTCCCCGTCCTCCATGTCTTCATTTCATAGGCGTAAGTTCATTAAGTAACCATTTAGGCTTTTAGTAGGCGCGTCGATTGATTTAGGCCTCCTTCTCAGACGAGAGCGCATCGTAAGGCGACTTCTTGTCAAGGTGCTCCTCCTGTCCGCCCGTAGCGACGGGGGCCGTGCTAGCGCCGAGCGCGAACTTCTTCTCGGCCAAGCGACCGGGGTCGTTGGCGTTGCCGAACTCGCCGCTGTTGTTCTTGCCCTCGAGCTGGGGGTCCTCCTTCAGGTTCTTGCCGTGGGGGCCGCTGGCGTCCTGGTTGGACAGGTTGCCGACGTAGCCGGGCGCGGTGCCGGCCGAGGCAGCGCTGCCGGATTTCAGGCCGGTGTCGGTGCCGGAGATGGACGATGATTCTTTGTTGGAGTAGGCCTCTTGCGGGGCGCCCTCGGTGACGCGGTTGCTGGACTGGAAGGCTTGGGACTCGGCGGCCAGGGAGCCCTGGACGGCGCCGGTGCCTTCTTGGGTGACGGGGGCTTGGTTGCCCATGGTGACCTTGGTGCCTTCACTGGGTGCTTGACGTCCGGGCATTTTGAGATGGTTGTGTTTGGTGTGGTTTGGTATGGGTTGGTGTGATGGTTTGATGATGAGGTTCAACAACGATGTGTTGTAGGTTGATGGTTTGTGTGAGTAGGTAGCTGGGAGCTGGATGAGGAATAAAGAATGAATCGAGCAGTTAGAGAAGTAGTTTCCCAATCACTTAAATAAATGCACTGGTCTCTCTCAATTGAAGGCTGGTAGGAAACATTATTGAGGCTTCCAGCTGTTTCTGCCTTATGATATGAAGCATGACGTCACGCTAACGGAGCTCTACCCGTCGCATTGCTGCAGCTTCATGAATCTATGACTTCACACACCCGTTGTCAGGCTGCCATTCCAAACATAATTCCCGAGCAAACTGGATCGATATGTGGAGATCTGGGCGAAATGGTTTGCTGATATGCGATCAGAGATCAGAGGCGATCGACAACTTTCAGGGCAAACAGTTTAAGTTGATACGCCCTAACGCCCAGTGATGCAGCCCACCTAATGATCACCAATGAACCCGGGAGTGGAATCAGTGGATCAGTGCTAGCTTGCGGACCATTTTGTCCGTGACAGCCCAACCACTAATGCCTGCAAGCCCCAGTTGCCAGCTAAGTACTGTAAGCGAACCTGGTCAACCTGTAGGTCGGTACAATTGATATCTCCTCTTATCGATCAACAATTATTTGCTGTTCAGCCGATCGATATCAACTCTATCCATTTGTGGTATATCTACAGTATCGATCGATCTCCAGCCCCAAATAAATCGACGTAATGCTGCATCTTGGCAGAAGGAATTGGAAGAGTCGGCCAGCAGCTCTCAGGTAAGGTAAGGTAGGTCAACACTGAAACGGTCTTGGCAACGACCCTTCGGCCGACGCGGCTTGCATGGCCTTGATCGTGGCATACAGGCCCCCGATGCAAATAAAAGCGCCCGCAATGACGGTGAGCACATTGACGACGACCATGACGGGCCGCCGGGCCCATGCGCGGAACCCGCCCTCGAAGTAGTACGTGTCGTGGAGCCAGAACGCGCCCGCGAGGCCGTACGTATACCAGGCGGCGAAGAGCGCGGCCGTGATGCCGACGAGGTAATTGAAGACGGGGATGCCGACCGCCAGGACGAAGGCGGCGACATTGGCCAGCAAGATGAGCAACGTCCAGGCGCTCCAGCCCGTGACGGTATGCGAATGCAGGTGGCGGCCATGTCGAAACAGCCTCACGAAGACGAGCTTGGCCGCGGTGTGGCTGTAAAGGCTGCCGGCAAGGAAGAAGTTGGGGATGGCCAACCCGAAGCTGACCTTGGCCCAGAGCGGGCTCAGGCTCAACAGGCTCGGGCTCGCGACACCCGAACCGACGTACCAGTACGTGACGCCCGCGAAGACGATGTAGAAGGCTGTGGCGACGACCTGCAGCGTCCAGGCGGCCTTCATGGCGTCCTCGGGCCGGCGCATCTCGGAAATGAGGATGAAGAACATGAAGTGGCCCGCGTAGGCGAAGACGGGGTTCGTGATGCTGACGAAGGCCGAGGTGAAGTCGGTGGCTACCGCGATGGCGATGTCGCCCGGCGCGGTCGGTACGGCGCCCGCGCCCGCCATGGCGACGATGCCTGCGATGAGGATGGAGGCGGTGGCGATGATCGATAGCCAGGCGAGCTGGTCTAGGGTTCGTGGGAAGCTGAAGAGCGTGATGGCCACCGCGAAGATGCCCGTGAAGGCGACGGCGCACAGCCGGTGGTCCGACAGTTCGCTGAGGGCCAGCTGGCCCGCCAACATCTGGCTGCCGGTCCCGCAGACGGCAAATATGACGGTACCTCCGCCCAGGATCTCCCTGCCAATGGGGCCAAACATGACCTGTCCGGCATCTCCCATGTTGTGCACTGCGGGGATGGATCGTCAATCATCATCAATCATACCAGGAACCGTGCAGAGGAGCGTCAAGTGTCAATCTCAAGAGAGAGATATCAGCTTAGGTACTTACCCTGTGGATGCCGGAGCTTGAATTGAATCAGGGCCCATGCAGTGTAGGTCGCGAAACACCCTAAGAATAGGATGACCACAATACCGGGTACGATGCCGACTGCAGCCAAACTGCTCGGAAGACTGAGCATGCCATTGGACACGATCTCAGTGATCATGAGAACGGCGACCATGGGCCAATGCAGCGTCTTGTACTTGATATCGTGGCCCTCTTCCGACCCGAATACGTCGTTGACGGTAGCTGGCCCGGTCGGATGGATCTCGCCATCATACTGGTCGTGATGATCTCTGCCCATTTCGACAAGGCCATCATTGAAGCTCGACGGCGTGGGCTTTTCATGGGGGATACTACCCGGGTCGTAACTGTTATGGCCCATTGCAGCTTTGGGCCACGGCCGATCCCGTCACACAAAAGCCTCTATTGCTGCGTCTGACGATGCCAATCCAGAACGAGAAACAATGACCCTAGTTATGTGTCCGCTCCCTCCAGGAGCAACCGGAGCGCAAGTGTCGCAAGTTTGACTCGAGTACACTTCAGTGTTCTATCGTCGAAAGAATGATGTTGAACTTTAGAGACATCTTGAGGGTGAGTGCAGGCGTCGCAATCGCAGAAGGTGGGAGGTGTTGTATAATATCGGCAGTGTTTCGGCTCTGGAGATCCCCATTTCCCTTATCAATCCCTCTCATGATGGCACCTTCCTTGTCTTGGGTGCGGGAGGCGCGGGGTTGGGTGCCAGCCACACGGGATGCAGCCAGGGACAGGGGTTTCAGTTGACTGCATAAGGGGGGTCATGCCTGGAGTTTAAGCGAACAGCCGGTCAACTAATTGCGGGGGACCGCCATCGTCGAACAAAGCATTCTGCATCATCCCTCCTCGCGGGATATCGAGCTGACATGCATGTACCACGTCACGATTTTGATGGTGGCTGATGAGATTGCTGAAGAATCCTTTCAGCTGTCATTTAGCGTCACCTCATGTGCATCAATTTTGGCCTTGGTGGTATGACAGTTCGCGTTCTAAAGCAGTAACACCCAGTGTCCTTCTCAGTCAACTTCTGCCAGCTTCGTTGACAAAAACGGCTGCCTTGTCGATTATCGCATACCCTCGAGGATATTACCAGCGCCAAGTCTTGAGGACTAACCTGGCTTCGGCCGGGACCGTTGACACCCTGGTGGTACTGCCTCGAACTAAATATATCGTGCATGACAGATCAATATCACGAGCACGGAATCGTATGTGTTGGTCGTACGTTACGCATTGTATATAATTGGAATAGCGACGTTAAGTAGTTATTTTCCTTTTCAATTCCGGCTTGTCTGAATATCATCTACATATTTGCAATTGTTCCTCTAACTCTAGGTAAATACTGCGATGTGGCTCTGTATGACTTGTAGCACTATATGAGCCGGTATAGCTTCGTAAAGTAGCTGTGAGTTTTATTGAGTAACAATTATGCCTGTCTTTGAAGGTAATTTCTATCTGATAAAGTCTAAACCCCGTCTGGTTCATTTAACTGGTCGTACTTTTTGCGCGCCATGCTTGTGGTAAACCTAGGAACCTGATGATAAAACTTAAGATTTTCAAGTTCACGGACTTGGATTTGTTCAGATGCCAATACTTCAACTCGTATAACTCAAGAAGTGTAGGCTTGAAGGGGACTTATCTGAGTATCAGAAGACGGTGCCTGCCTTAACCGCAAACCAAGTACTTGTTAAGAACACCGATTGCCCTGAACAATATGCGGGAGGCGTATGAAAACATCCTGTTCGACCTGAACAGCAAGAAACATCCCACGTGGGGCTTCGACATATACCGGACCTCCTTCAAGGACGACGAGCTCTGGCAACGCTACCTCGACTATATCCAAAAGGCCATTAATTGTATGGCCGAGGATGACGGAGGAAGGAAAGTGGCCACCTGTGCCGCCTTGGACGTCAAGGAAACCCATCCAGCAGACGGGACCAGTCTCGACGGACTGACACAAGACGAAGTCCGCCGCTGCCACCGCGAATGGGTCGCCTCCCTCAAAGCGAACGACGACCCGGACGTGTATCGCTTGATGAGCGAGCCCCGCCGCAACTACTTCCTGCTCGCCAACGACGACGCCCTCGATAAGTTTCGCGCGGCCGAGAAGTCGGAGCGCCGCTGGAGCAACAATCATCTTGACGTGGGCGAGGGGGAACCCGACTGGATTCCGGAGGGGGTCCTGGTGGTGATCTGCGAGGCCGAGGAGTCGAACCAGCGGTTTTCGCCGGAGGTCTACGAGGAGGACAATCCCGAACGCGAGATGGCCTGGCAGTACGTCGAGGCCTGCTCCGTCATCCGGCTCTACGAGATGCTCTGCGAGACCAACCACGCCTGGTACGGCTTCTTTGCTTGGCCGCAGTCCGGCCAGGTGTGGGACTACTAAAGGTCGTATGCCAATGACTGATAGTGCGTACACCCCTTACCCCTTTTCGAAATTTTGGAGAGCGGGTCGAGGACCGTGACAGTTTTTGCGCAGCAACGTGGGCGTATCCGCACCAAGGGACATTGGTCGCATACTTTGGTGATCATGGTCTTCAGATATCAACTCGGATGAAAGCAATTTTATTAATTCTCCTCCCACTCCTTGTTACTAGCTACTTTACTTATATATGTGAACTTTTTCCAACCCAATCTGTCGAATCTAACTACAGCCCCCTGATTAACCTACCACATCTATTTCCAGGGTATGCGACATTTGCATCGACGTAGTATCTCATGCAAGTTTGCTTCCCCCGTGCGAAGATGTGGTGATGATCTCTCCTCTACCACTTTCCCTCTCGCACTTTCCCCACCAGATGGGTCACCACCTTCGCGCCACCAAGCCGACCGCCTTAGTATGCCTTGGAGGTGGTAGTAGTAGTAGTGACGGTCTTGGTCGTCAAGGTGGGGGTAGGGGCCAGCGTGGTAGTCGGCTTGGCCGTGGTGGCAGTCGACTTCGGGCACTCCCCAGAGCCGGGGTCGGCCGAGTTGGAGGCGGTCCAGCTGTCGGTGATGACGTACAGGGTGTCGCCGCGCCACTGGCCCTTGTCGGTCGCGTAGCTGGCGGGCCAGCTCTCGGTGTAGAGCGAACAGACCTGGCCCGCGGGCGCCGAGACGGAGGGGGTCCCCTTGGTCGGGTCGCCCTTGGTCACCTTGAGCAGGGTGTACGTGTTGAAGAAGCGGCAGGGCTTCTTGGGGTCCCACTGCCGCTGCGCGCTGCAGGCGTCGGCGCAGCGCTTGATCGACAGCGGGCCGTCGGTCCAGTACTGCTGGCCCAGGTACGTGTCCTGGTTCTTGCAGTCCAGGGGCGCGCGGATCGACGAGTCGCTCAGCGAGACCGGGGCGGTGTAGTTGGGGACCGGGTCCGCCTGGGGGGCGACCTCGAAGCCGGTCGCGGGGCCGGCGGACTCGACCTGCTTCCAGTCGATGGTCTCGCCGAGGGCGAGGCCGGCGACGGCGGCGAGGGTGGCGGCGAGGCGGATTATAGGAGCCATTGTGTAGATGCTAATGGCTTTTGCCTTTCGAGCTTCGGATCTGCTAACTTGGTTTGTGAGGTGGGTTTGAAAGAGAAAAAGGATGGAAATGGAGTCAGTTGGAAAGCTGGTATTGTGCTGAGTGGTGTCAGGATATTGTGTCCCATGGATGCGGGTTCGACGTGGGCATTATATAGCTGATGTCCTACAACTTTTGGCCATGTACTCCAAGTCTCAGGGCACCTTGCAGAATCCCCGCGAGAAACCATCGTCGGTACCTAGTTAGATGGGTACCCTGGCGGACTTCGAGAGCGGGGTCTGCCGAGATGGTGCCTGGATCGAAGGCGGCCCGAATGTGGATGGAAAAGGCTCACCGTCGCCAAGCCCCGGACCCCAACCCGGCCATCAATCCGGCTCATGTCCGGGCCAACGTTGGCTGTCCTAGCCATCCCTAAAGTTCTCGTATTGGTCATAGGCCGAATGTAACCCACTGAGATATGGCCTCAGGGTTCCGCAGTCTTCACCGTCTGGCAGCGGAATATTCCAAGACAAGGCGTGCTCAACGAGTTCCAACGCCTTCGATTCTCAACATCCTCGAGGGGCCTAGAACAGGGGCCAATGCTCTAGTTGGTCCTCACTGAACGACCCAAGGGTGCCATGGCTGATGGCCACGTGTCGGGCAGAACCGCAATCGATAGGTAGGGGGTGCCCTGTAACGACACTTCTATGGCAATATTGGGAAGCCCTGGCCCCTTGGTCGGCAGTTTCCCCGTCGGCTAGAAGGTACGGAGAGTGCCGCTTAGATGGTAGCCCGAAGCAAAACAGTAGGTAATAACGCATATGGCTATGTCATCAGGGTCCCAGCTATGGCCAGTCGGTACATCATCTTCTCTGTCGACATTCAGTGCCAGTTCTCCCTCTTTTCAATGGAGGGGAAATCTAGGTGGCTGACTTGAGCAAGTTGAACCTTCCAAGCTTTTGTCTGTAGCTACTCGGTACCACTAGCAACTACTCGGGCACTTGCAGGTAGCAAGAAGTGATGTCCCCAACGATTATTTCTTTAAGAGCAAGGAAAATAAAAGAATGATACATCCCCAACTTTCAATATTCAAAGCTCAAATACAAGCAGTCCGGGAGGTTCGACGATGATTTAAAGAAGGAGATCATCTTGAACAATCTGAGAGCAGAACATTGCTGAAGTGTAAACATATATGTATCTACGATTGGCAATGTTTGCTATAAATGCCGTTCCGAAGTTAATTGTTCAATAGATCGTTTAGCAGCCCGGTTAAGGATTGCCAGGTGTAATTGTAACTAGGTTATAACGCATTGCTTTGGTCTAAGATATCACAGTTCTACATATAGAACCACGAATGTGCGAGAACTACCCATCATAGCAAGAAGGGATCTTGGGGTTGAAATTTTTTCACTGATTTCGGTGTACATTGATTTGGTTTTGTACATATGATACAATTGGCAACAATATCCCCTGCCGAGGAATCCTGTTTGTGGATTGCTCTCATCTCGGCTCGCCCAGTTCTTGGCGTTCGCAGTCCTCCGAGAAATTGGTTTGTCGCCGCCCATGAGTGCAAGAGCAAGCCCGTTGAATCCATCGGTATCAATTCATTGCCGCCATTCTATTTCTTCTTGGGCTTCGCAACGTTGGCGCTATTGTCGGCATACGACGAAATCAGGTCTCCTAGGGGATCGTAGCTGCTGTCGAACTTCTCCTCGAAACTAGCAGCAGCGGCCTTATCGTCCTTCTTCGCATCTCCTCCCTTGCCGCCGGCCGCAGCAGCCTTGGCCTCTGCCGCCGCCTCCTCGGGCGTCACCACGTTCTCGGCGTCCCAGCCGCGGCCGTAGCGCCCGCGGAAGGCGGCCAGTTTCCCGGCCTCGTCGACCTCGACGTTCTTGAGCGACTTCTCCGACGGGTTCCACATGACGTGGTTGCGCGTGTCCTTGGTCGACTTGTACAGCGAGTGCGGGCTGCACGTGCGCATCGTGTAGGTCGAGCCGTCCGACAGCTGGATCACCTGCGTGAAGGCGTAGGGCCGCTTGAGCCGCTTGATGAGCGTCGCGTTTCGCGTTTGGGTCTGCTGCAGCGTCGGTATTATGCTCGACGAGGTGGTTTGTGGCGCGAGGGTGTTGAAGGTGGAGAGGGTGCTCGTCGTTGGCCGCCGGGGCAGGGCGGTGGGCAGGCGGGATGCCATTGTGTCGGTAGGGTAATTGAAATCGTCTTTCAACCAATCCGTAGAAAAGAGTAACAGAAAGTCACGGCCTCAGGTGGGTGGCCGGGTGAGTCGTGGCGGGTTTGTCAATTGCGGCTGCGCAATTCGGAGCTCGAACGTCGAGTTGAAGCTTCAAGAAAAATCAGGACATTCAACCGTGATGGCCCGACAGCCCGCCCACTGGCGCTAAAAAGGCCAGGGGACCACTGCAAGCAATTGGGTGGGCGGCAGGCGGGCTGTTCGCAACGATCTTATCAGTTTATCGCTCCCCAGTTAGTGGACGTCACTTCCGTCAGCCCCGCTGAAATTTATTGATCAATTGAGAGAGAGCTCCGAGCCGAGCTACAAGATTGAACTCCTTGTAGATTGCGACAGAGAGGATCTGTTAATCCCTACGAAGTGCGAAAAGAGGTCAGAGACAAAGTAATTAACCGCCTCTCGAAACCGCCAAAAAGAACACGATGCGATGAGCCCCAATCGCATGCTGAAGCGAGTGCTCGGCCACCAAAGACCCATCATTTTCCCCAGTGGTTCGCATCTGTCGACCATAATACCCCAGGCGCGATGGAATTCCCACGATGCGACAAAGCCCGCTCCGGGCATGTCCAGCCCCCAAATCAACTCGGATTCGAATCAGCATGGTGATTGCCCCTCCCCCAACACACCCAAGTATCGAATTTCCTGGCTTACAAGGGCGGGCGATTGACAGGCAATAAGGTTGGTGTTAGACCAGGTGCACCTAAGCGATACAAATTGCGGTCCGATAAAATCAACGACCGAAGCTTCAAGGAGCTCATGCAACTCGTGCCACGTCCAGTCGTGGTCGTAACCTCAATACACTACCCCCCAATACCGGGGAGCTCGCCGACGCAAGAAACCGAATCGCACAATGGCCAAGATGGTGCTGGATCGCTTAGAGGCAGCAAATCGGTCACAAGTCCTACCCTCCGCGGCATGACGGTGTCCTCCTTTTCGTCGGTGACGCTCGACCCGAGACCGACCGTCACCTTCAACATCACGAAGCCGAGTCGAACCTACGACGCCATCGCCAACAGCCGCCGGTTCAACATCCACGTCCTCCGCGACGAAAAGAGCGGCGCCCGCGTGGCGCATCACTTTACCCAGGGCAATGCTCCTCCCACGCCGGGGGCATCCCCCGACCTTTTCCACCTCGAGAAGATGTCCGAAATCGGTGTACGACTATCACACGGCAGCAGACACGAGGGCGAAAATTCATGGCAAAAGATGCTGGCCGAGGCCGCTAATTCTGCCGATTCCACGCCGTCGAGCCTGAACAATCCGAAAGGTACCGCCACCGGGGTACCTTGCCTGCAGGGCAATGCCGTTCTCTATGTGCTACGGTGCGTCGTCGCACCCAAACCGAGGGGTGCGAACGGCGGGGGCCTGATCGACGTGGGGGGTAGTGCCATCGTCGTCGGCGAGATCGAAGATTTCATACATAGGGGTGAAGATGATACCCCTGTCGTTAGCCCCACTCCCTGGCATGAGCCGATGAGCCTGATGTATGCCAAACAAGAATATCGCAAGATGGGCAAGAAATTAAGACACGACGAACCACAGGAGACTAAGGAAAGCTCCTGAATACCCAGGTTACTGCGGAATAGACGCAAGCTTGTATAGTACATCTAGACGTGGGTTAGACTGTATAGAGTCGATCTGGGCATCGTATCTCCAACCAGCAACACATCGCTCCCTCGCATCTATGCTTTCGTACATATCATTGGGAGTCACCGCATGCGTTCTTATCCGGGGGTTACTTGCCCGTTGCTACTGTGGACTCCACGGAAATACAACTTCACAAACAGCGGACTGTTCCCCCGCAATACCCCACCCCCGGCTTCCAATCCGGCATCGTGGGACCCCCCACGAATACGGGCCAGCGCAGATCAGATGACACCGTGAGCCGTGAGGCACCACCGAGACCCACTCCCCAACGGCCACCACAGCAAACAAGCCCCCGGTGGCACAGAACAACATATTTGTCTGTTCGCAGCCAAGCTGTTAGACGATGAATCTAGTCATACGTACTGGTGGCACCTGACTCGTTCGACGGGCATGGTGGATTCTGAACCGTGCAGATTCTGAAGCCGTCAGGGACTAGAGTCAAGCCTTCTTGACCGAGTGTGTAGGTTTCCAGGATATCGCACATGGATTGAACTGCCGAGTCTACCAATGCTCACCTATCACCACTTGCTCACTCTCGCTTGCTGGCTTCGGGTGATACGGCCAAGGAGCGAAATGTTGACGCTGCATATGCATGGCATCTACTCAAGATCTAGACCATCATGTCAGATACAGACCGACGACAGCCAGATTTCGAATGAATCGCAAAGGTACAAAATGTTTCACCAGCTTGATTACAGCCTCATGTGGTGGCCCAACGTCCTGATTGGATAAGTACAAGTAGCTCAAGGATGTAGTTTACCGGATATGGACGACTCCAAAGTCGTTGATTGGGTGCTACAGAGTCGCAAGCACCGCGCTAACCTTGCAGATCGGCATTACCCTGCCGTCTTATGCGACCTGACTTCAGGTGATGCCACTGTCATTCCCCCCAAGTCCGTCAATCGATAAACATGAATTTTCTTCCTGGATGAGCTTCACGACTTTTCGATCATGGCCTGACTATTTCATTCCCATTAAAGTATATGTGACGTTGAAACAGAGGTGCCATCTGATTAAGAGGCATGAATCATGGCCGTCCACCATCGGTCAGTCAATGGAGGTTCCGTTGCCACTACACTGCCAAGCGCCTGGTGGGCCAACTACGCCTGCTGCGCCACAACCCCTTTCGAATTGACGATCTCTCTCATTTGGTCACACTCTCTCATTCGTAGAAGGCATCATGGTCAGGATTGGAAGATGCATGTGTCAAAAGTACCTAAACTTCCACTCGCGCGAAGATGGCTTATGCCTGCCTCTCGCTGAGCTTATCTCTTCACTTGAGATGACATACCGAAAACCATGTATCGTGTGTGTGTACCCTGACCGAGTTTGTCATATGTCATACGCAAACCTCGACCAGATCGCACAACATCTCACGCCCTGAAATTGCATTTCGTATTCTCAGTGTCTTGCTACTAATATATAATCTTCCCTTTATACTTTTTCTTTTGCTGAAACCCGTGATCTTTCACATCCGGTATTTGGTTACAACTAATATCAGATTTTCCACGATGCGTCTTTCCATTTCCTCCATGGCGTTAGGCCTTTCGGCCACCATGTTCGCGGCCCTCGCGACGGCAATGCCGGGCTCGACAGCACACCTGGACAAGCGGTACACCGAGAAGCGTAATGGCATCCAGTACAACGTCTTCGAGCACGCCGGGACCGGCTCCAAGCTGTCCTACGTCCACAACTCGGGCATCTGCGAGACCACGACCGGGGTGAACCAGTACTCGGGCTACGTCTCCGTCGGCAACAACATGAACATGTTCTTCTGGTAAACCCATGCCCTCCTCAACCTTTCCGTATGCTTGCTTCGCTTACTAACGGTACCAAAGGTTCTTCGAAGCACGTGACAACCCCTCGACGGCACCCCTGGCGGCCTGGTTCAACGGGGGTCCGGGCTGCTCGTCCATGATCGGGCTCTTCCAGGAGAACGGACCCTGCCAGTTCTATAACGGGTCTTCGGAGCCGTCTCTAAACCCCTACAGCTTTAACAACTTTGCCAACATGCTGTACATCGATCAGCCCGTCGGTGTAGGTTTCAGCTACGGCAACGACTCCGTGGATTCTACGGTGTCCGCGGCTCCTCAGGTCTGGGCCCTGCTGCAGTCTTTCTACACGCAGTTCCCGCAGTACGAAAGCCGCGACTTTGGCATCTTCACCGAGGTATGTCCCACACTCATCCTTGACTCATTTTCTGAAGGGTGTTTAACCAAACAATCAGTCCTACGGCGGCCACTACGGCCCCGAATTCGCCTCGTACATCCAAGTGCAAAACGCCCAAATCGCCGCCCAGAACATCAGCGGCCAGCCAATCAACCTGGTCGCCGTGGGCATCAACAACGGCTGGTTCGACGCCAAGACGCAGTACCGGGCCTACGTCGACTACAGCGCCAACAACAGCTACAACGCGATCCTGTCCCCCTCGCAATACAGCCAATACATGAACACGTTCGACTCGGACTGCGCGCCCGCCGTCGACGCCTGCTACGGTAGCGACCAGTCGGACGACGCCTGCAGCAAGGCCCAGGACACGTGCACCGAGGACATTGAGAATGCGATTATCGATGGGGCCGACTTTGACCCGTATGATGTAAGGCAGCCGGAGGACGACCCCTACCCGCCGGGGCAGTACACTGGCTACCTCGCGAAGCAGAGCGTGATGGATGCGATTGGGGCGCAGACGCAGTTTACGGAATGCCCCACTGCTGCATTCAACAAGTTCTCCAATACCGGCGACAGTAAGTGCAACCCCCTTTATTTCTTCGAACGATGCCCCTAGGCTGACCTTTCTTTTCTCTTCTCCTTCTGTCTAGACACCCGCTCGTTCCTCGACACACTATCGCATGTCGTGCAGTCCGGCGTGCAGGTCCTGGTCTGGGCCGGCGACGCCGACTGGATCTGCAACCACATGGGCGTCGCGGCCGTGGCCGACTCGGTCGACTTTGCGGGGGCCGACGAGTTCAAATCGAAAGACCTGCAAGCCTACAAGGTGAACGGGATGGAGACGGGCCGGTACAAGACCGTCGGCAACTTCACGTACCTCCAGGTCTACGCGGCGGGGCACGAGGTGCCCTACTACCAGCCGGAGACGGCGCTGCAGGTGTTTGTGCAGACTATGCAAAAGAAGGGGATTACGTCCACGTGATGTGACTGCTATTATCAGCTTTGGGGGCAAGCTGCCGATACCGATGGTTCTCTTGGGATATCCAAGACGGTGAATTCAATTAGATACCCCATAATGAATTGCGAATCGCTCTAGCATTGCTTATTTCTTAGTAGAAATGGCATTAGATTAACCATCGTATTAGTGGCGTAATCGAACATAATCTCACATTTGCCCAAGAGCACCACGCCATAGAAAGATGATGTTTCCAGCCACTCATTTTGTCATTGGTAATGTGCTAGAAGCCTCGGTGTCTTTGCGAACTTTCTAGACCAGTGTTGATTCGAGTGGGGAGATGTTGCTTCTTTCTAGCCCCAACTCTGTCCAAATTTCGAAACCGCTTGGAAGCTGAAACCAAACGTTCTGGCCGAATGCAGTGTGAGCGCAGCCCCGTTTCATCCCACTTCATCCCACTGGAGAAAGTCGCAAACTTCGACAACGTTATTAGCACATGGTACGTAATTACTTAGCTATTCAATCTGCGCTTCCAGCTTCTCGACTCCCCCAAGCCAGCCGGGAATGAAATCTGACAATCTGCCCCGAATGGCAGATGACGATTGTAGATCTCATCAGTCGTTGATGTCCATCCCGTCTTGCCCCGTCCCGCCTACGAAGTTGATTCGCGCAGAATACGCACATCCCCCAATGCAACCAACCCCGCATTCCGCGGATGCATTTGACAGCCACCACCCGTTAGCGTGTAGGGGCTAAGACGTGGGGATATTTACAGCGAAGATTACAGGCTAGACTTAGACTTTCCACATTTACAGCATCATTGGTGTTTGATTGCTCATGGAAGCCGTGCACACGAAGAGAATCGTATTGCGTGTAGATATGGCGTACATATTACATACTACGATTGAATTGAGGTATGATAACCCGCAGCTGTATATCGCCGAGAACCTCGGCGGAACGATTGGGACTAAAATGCAATGAATCTCTTTAACTCCGACCAATCCAGCCGGTGCACGGTGCTGTCATGACATGATTGATCTGCAGCTCCCGCTCGGATTCGTATATCGCCAAATAGCACCAGAACCCTCACATCTTTTCCTCTTGGTACTGCTTACTGTCCATCTTTCCATGGAGAATGTTCGAAACCCTCTCTTCTTTCATGATCTTCTCTTTCTGTTTCCAGCCAGCCATCCCTCCGCTCTCATCAGTTGCTTGGCGCTTTCCAGAACGAACACCCTTTGATCCGCTAACCCGACGGTTCCCCGCTTAGACGAAACCTTGGTGTTAGCAACTCGCTGTGGAACGTGACACACACCCACCGAGTAAAAATAGCGGTGACTGTCGTTGCCAACGATGGCAACCCATACGGGTGACCCTCACTCGCACATCGTGATACCCATTTCCGACGCCCCGCCCGGAACGTTCTTCGACGAGACGCAATGGCGGGTCCTGTATTCTCTCATGGACACGGTGATTCCATCGATTGCGGCAAGCGACGATGTGAACGGTGACAGCAAAGGCCTTGTCAAGTATGACGACCGCCAAATCGTCCCCAATGATGTCTTAGAGGCCCACTACCAGAAACTGCAACGCTGCCTGCCGCAACCGCCCAGCCGCGACGCCTTCACAGCCTATCTAGCCGAGAAGCCGTCAACGATCCAGGACTTCCGTAACCACCTGACGCGGACCCTCTCGACGCTCTCGCCGGCGGCGCGGAACCAGCTGGGGGCGGTGCTCTACCTGCTCGGGACCAAGGTCGGCGCCTACGCGCTTACCGGCCACGCGAAGCCCTTCTACGAGCTGACGGCGGACGCGCGGGAGTCGGTCTTGCTGGCGTGGCGGCGCTCGTACATCACGTCGCTCCGCGGCCTGGCCAAGTCCCTGAGCAGCATCGGGACCAAGACGTGGGTCCAGACCAGCCCGCTCTTCCGCGAGCTGAGCGGATACGTCGACATGCCGGAGGACTACGAAGAGAAGCGGCGGAAGGCGGCGGCCGCCGCTGCTGAAGATAGGAGACCCCCACCTGAATACGTGTTCAAGCAGTTCGCAGCCACCGCGGAAAGTGAAAACGACAAGAAGCCCGCGGTCGTGGAAACGGACGTCGTCATCGTGGGCTCCGGGTGCGGCGGCGGCGTCTGCGCGCGCGTCTTGGCCGAGGCGGGCCACCGCGTCCTCGTGGTCGAGAAGGGGTACTACTTCCCCCCCTCACAGCTGCCGATGCGGTCCGACACGGCCGAGACCAACCTGTACCTGAACCGGGGCGTTATTTCTACTGACGACAACTCGGTCACGGCGGTGGCGGGCTCCGTCTGGGGCGGCGGCGGCAGCGTGAACTGGGGCGTCTCCTTGCAGACGCCGGAATACATACGAAAGGACTGGGTGTCGAACCGGGGGCTGGGGTTCTTTGGTACCCCCAGTTTCAGGAGAGTTTGGATCGGGTGTGCGATTTCATGGGCGTGTCGGATGAGCACGTGCGCCAGAATCACCGGGGCCAGGCTCTGCTCGATGGGGCGGCGAAGTTGGGCTGGAAGGCGAAGGTGACGCCGCACAACTCGGGAGGGCGCGATCACCACTGCGGGCACTGTCACCTGGGCTGCGGCTCGGGTGGGAAGCAAGGCCCCGCCGTTAGCTGGTTGCCGGTGGCGGCGCGGGCGGGCGCCGAGTTCATTGAGGGGTTTGAGGTCGACCGAATCGACTTTGAGGACTTTGCCAGCGGGAAGAAGGCTTCGGGCGTCACGGGCAGGTGGGTGTCGCGGGACGCGGACGGTGGGAACAGCGGACCCCTGCACGAGAGGACGGTGCGCGAGGTTGTTATCAGGGCGAAGCGGGTTATTGTGGCGGGCGGGACGCTGTCGAGTCCGCTGTTGCTGCGAAGAAGTGGTTTGGGGGTAAGTCTTTCCTTGCCACAGCCTTTTCTACTTTGGTTTTTGATGCTGACAGTTTCTGTGTACAGAACCCCCAGATAGGGCGGAACTTGTATCTGCACCCCGTCAATATGCTCGGGGCTTTTTGGAACGAGGACGTCAATCCTATGGACGGTAAGTTGCGATACTCTCTGGCCCCAAGCCTGTTGTAATTACTGGGCTGACTTCTCACTCGTCCGACCGACAAGGCTGCGCCATCAGCAGCGTCTGCACCAGCTTCGAGAACCTGGACGGTCAAGGTCACGGCGTCAAGCTGGAAGGAACTTGCATGGTGGTACGTACTTTTCATTCACTCCCTTTTCTGTTCTCAGAAGTCAGTTCTCTTACCACACACGCAGCCCTATCTCATCTACTCGTCGTTCCCCGTATCCAGCGGCCTCGACTTCAAGCTCAAGGCCCTCCGGTTCCGCAACCTGAACACCTTCATCTGCATCCCGCGGGACCGCGACACGGGTCGCGTATACGCCGACCCCCGAACTGGCCAGACGCGCATCGACTACACACCGAGCGCCTTTGACCGCGCAAACGTGCTCGAGGGTTTGGTGGCCTTGGCTCGAATCTGCCGCGCCACGGGGGCAGAGGAGATTCAGCCGTTTTTGCCTGACGTGCCGCCTTTTATCGCGTCGGTGCCCGTTTCGACCAAGGCGACGAGCAACATGGTATCTGATAAGGAGAAGGCGGAGGAAGATAAGCGGTTTGAGACGTGGATTCGACACCTGAGAAAGGTGGGCAACCCGGCGGCGACCAGTCCCTGGGCTTGCGCGCATCAGATGGGGTCGTGTCGGATGAGCACGAGGGAAGAGGACGGGGTCGTGGACGCCAGAGGGAAGGTGTGGGGGGTTAAGGAGGGGTTGTACGTGGCGGATGCGAGTGTGCTGCCGAGCGCGACGGGGGTGAATCCGATGGTGACGACGATGGCGGTGGCGGATTGGATTGCGAGGGGGATTGCGGCAGATCTGGAGGTGCTACGGGGGACGAGATGAGTGAATACGTTGGGGCGAAAGGGGTGAAATGAGTTAATGAGATATGATAAGGGGTAATGAATACACAATGTTGAGACGTGGTATTTGGTACTAGCCAAACCACCTTTCTGGTATGACCGAGTTATAATACCCGACACCTTTTGCTACTTGAAATTACCTGAACTAGTTCGGGAATCTGTGTTGGGGGAACATAATTTCTCGTACTTCAGACTTTTAGTTCGGTGTTGTGCTATGGTGGTTGGTTCGTCACTCAAATGGAAGAACGTAGAGAGAGGAACTGACTCGCTCGATCAGCAATTAAGATCTAGACTATGGATTTGACCATGGGCCGGTATTGAATAGGCTATGTTCGCTGTTTGTCACCCCTTTACTAGTCATTCGTCAAAAATTGGGAGGGTGTCGAGATGCTATATTCATTTACCTGGAGAGCAGTGGCTCGGGCTAACTTAAGACTGGACTGCGAGCCATAAAGAGAGGCGCCATGCAATGGGCTCCTATAATTATCGAAAACTACAGTGTAAGGATATCATGAATTCATGCATAGTAAGATGCGAGATTAATACCAGCCCGTAACTTAGCCATACGTTGCTACGCGTTCATTACGAAACGGACGTTGGGATACAGATAGTGACCCGCTTTCCCCGGCCTACCATCCTGGGAGCTTCTCCAGATAGATACCCGCGCCGGCCTCCACTTATTTCCGCAGCACCGGTTCTATACCTACATAGGAGCCGTAAACACCGATCAGTGGAGCGTCTCCACTGTCGACCGACGACAGAGTACCTAGACGCCAATCCACAAGCGCGAGGGAAAGAAAAAGCAGGAATGGTGGCTCGGGGGAGCTCGTATTCAGTAGTTATCTTCCGCAGAGTGAGACATTGGTCTTTTCCTGAGAAATTCGGCGGTTTCGTCGTTGAAGGGATACGTGTCTCAGCTATTTATACATCAAGGGATGCCGAAATATTGTCTCTTGGCTTCGGTCTTGATGGATGAGAGAATCTGGCCTCATCCCTCGTACGGTACGAAACGTTAACCTTATATATGTAGGGTGATCTTGAGCACAAGCCCAGCATTGAGATGAAGATAGCAGAGCATCCAGTTCACCTAACTGTTAAGAATATTAATAAATACACTTAATCCTCCTGGGCACGAGGGTTAAACTATATCTATTTTAAGAATTCTAATACTTTATATATATAATTTTAATTATAAAACGGTGAAGCTAATATTATCGGCAGCTTAGATCTCTTTAAGCCTCTTAGAAATAAAATAACCCTTTTTATTCCTTTTTTTCGTTATTACCTTAGTTATCCTTTATTTTAATTAAGTAATTTAATTATTCTCGTTATATTTAATTTAATTAAAGAGACGCTTTAATTTTTAAGAATTAAGATTTCCGGCTTTAATAAATATATCGAGCCGTAATAGTTAATTTTTAAAAAAATTTCGATTCTTATTCGATATTATCGGATCGAATCGGAAAAAGAGGTTATATTCGATCCGGTATTAATAGAACTCGGAATTCCTTTAATTATTAATCGCTTTATATATTTCGTTATAATTACTTTTAATAAAATATTTTTTAAAGGGTAATAATATTAATAGATATAGTTTTATATTATTTATTTATTATTAAATCGTTATTAAAATCGTTACGCGTTATATAATATTTATTAAAGTTATTAATAAGATTTATATTATATATAATAGTTAATAAATAAATGTTTACGGCGGTATACGTGCGTTATAATAATAATAAAAGGTTATAATTTAAGTAGCTAAAAGAGGGATCGAGGGTGGCCTTTTATATTTAAGCCTTTAAGTTACCGAAAAGGATAAAGAGCGCTTTTTATATTCTCCGCTATTAATAAAGTTTTTCGATTTATAAAAGTTATATTTATTAATATATCTTTTAAAGGTTTTAAAGTTATTAAATATAATAATCTTTTTTAAAATTTATATATTTAAAGGTATTATATTTATTATAAATCTTTTATTTCTACTAGCCTTAATTAATATTAAACCGAAAGTTAAACTATTAAAAAAACAATAAATATACTTAATCGTTGTAAGACACATTATTCACGGCTACTAGTATCATGTTTGGACATCACACTACCCTACCGAGTTCTGTTCCGGAGCAACTAAAACAGTCAGTATTCGAGGCAGCGCGAACCGGCGATGCCGATACCCTGGAAGCAAGCCTTGGACAACATGACGAAGCGATCCACGTGACGAATGCCGAAGATGGATTCACATTACTACATGCCGCTACTAATGCCGGGCAGCGGTACATTGTCAACGTCCTCATCAAGAATAAGGTCAACCTGGACGCCGTCAGCCAAGCGGGCTTCACGGCTCTGATGTTGGCCACTGCAGGGAGCCGACACTATATCATGGCGGACCTTATGGAGGCCGGGGCCAGCCCGGACGGAGAACCTCGAAACCGGCCATCCCAGAGCTGCTTGCACATTGCCGCAGCACAGGACGACCAGGGGGAAATGGGCCCACTCTATATGCTGCTAGTCCGGGGTGCCAAAGTCAACGTGAAGGACGCAGAAGGGCGCACCCCGCTTCATATTGCTGTCATGAATGGGCGACTCCAGGCCGCCAAGGCTCTCGTGGTGTTTGGAGCAGACCACAGGATCGCCGACAAGCAGAAACGAACGGCGCAAGACTACGCCACGGAGTTACCAGATCCGTCTATAGCCACTTGGGGGGCCACAATCAACGACTGGGGAAAGCCGGAAAAGCAGAGTAGTATCAAGAGGTCCTGCAAGGAAATAACGTCTCTGAGAAGCAACTGGCTAGGCCAGTTTCGGAAAATTAGCTTCAAGGGTCTTCTGGGGGCGCCCAACGGCCAGTTTGACTGGATCCATGTGCTGTCGCGAGCGAGCGGACTGCAGCTCTCCCGGTCCGCTTACGAAAGCGCCTTGGATAGCCCCGGAAAGCCGCGCGAGTTCTGCAAAGACTGGAAAGCTATCTTCCGGTTCCACCGGGCGTTGCTCGAGTACGCTCTGTCGATCCCAATTGACTGCATCGGCAACAAAGACGATCTCCTCCTTGACCACCTGCTTCATAAGTATGACCTTGGAAGATACATGGAGCCATTTCAAGTCATGGAGCGGCTCCTCCAGCTCGGTGCGAACCCGAATGCGGTGCTTCCAATACCGCAGCACATTTCCCTTGGCCCGTCATCACCATTGGTCCCCGAAGGCGTCATAGTGCTTCATGGGCACGGCTTCACGCTACTGCACGTTGCGGCATCCCGGTTCGTGCCGGGCGAGACGGTCAAGCTGCTTCTCGACAGCGGCGCCGACATCGAAGCGCGCACCGACGAGGGCTTAACGCCTTTCCTGTTGGCGGCACAGAGGGGCAATCATGTCGGGTGCCAAGGGCTGGTCGACCGAGGCGCGAATACAGAAACCCGCGCACACGATGGCCGGTCTGTATATGATATTCTCCAGGGGCCTTCAGTGGTCTTTCCAAACCGGCCGGACAGCATGAGTGGAAGGAGGAAGATCGAAGCTTATCTCGCCAAACGGCAACAAGGTTACAGTCAGTAGGATGATCAGCTAGGGACTTTGGTGGTCTCAAAATCTATTCAAGTCGATGGTGTGTTTTGTGCTTTTGTCTCTGATTTGATGTCAGTCCAAGTGCTCAACAGTGCTGCTGTAATCAAGTAGCCCGCGACCCGAAGCTTGATAGTGAGTCAATTGGCGAGCAAGTTGTGTATATGACAGTCAATGAGGATTAGCCCGCAACCATACAGTATCTCGGTGAGTCGATATAGTCCTACATCGGATGATGGCTGGGGATGATTCGTCTGGAGTAAATAAGGAATAGTAGTAGCAGGGATGGGAAGTTGCAAAAACAGAGCATTTGGGCAAAGCGCCGCTGCCCCTCGCCCGATCGAGGTGTTACCATATGGAATGATCCCGGTGGAGGTCTGCAGGGTCAGAATCAACACTGCTGTCGTATTATCCTATCTAAGAATGGCTGTGAACTCCCCACCATTGCATGCCGCTGTGGGCCGTCGAGGGAGGTCGGCATCCTTGACGCCCTCAACTTGCCAGTACCTGCGTCGACAGTATTCTGCTGCCTTGAGACGCAAACACTCCTTGCTTTCAACTAAATTCCTGATTAAATCCATAGCAACACACTTCACCTACCGCTGGACACCGCCACTAACGGCAATATACCCGAGACAAATCATGGGGAAGAGGGGCGAGAGGAGGGTCGGGATATCCCCGACTCCCGCCCCACCATCGCCAAGCTTGTTGTCCCCGTTATGCCCCACCCCTGATCTGACTTATTAAAAATCTTGGTCAGCCATAGTGGGCAGATGAAAAACAAGGTTTCGTGTGCCGCCCTACCCCTAGCCTAGTACCCCAGCCTCCGATGCTTGACAGCGGCCCCGAAATGATGCCACCACCAATCCCTGGTCTGTTGTCCTGACAAATCTGCATGCATGAACATCCGGACAGCCCTAGGACTCCGTTCCGGGATCCAACCAAGGCAACGTACGCGTTGAAATGGGGTCCATCTCCGGGGCGGGGGTGACAGGTAAACGGCGAGGGTTTCCGCTTACGGGAAATGAGGCCATGATTTCAGCATGTTAGGCATTTGGCATTAACCGTAGCCCGGCATCGGTGCGTTGCATTCGGCATTCGAGCCCAGGTGGGCAGGTTGGCATGCAGGAGAGAATAAGAGGACCTTCTCAACAATACGAGAAACGTGAATCTGGATCTGTCTATAAAAGATGCCGAATCGCTCGTCCTTGGGGTAGTGTATTCTTTCTCATCCTCATCCTCATCACCACTGCTATCATCAAGCCGCCTCTTTACCCAGATAAATCCCACCACCACCACCACCAAACCACGCCAACATGCAGTTCAGCCTTAGCACCGTCTTCGCCGCCCTGGCCATGGCCTCTGTCGCCTCGGCCCAAGGTTGGAACGGCCTGTGCCTCTTGAAGGGCGAGGCCCCCTGCTCCGGCGAGTTCCCCAAGGAGTGCTCTACCTCCAGCGGTACCGGCGTCATCTTCACCACCTGCTGCCTGTCCACCGTCACCTGCTCGCAGCCATAGAGTGTCGAATGCAAGGACTGTAAGTGATGTGACGTTTCCCTACCGAACCCAATTGTGATATCATGTTTCTTGTTTCTGATAGTCCTTCCCAGCGCTCAATCTGTCGAAAGGTGCTCCACGACAATAACCCCCATCTGATATGATACCAAGTTGGTTCCAACACCTGTCACCGCGCAGCTGGATGGCACTATGGAAATTAGCCGCGCGGAGGCCCATCAATCAATCAGTGAAAGGAAACAGGCGCGGCTTTGAGACAGCATGCGAGGCGGAGACATTGTTCGCCGGATATATTTTTCAGGTTACGTACATGTACATATTGCGATGCATCACAATCCAACCCCTTGGACCCCGATTTTGCCTATGTGCCGCAAACAGACTCTCCCTACTGGAACACTGCAAGTCCCTGCGAGTCCCTGCCACGCTCTGCCGCTGCTTAGCCGCCGTCTTTCCCGGTTCCAGCCGTGGATACGTCGATCTCGTGTGAGTGGTCAGATCGTGTATGGTGCTCAATCGGTCCTAGTGCATACCACTCCATGGCTGTGTGGACAGGGGTCAGCTCCGCCAGCATGCGCCACTGGACCAACCCCGGTAGCGATGTCCACCTCTCCGCGCTTTGAGGGGGCCTGTTGCCTGTCAGGACATTGCTTCTTCCAACCACTCTTGACTATCCGCCGATGTTTGATCCCGTATGCGAAGTGACAAATCTAGGTCGAGCACCTCGCACTATCTTTGTCCAAATCGCTTCCTATCCACTCACCTGCTGTTGTATCTTCCTGAGACCGAGTCCCCGGCACGATGGGTGCTGAGCCTGCCAACAGGCAAAGGCGGCAGCATACCCGTAGTCGCACGGGATGCCTTGCCTGCAAGAAGAGACACGGTAAGTAGGGTCAACCACGCGACTGCAGTCTTCGGCTGGGCTGATTACAAGAGGAAGTACGTTGCGACGAGCTACGGCCTGCTTGGTGAGTTTTCTGCCCTGCTACTGGTACGGTACGATACATGCACGTTTGCCTTTGCTTACCCGCCACGCGTGCGCCATGCAGCACATCTTGTCAGAAGATTATGTGGTCATGCGTCTATCCCCCAGATGGGCACACCATACCCGACCGAGCTATCAAGTCAAAAGCCCTCGGGTGTGGAGTCAACAGCCCCTGGCAGATTGTGGCGCCCCGACTGGTGTTGCCCGTGGGCCGGTCCCCCATCGACCCGTTCGACTCGCTGCCTATCAAGATGTCGAATAAGTCCCTGGAACTCTGGAAACGATGTCAGTGCGGCCGCGACCGATTAGTTCCTGCATCCTGTGTATTGGCAGCTGACTAGCGCCCAATTTCCAGATACCCATGTCGATCTTCTGTTGACTCATCACTCTCTTAGCCGCGAAGTGCATTAGTACGAAACACTCTTTCTTTATGTCTCAAATCTGACCTTACCTAAGCGTGGTTGATTGACTATTCGGGTGAGAAGTCTTTCCCTAACCCGGGCCGAGCCGTCAGTCTGTCACATCCTAGTGTTGCTGGCTGCCGTGCATTCCACCGAGTCGATAGACGCACTGGGGGAGTTCCAAGTTGCCTTTCTAGACCACAAGCTCCACATCATCAAGATGGTCAATGCATGGCTCAACGACCCGGACCTGAAGTACTCACCCCAATGCATCCGAATTATCAGCACTCTGTGCCTAATAGAGGTACGTTGTTGCTCGATTCGCTTCTATCATACCTTTAAGTCGCAGTCGACCGGACTGACACCTACCACAGGCATGCTCGGGTGACATTGACGCGGCGAAAGCGCATAACCATGGCCTTCTCCAGATTCTCAGCTTGAGAAAGCAGGCTGAAGACCCCGAAAACGTCAATCGAGACCAAGACGTACTTTACCGATTTGTCTTCGTGTAAGTTCCCTCCTCGCGGCATACTTTCATCAACACGGTGATCTCACGAACGTCTCTCCTACAGCGTCCAACTCCTCATCCATTGCCTGCTAGGCGACCCCGGGTGCGGGCTCAGCTACCAATACTCCTGCGCCCGGCTGTACCGGACGGACCTCCTGCGCCTGATGCCGTACCTGCTGCGCATCGCGGGGCATGACGAGTACGGCGACGGCGACGCCAAAGTCGAGCCCGTCCACGGGTGCGTGGGGACCGTCGCCTCCACGACGGACGCCTTCGTCAACGTCATGGACGACGGGATGGTGCTGATGGCTGGCGGGGAACCGTTCGCCCCCAACGGGCTGCTCGAGCTGACCTGGACCTTCGCGCGTCTCCATGTCGCGTCGCTCGAGGACGCCATTTACGGCGGGATAAGGGAGGAAAACCACGTCCTTCGCGTGCCGGATCTGCCCACAACTTGGAGCAGCTTGGTGACGATATCGGCGCTGTTCTGGAAGTTGATCATGGACTGCCCCAAGGGTGAGTTCCAAAATCCTGATCCGGTCGGTTCTGACGAAATAGCTGCTGATAATTACTGACTGACTGCCTGAGCCCAGATGGCCTCCCTATAGACGAGCAAACGGCGGCCATTGTCGCCGAGACCGGGATACGCAATCTTTCTACCACACTAACTCAAATGACCAACGGCACCTGCGACCGCGATATGTGGTTCTGGAAGGCGTTTACCAACGCCATGATCTTTACCCGAGGCGGGCCCCCCTTTTTGGAGTTCGCACCGCACTTGCGCGAAATCGAGCAGGCACTGGCCCGGCTGATCAAGATGTGGAGCCGGGCGACGGGCGTCACCACCTGGGCCGAGGCCAAACAGACGCTGCACAGGGTGGTTTGGTACTACAACGGGCCGGATAATGTCGCGAAGAGGACTTGGGAGAAGTATATGGCCTAGGGACACAGGGGGACGGTAGGCTCAGATCTCTATGGAACCAGTAAGAGTGAATAAACATGATGGCACTGGCAAATTGTATGAATAGTAATACTAACACTGAATTGCGATCTTAAGCGAGCCTTGTTCTGGCAACTCGAGGACAATGGGATGGTTGATGCAAGACGAAGCTATAGATCAGCACCTTCCCGCCACCAACTCCTGCCTTGAGCTTTGCATCAAGCCCCTGTGAGAGTAAACCCGTCACGTCTGTCCGAAAACAAGTAGTTCTAATATTATTCCAGTTCGTTTACTATGCTTATTCCATAGGGAGTAAGTGGAATAAATAAGATAAGTGCTGTCGATGAACAGAGTACGGTTTATTCCTGCGGTCGCTTGGCATGTGGCGAAATGTTGTTCGGAGAGTCACAGTTAATTACACCATGTGTACTGATATCCCTAACTTTCTCAGACAGAGCTAACAACGAGTCGCACGCAAAGTTCGCTTTTGGCTCAGGTATTCCTTACGCAGGAACTTGACCCTGGTGGGTCATCGAGGCGTTTTGTGAATCAATCCGTCTGGGCCAGGCGGCGGAGGGCGACAACAACGTTCACATCGTGCCCAGCGGGGACAAATCGCCGTCACATGACACAAGCAATCAATACCTGGCCAATAAATAGTCACGATAAAAATCCAATGCAACTATTCACCTTGGCCAGAGTACCTATAAGTATCGCGGAGTTCGTTCTCGATCGAGGAAACCAGTACTTGATCAACCCATCATCTTTCCCATCCCTCGTTCTAAATACCAACAGAGTCGAACCATCACAAGCCAGACGTCGCCATGCGGAACGCCATTCTTGCCATTCCTGTCAGTATCCTAGCGATGCTAGGACTGGTAGCAGCAGCACCACTGACGCTGCCTTTGAAATTGAAGGAGCCAGCAAGCCATGCAAGACTCCCACGACACCAAGCTGGGGCGACTTCATCAAGCCACAATATTGGCCTCAAAGACTATTTCAATCGCACCGATAACCAGGTAAGCACCATTTCAGCTGACGCGGTCGGTCCTATCCACTGACCAGTCTTGTCGAAAAGTGGTACAGCGATATCTCCGTTGGAACCCCGCCTCAGACACTGTAAGTCAATCAGCCCGAGATATGCATATCTCGGGCAATTGCGTCGAGGTGTCTAGCAAGTGACCGAGCAAAACAGGTCCATTTTGTGGGATACGGGATCCCCCTACCTCCTCCTGCCGCAGAGCAACTGCACCAGCTGCGGCACCCACCGCCTCTTCAACCCGGCCAATTCCAGCTCCTTCAAGGCCTGGCCCGATACCCCGATCGACCCGCTCTTCGCGACGGGCGCGGACTCCATCCCCTTCACCCAGCCCGAGGGCGCCACCTGCCACGTCAACACGGAAACCGTCGCCATCGGTGACCTCTCCGTGCCGGACCAGCAGCTGCTGCTGTGCGACTCGTACGCCTCCGTCCTGGACGATCAGCCCATCGACGGCATCATCGGCCTCGGCGTGCCGAACGACGACGACAGCGAGGTCCGGCCCTGGTTCTGGAACTTGTTCGAGAGCGGCCAGCTCCCCTCGGCTACCTTCTCCTTCTACACGCCCGCCGGTAACCTCGATGGCGCCGAGCTGACCCTGGGCGGCATGGACCAATCCAAGTACAAAGGCGACCTGGCCTGGACGATTCTAAGCCAGAGCCAACCCGGAGCCCCCGAAGGCTGGGTCGTGGACCACCAAGCCATGGTAATCACCAGCGAGAGCACCGACGAAAACGGCGCCACCAAGACTCCAATCCAGATCCACAACGACGCCGCCCCAGGTGACGTCGGCACTCTCGGCTGGGCCGTCCTAGACACCGGTACCGCATTCATCCAAACCCCCAATAACGCGACGGCGGCGGGCCTGTACGCCCAGATCTCGCCCGACATCACGCAGATCGACCCGGCGGGGGCGTGGGGAGCGCCCTGCGACGCCCTCAACGCGATGGCGCCGCACATCACGTTCACGCTGGGATCCGGGGCGTGGACGGCCAACGTCACGATGCCCAAGAGCGCCTTCAATCTGGGGAGTACCCGGGCAAGCCGGGCATCTGCCAGGCGGTGTTCAATAGCGGGGTGCCGAGCTTTGCGGACGATCCGACGCCGATCTGGATTTTGGGGTCGCCGTTGCTGAAGGCGTATTATACGGTGTGGGATGGGACTAATAGCAAGGTGGGATGGGGTGAGCTTGCTGGTTGAATGGGTTCGTCGAGAGGTCTTCTTATAAGGAGTGGGAATGCTAATAGCCAATGCACGTGCTTTGAAGTGCTGAGATCTGCGTACAGACTGATAGAATCAATCAGGTACATAGTCATACATGCGTTCCGTTCACCCTTTCTCAACGTGCAAGTCTCTGAGCCAACTTGGGAAGCTAAAATACATATGGCTAAGTCTTGAAAACCATGAGTGATCGGTGGCGGAAACGGCGGCAGGAAGGGTAGAATGCTTAATTTGCTACGGCCGCGATTGGACGTCGTCGAGGATGAAAATAACCTGGGAATTGGAAAACAGGGGCAGTCACTGCGGCGACTTGCAGGCGCTAAATTCAGCACCACCAACCACCAAAGCACACCCCCTAGTGAACCCCACATCCTCCCGGGCAGCCTCAATACCAATATGGTGTCATGCGCCAAATTTTTGAAGATGATTTCTTTAAAGTTGAGATGGATTGTGGCATAAGCCACCCTTTTTCTACTTGGAAGCACGTCTTTAAAAGTCAGTCGAGGCTGCATTGATGATGCGAGTTCCTTTGTTTGGTGCACCGTTGTGGTAGCTATCTAGCTGCCTTGAGGTATTTGAGTAGCTGAGGTCGAACCACCAAAATCCATCAACGCGACCTTGGAGAAGGCTCATCATCTCCAGTCGCTAATTGGAAGCTGATCAGCCAACTGGTAAATTGCAACTTACTTTAATGAGCATAAAACCATCGACATCATTCTTAAATCTGACAGATGCAAACAGGTAGCCCAGCAATTGGTAGGGCTACTTTCATGCCTCAATCAGGGGGCAAAATGCTAGAAGCTTGGACCACCAAGCTCTATTTGTGGGTAGTGTCCCCCCCTTTCAGCTCTGGATGCGGAACACAGGGCGGCAGGAGGCAGCGAAACTTACCCCCCAAGGGATAAGACACGACATTCCCCATCGTGCAATAGCTACGATATCCCAAAATAGGATGACGCAAACTGCCCTGTTCACCTACCCAGAGACAGAACCCAAGATGTATAAGAGACGACTTGAGCGCAATGCAGTCAGTCTTGGTCCATATCACAATCAGTTTTCTGTCAACAAGCTCTAATCAAGATCACCACCGGAGACCTATCGACCTTTGACATTGTATAAACTTACACATTTCACAGCTACATCACTACTCGAAGTCACGTTCTTGCAGCTCCGAAGGGTTTCGCTACATCAAGTCACCATGGAAGGCATCGTACCCCAGTTTCTCATTGAGCAGAATGTCTCATACTACACAGTGAGCATCCATGTTGCATTCATCTCCAAGACCATAATAATACTAACTCCGTGTGTCAGATCCCCGCGGCCATGGTCATGGCCTTGACCCCCCGCCTCGCCACCATCGTCGGCTACGGCCGGTTCTACAACCCCCACTACCCCCGGGGCCTCCCCGACGACATCCAGATGCTCCCCGTCAACGCCCTGAGCCCCTGGGTCCGCGCCCGCCTCTTCCGCGCCGACGCCGCCATGCAGAACGCCATCGAGAACCTGCCGCTCTTCGCCGCGGCGGTGGTCGCGGCCAACGCCAGCTACCTGCCCGTGATGGAGTTGAACCTCTGCTGCCTCGGTTATTTGGTCTTGCGGGCGCTGTACATGGCCTTCTATGTCTTCTGGGAGGATAACCCGGTCTTCCCGGCGTTCACCCGCACGTTCATCTGGTTGATGGGGGTCGGGGTCGAGATGTACTTGTTTGTGCTGGCGGCGCGGCAGCCGCTCGTGGTGGTCGGGGTGGGGGCGGATGGGGAGTTGGCGCCTTTGGTGCGGCAGGGGATGCGGTTCTCCTTCAGTGGTTCGATTGCGAAGCCAGAGCTATAGAGCCAATAGGTCCGGGAGCCAGACCCCCATGACTGGGCTTCAGGGTAGATTGAGGAGAGGGAAAGACTGGGCTCGGAGTTGGGAAGTGGGATAAGTGGTGTCGGGGTATGGGTATGAGGGCTCGGAGTTCGGGGTATAGGGTTTAGTTGATCGGCGTTCGGACTTCAGGGACGTACATCAGTTCCTGATGAAAGGGAGTGACACAGAGAGAACGAGACAGAGATGGGATGACAGGTTCATCGTCACGGAAAAGGAATTTGCGTTCACATGTAAAATAAGTAGGCATTAAAGCTAATGATAACGATCGTGCTGCTGTCTACCTGTTTGGAAATCTCAAAGCCAACTAACTACCTCCAAGCCGACCCAGGATGTTACCAGTCAGTCTTTACCCATCCTGGGCCTCATTACATAACACTCGATGTGCGTTGCCACCTTGTAGGTATATGGCGAAAGCAGACATCCCCCGCCCGTACTACGTCACATCCGCCGGATCAACGATGGCCACTTCACATGTCCATGGTGCCGCCGGGGAGCTCACTCAGCCCTAACACGAGTCCAATATGGTTAGCACAACATTCGGTGGCCAAATGGACTCCAGTAGTAGCAGAAAAGAAGAGTTCAAGCAAAACAGGTACTCACAGCCATCGATGTTCTCGGCCACGGTGCTCTTGACCTGGCACTGGTTCATGGCCTGGACGCCCTGGGACTTGAGGGGGCGGCCGTTCTCGCAGGCCTGGAACATGCAGTTGTTGTCCATGGCCTTCTGGAGGGCGTCGCCCTTCCAGCCGAACAGGTAGTCGGCGTGGGTGCCGTACCCCTTGCCGCCGAAGCTCAGCACGAACTGCCCGGGCATCTGGTTGAACTTGGCCGTGTCCCAGAGCGTCTCGTAGGCGACCTGGGGCACGCGGACGGGGTGCGAGGACGGGCAGGCGCCGGCGTTCTGGAAGGCGTCTTTGGTGGTGATGTACATGTGGGACTGGTGGTCGGGGCTGTCGATGTTCTTGCCGTCCCAGCATCTTTGGTGGGGTACGCCGTTAGTCTGTGCATGGATGGTGTATCTGGGTTCAACTTACGAAGGGAAGTGGTGGACGGTCATGATGCCACCGGCACACTTCTGGGTGGGGAAGTCGTCGAGCTCGGGGAAGCGGGTACCCTTGTTCTGCAGACAGACGAACTTGAGGCCGACGCCGTACTTGGAGCTGGCGGTGGGGCTGCCGACGGTCATGCGGAAGCCCTTGGGGAAGGCGGTGATCTTCTGGTTGCCGTTGGAGAAGAAGTCCTGCTGGGTGTAGTAGATGGTCATCCCGCCGTTGATGCCGTTGGGCAGGGCCGTGTTCTGCATGATGTTGACGCGGTGGTACGACCCGTTCTGGTGCTTGAAGAACATGACGGCCGTCCAGTAGTTGCTGAAGTCCTCGCTGAACGTGCACGTCGTGCACGTCGCCTTTTCCGCCACGTCCCCGTCCGCCGGGTCCATGCTGGCGTTGAAGGCGTTGCCGCCCACAATCTGGTGCAGGTGCGCCGACGGCACCTTGCCAGGCTCCACGAGCGGGTCCAGGCGCTGGATGCTCACGGTCGAGCAACCGAAGCGCAGGGCCGCCTGCGAGGGCACGGCCAGGGCGGCGAGGGATAGGGCGAACCACCTCATCTTGTCGTTTGGGTTGCTCTGTTTTACTTTGAATACTCTAAGTGATGGAAAAATGTTAAGTGAGGGTGTTGAAGTTTGTGTGCCCGAAGAAGATTTCTAGAACTGCGGTGGCCTGATTTCTCGTTTCTTTTCTCGTGGCGGGTGAAAGGGTAAATAGGAGAGTGTCACTTAAATGTTTGTTTCTGCCGCCCAGGACTACCGGCTATTGGCCATGTTCACTCAAATGCCGATCGGCTGCCAAGACCTGTCTTTTTGGTTCCGGAGTCGTCGCTCCTTTATGTGGTTAATATGGCCGGGTTGTAACGTCCAATGCGACACGTGTATCCCCGCACCTCTATATTGACCCAAATAGTCACTCGCTTCGGCACCCGGCATGGGCCACTCAAAACGGCTGGATAGGAAAGTTTTTCATGGCTCTTCATCTATAAAGATAGGTCTAATTGCGGGCTTTGGAAATCTTGGTTTACGGGCACACAACTTGGCGCACGCTACTTCCGTGCTCGGATCACAGGAGTCCCTTTAAGAAATGGTTGCGTATTGGGAAGGCGACAGTGATCAGCGACAGCGCCTTGGTTAACAAGCAACTTATTTCTCATGGGGCCCATGGTCGTGCCTACTACCTAATATCGACTGACAGTGGGTCTCAACACACATGTTCTCTCAGAGACAGGGGGCTAAGAGAGAAACGGCTACACGGCCTGATCATGTTCAACTCCGGGTGATGATCAGCAAGTATGATAAGCAAGAATCGTGGATTTCATAACGGGGTTGACCCTACCGTCGATAGCAATGTGTGTTCCTGGACCAGTGCCAAGTGACAGGTACTGAAATACCTGCATCTAATTCTCTAACATGAAGCTTGTTGTGCTGTGAATCGTGGTTCAATCGGAACTGATCCTGACGGAAGTCGCATCGCATGAAAAAGCTGCGAAAGGCAGTAGCAGTATATTTGTTGCGACCTATTGTTCAACAGCAAGGAGAAACAAGACCCTCTACGACAGTACTCGATGCCAGCTGCCTCTCTTAATGGCCAGATCCTCATGCCCCGATACGTCATGATTCCTTTTATTTTTCCTTGCCATAATTCTCCAACCTCTGGCTGTGAGTAACCTTATGTTAACTATCACATTCAGACTTTCTTGGAAGACCTCAGCTCAGAGGCCGGCATTTGCAAGGGTTCTAAAATGAGTCACGTGAACGCCATATGGTTGTTTTTCCTGAGGTCATCAACGCTTGATTGGCTTACGGATTGCGCTGCATCTGCTGCGTGGAAGATTGTTGTTCCGCACCACGATCTCAGCCGCAATGGAAGCCCAGGACACGCGAAACAGCATCCCTTAACGTACTCACAAACACAACTATTTTCTCGTGTACCCAATTTACCAACACAAAGATCAGATCGTTTGAAACCTTAACAGGACAATGGCATCCTTCGGACAGCTGACCAATGCTTTTTTCAGAGCCTCCCAGGAAACTTCCATTGGGCTCGCCAATGTCAACTTTGACTTTTCTGTAATCAAATACGATGCCCCGCGAGAGTACCAAGGCCTCGGTGAGGCGCTGTCAAAACGTCGCAGAGAAACAGCTGAAGATGGACCTGTTCACATCACTGCACGCAAACTTGGAGCTCTATTCCAAAGTGCGTGGCCCAAGGTTCCCAGTCTGACACAAGCCTATGGCCTGCGCTCCAGCGAGATTGCCAAATTGCCGGAGGTCAACCCTCAAGGCAGTGTCCATCAGGGCCTATTTGCTGACCACGTCGGTGCGGACGGGACAACCATCTGGGCCGCAGCTACGTCCGGGGAGAGGCCATTAGCGTGCACTTGCTCGCTTGTATGCTGGCGCGAATTTGGAGTCGCGATGAGGCCGTTTCAATCTGGAGTGAACTTGTCGATGCCAGAAAAGCTCTTCTGGAAGAGCAAATCGCTGCATCGGAATCTACGTATAACGTATCCGATCTGACAGCATCACGCATTGAGATAAGCAGGGACCAGCTGGATGCATGGGATGGTAGCGCAAGGTGAGTTGTTTTGATTTCAATAAATTTGTTGCATTCTAAATCCTCCCTAGGGCATGGTTGCAGTGCGCCGACACAGCCAAGGCACTCCAGCAGACACAGCTTCGACTTTTGGTCGACAATATTACCCTCCCCATATCTCCACACAAGTCACTTTACAGCACGGTCATGGACACCGCAATCAAAGCTCTGCAGGCATTAGATTGGCTCGTGAGAGGAGTTCCGCAGCAGATCGACAACGGCGCAGTACTGCTGGGTCTCTCTTCATGGCATCTCTATCCGGATATTCTGATGGCATCCACCAATACACATATCAAACAAGCAGATAATCTGATTGCGTCGGGCGGCATCATCACAATCGGCCTCGAGAACAAAGACGGGAAGTTTGGCGGGGTATTTTGGTCGTTGCCACTTGCCCAAGCCAAATACTACGGAGATCCATTCATTGCCAAGCGATGCCTAGGAGTTGAGCAATCACGTGTTTCTTTCGATGAGCTGCAACTCGTTATAATTGGTAGAATTATGGGCGACTGGGAAGAGCCATCGTTGGGAACCGAAAAACTCATGGAATTCATTCAAAGACTTTCCATCGCAGTGGGGAGATCTCAGGGGACACCCATGGTCAACCATCCGTGGTACAGCATTTGCAATACTGAGGGACTAGATTGGCTACATTGTCTCGGCGGTGTTTCAGAGAAGTACAGAAGGTCCAAAGGAATTGTGAGGAAAAACATGGATCGCCTTATAGCACTTGGCAAGCGGCGTCATTTCAAATTTCTGGGCCAACGAGGCTCCAGCCACCGACCCCCGGCCCTTTTCGGCCTTGTCAGCTTCGAAGTCATCATGAAAGCCCTGGCGTCGTCCGAAGAGAGAGTGCAATTTCTTCGCGACTGGGCACACCGAGAGCTTGACCCAGAGATCCTCGCTGACGCTATAATCATTTGCAAGGCGGACCGAAAGTTTGGGTACGCCAGATGTACCCGACTGAGAGAAGGGACCTCTCCCAGTAAAAAGAAGCGCAAAATGAGTGAACGCACGGAAGTTGGACATCATATCTCATGGACATTATTGGATGATCTAGACAATGATGTCGACATGGTACTCAAATCTGATGGAACCCGAGGGTTCCCGGATATGTTTCCGATCCCGCCAGGCCCTGGAGCGGTTCCTGAGCCACATCGCTTACTCTGCGGCGATGTCTCCTCCACAGCCATCTATGTTCCTGTCTGGAGGTCTGCGACCGTATCAAAGAATCGATTGTCGATTGCAGAGTTCTTCCGCTGCGTCGAAGAGTGTGATTTCCCTGCACATCGCATCGAGACAGCAATCGAGTTGGTTGCCAAAGATGTCGCATACCGGGAGTACATTGAATCTTTGAACGCGATGACTGTTGCTGCTAGGATATTCAAGCAACTCCAAGGTGCCCAAGCCCACTTGGCCGTTATGAATATGGCTATTCGGAAGGCGCGTTGGTGGACGGACCTACGGAGCCCGAATGCTTGCGTCCTCAAGTCCATGTTTAGTTGCATTGCCTACTTTGAAACAGGCATGTTCGATATCAACCCAGACATACTAAGCGATCGGACATTTGCAGTATGCCACGAAACATCCATGTTCGTCGCCGAGAGTCTGCTTAAGGATCCTTCCGAGGCAGCAACGGAAGTAGCCATGGAGCGGCTTGTTGGCAACATTGGCAAACCAGGCCTGGTATTTCTGGTGACTCCCCTAATCCTAGGGCTAAGAAAGTGGATTACTCGAGCTGGCATTTGGTTTCCCACAATCCTTTCTCTGGAGTTGCGGAAGATAACTTTCAGGGAACTTCGATGCATCTATCGTTTACCGGATACGAACTTCCTTTAGATCTAGGGAGACAGGGGAACCATGAGACTCCAGCATACTTCCTTGAAACCGCCATCTCGGTATACGACCGGGGTAAATGGGTCACCGATGTGGACATTATTGACAAAAACATGTGGGCCCACGTTGATCAGTCGAGCTGTAGTCACAGCCGTGAAGAATCCGACCTTGGGATTTCCCATTTTCAAGCCGTTTCCATTGACTCGTGGATTGAACTTCTAGATCCACCGGCATCAAATGCTGTGGTACGGGCCTACAGAAACCCAGTGGCAAGGTTGGCCGCACTGGGGCTGGCAATTCGCCAGTCGTCCCATGTGCGCCTGCTTCCGAACACTCCATGCTGGGCTTGCACCGTTGACGTTGTGCAGAGCTGGGAAGAAAGCCTATCCGAGTCTGTAATGTCAGTAAGTGGTCAAGGGGATAGCGAATATGACTCGGCTGAGGAGGAAGCCGAGCAAGAGGAGAACGAAGTGGATGAAGGGAATATATACTCTGGTATAGTCGAGGGCTCTGACGAAGATATGTCTTACGCTTTCAACATACCAGGGCTTGAGTTGGATGCGACGTTGCAAAAGCGTCCGCAATCGAAATTGAAGCCAGGGGCATCGACCGGTGCTGGGAGGATGATTTTCATTTTCTAGATTTGTTATTGTACTGCGGGTGATCAGAAGTTGGGTTACCGATGCCCCTCTTCATCGGGATCGCCGGCGACCTCGGTGTCGACGTTTTAGATGTCGAGGAGAGGCTGCAGGATGTTCTACGACAGGCCAATGACTGGGGCGCCGTCACTCCCCTAGACAAGGCCGACGTGTTTCTTGAGCAGCGCAACAATCGAGACGTGAACCGCAACCGCCTTATCTCCGTTTTCCTGCGCACTCTTGAGTACTTCCAGCCCATCCCGTTTCTGACGACTAACCAGATGAACGATCTCAACTGCGCGTTTGAGTCCCGCATCGATATCCACTTGGACTTGCCGGATATGGACAGAGCCAGTCGCTTACGTATCTCGAAAAGCGTGATGTCCAACCTCCATCAGCCGGCTCAGTTGACCGAGCGCGACTACCAAGACTGGCTGTGCCAACGTCAACGGACGCCGTATTAAGAGCATTATCAAGTCAGCGGCTTTGATAGCTGCGGCCGGTGATGAACATGATGGCGACATGAGCTTGAATATGGAACATATTGAGACGATGCTGAATATCTCAGCTCCCAGTGGGTCAAGTGATCGGGCGGTGACTACCAGCTTGATCCAGATGCCATCACTGCTTGGAATCTGGCGCTCATTGGTGGTGCGAACTATCAGGAGGCTGTTGGATCTGTTGGAGTGAACAGTGCTTGATCTAAGCATGTGAGTCACCAGGGTTCGTTCGGGACGTTTTCCATTCCAGATTGAGTTTCCCCTCTTACGGTAGATTCTCAGGTATACGTAATGGGGTTGGTATTGATATCGATATTCATGCGGTTCAGATAGTTCTTCAGTACGTAGCATGTGGATCCATGCAGGGATCGCTCTTCTGCACTACCCCAAACTGTCATTACTATAAAACTACAGGTTTCCTTTGAAGCCACCTGGGTTTGATGTTGATAAAATTCGTGTGTAGTTCTTCATATGAGTATGCGCGTGTATGAACGTGTAAATGATGTTGCTGGGCCCTATGAGATATTGGAAGCCTCCTCGGCGTCTCGAAGCGTCTTCGCCCATCTCAATCCACATCGATTGCAGAGGTTGCGCTCCCCACCAGGCCCGCGCCGCCACTCAGGCGACACCTTGGTATGGCAGTTGGCACACCCCCCGGATCATCCCCGTGTTTCTTTACCCGCCGCCGCTGGGAGGCGCGCTTGAGAAGTTCCTGCATCTCGGCACGCAGGCCCTGGTTGGCCACGTCGAGCTGGTGGATCTCATATCCAAGTGGCCCGCACCGGTCGGGGTCAAGGTCTTCCAAGACGTTATCGTTTCCTTCATCTTCCGATGACCGTGAAGAGACTTCGGCGGTAGCGTCATGTTTCTTGTCACCAGGAGGGGGTTCCTTCCGTCTCTTGGAGTACGGTCGCACGATGCCACAGCGGGCCAGAATGCAGTACGGGCGCTGACGATCGCCTTTCGGTCCGGGGTGGAGCACAACGTTGGCTTCCAGTCGGTGGCCACGTCCGCTGGTGAGAGCTAGGGCGGCCGACGTGACTTCTCCCTGACGCGCATCGCCGAGTAGTGTTTCAAACTCGGCTCGCGCTTCGTTTTGCGGAAGAAGCTCCTGCAGCCGGGTCCCAACTAGGTCTTCTGCCGCTAGTCCCAAGGCCTTCTGTGGGTTGTCAAACAGGTGCAAAATCAGGCCCGTAGTCGACAGCTTCATCCATATGTCGTGATGATTTGAGCTGCTGTCCTCTCGCAGATATCGACTGCTTATGCTGCCAATGGGATGCTGGAGCAGAGTCAGCGTGATCCAGGGCTGACCGCTTCCATCATTGCGGCCAGACCCAGTAGTTTGGTGCCACTCATATCTGCCCAATCGCCTCTTCAGTCGTAGTGTGAGGTGCCAATCCGCGGTTCCGGGGCTTTTTAATTCCTTCGTTAGCATCGCCACATCGGAAGGATGATACAAACCGTCGATTGACTTGCCAACTAGCTCACTAGGACTATAACCGAGCTCATTGTGCGATGCGGAGGCATAGGCGATGAACCCTCCCGTAGAGACGACTTGTACCAGGACATCAAGGTTATCGAGAAGACTTTTTTCCCAAGAGGTTATTCCGGACAGTAGGTCGGCGTTTTGATGAGTGCCGACGCAGGAGGTTGATGCGCAAGTCTCTGCGGGGATCGCACCTTCGACAGGTTGGGGGTCGGTTACGACATCTTCGCTCAGGGCCTGCCACCCAGGTGCCGATTGAACAGGTGGGATTTGCCCACGTAGGAAACGCGACGACGCATCTAAGCTTGACTGGCATACGGCGGTAGCGAAAGCATAATCATCAAACACGTTAGCGAAGCCAAATACGAATCTAGGAGCAGCCGCAGCCGCCCCCCACGGGATGGGCACCAGGGCGAGGTGGTTCATGAACGCCTCGCCCGACTTCTTGAAGTTGATGATACTGTGGCTCGACTCGCACCGGTCGCCGACCTTTTGCTTGAGTAGGTACGCCGTAGCGCTGCTGATGGACCGGCGCGGAGCATTGGGAGCCACGCAGCCATCTGGGGACTGGAGAAAGCGGCAGTTGGACCCCAGCACCTCGTCGCGGTCGTAGCCCGTGAGGTCGAGGAAGCTGTCCGAGACGAAGATGACCCGGTCGAAGGAGTCCCACGCGTCCGTCACCACAAAGGGCCGCAGGATGTTCACGGTGCCAAGGTCGACCTGTGGGTTCGGCCGGCTCTGGAGTAGATCCAATGCGACGGTGATGTCGAACGGCCATTGATCAACTGCTGCCAGCGCGGGGCCAGCCTGTGACGGGAGGTTTGGTAAGGGGATTGACCCAATGCACCCACCATAGGATGGACCAAGGAGGGATTCGTCGATGGGCGGTGGTGCCACGTTTGGGGCAGTCGCCATGAGGGGATCCCAAAGGAGAGAAGGGTTTGTTTCTAATCCATCACCAAATAGAGTTTGGGCTGTGGTAAAGGAGCCGGTCCAAGATCCAGCCGTGCTTGTGGCAGTGTCGGAAAGTCGCTCGGCGTACGTTGTCTTGCCCTCGGTTTGTTGGTTAAGGGACTGGTCTACGATGCAAGAACCTGGCGCCTCAGGTAATGCGTAGCTTTCGGCTTTGCAAGGATGAAGTCAGCTTGCTGGTTTCGAACTTCAACTCGCGCTACCTACGCAACCATGAAATCCTCACGTTGGCACTAACCTGTAGGAGCCTCAGTGACATCGGATTGGCTAAACGCCATCGGGCTGTCAGTGTCCACAACTCGGTACACAGATGCTACCAATGTACCGAGGAATATTGGCCCGAGGGGTGGGGTAGAAAGTAGGAACTGAATTGACAGTGACTCCAGTTGGGCATCGGGTATCGAGGGGGCTCTGTCCCATGTGGTACGAGCTTGAGAGCTAATACTCTCCACGATACGCAAAGGAAACTTTAGGTGGTGGCTGTCGGAACTGCAATGCAGTATTAATCGCGAGTAGGGTCATGGTGTCTTGAGTATACTTTATATATGGTTGATTCCAATGTGGTGAGGCAGGTTGTATCTGCTTCGAATCCAAACACCGTTGTCGCAGTCTCGGCCGCGGAGAAGGTCATTATGATCCGAAGCCACACCGCATCACCCGTGTGGCAAAACCGACGGTTTGGACGCAAATCGGGTAACCTTAGGAGTCGCGGGTTGATATTGCCAATACAACGATGCCTGCTGTCGGTTGCATGCAGGCTTGCATTTGGGCGCACGATCGCGATCGAGTTCTGTTTCGAAAGGCTTTGCCACATTGGCAAGATCAGGGGGTCCAGACTCTGCGTGGCTTGTGGGAGCTGTTGGCTGTTAGGGATTCGGAAGCATGCAGCCTCGGGGATTTGCGATCGTAGAACTTTCCCCATACTTTGGAGATCGGATTTGTAGGCCGCAAACATGCAATTTCGGAGTTTGGCATCGAGATCTGCTGAGAAAGCCGCGATGAACCGGGTTTTGCCGAGGTGGGAAACCACAATTATTGCTTTTTGATTCCCTATTTGAAGTAGCACATTCAATGCACGCAGTAATGCACCTCGCCTCGGACGATAAACCGGCAACTAAATTCAAAATAATAAACATCTCTAACAATTCTTAGTTAGGTTGCGACTCTCGTTTTGCTGAGGCCGCATGTTGTTAATGGGATTTTACATACACACAGCGGAGTTACAAGCCCAACCCTGCCGTAGCATTAAAACTCTATTTGCAGTGAGCATTCAGCATAGGGGCTACTTTAGTAAACAAAACCCAGGGAGGTTACAGCTGCAAGCCAAGCGCCAAAGCAGCCGACCACTTTTTTTTCATTAGCGGGTAATACTCCAACAAACCCTAAAGAAAAAGAAAACATCCATAGCAGTATTATTTTCACATTGTATTGTTATCGCTCACAGGGATGCATTGAACGCGTCGCATATCATGCTAGCCACTGATCGCAATATTTTCTGAGCCCGATCGCAGTCCTCTGATAAGGGCCAAACAAACTAATCATCTCCTTTTCCGAGTCTTGCTCTGCTGGGGGACATTGCTGGGCAATGCGGCCCCAGGTGTCGAACTCGGCCCCTACAGGACAGGAGGTTCCTACTTACTGCTTGCTCCTAGCGTGCCTTTGGGCTGATTTCTCGACTACCTTCTTCCCCTGACTTTCGTATTGCTGCACAACAGTGGTGTCACCTGTGCTGATTGATCCTTTTTTATTATTCCTCAATCGATTACTCGATAATTATGAGCTGTGGCTTGACCGTTTTGCCATTGTTATATATCGTACAGCGGTCCGTCACCCACGCTTCTGAGAATATCCCCACACGGCGGAACGCCCCACTACTCCGTCGCCCCGAGACCAGAACCAGCCCCATATTGTTCCGCGCGTCCAGATACCCCGTGGCGCACGACATCAAGGTGTGGGTGACGGGGAGTAAGTACATTCTCCCTCCCATCTTCGCTGCATTGGCCGCGACATCATCCCACTTTACGGAGGCTCGAATGGTTGTTCCGCTCGCGAGCTCGAATTGACACCCGTGAGACTTGGTTATGTTGACAAGGGTCGCCTTTTGAGGCCGCCCAATGCAGTACAGACGCGGCCAGTAGTCGAGATCATGTTCATTGGCCACGCGCAAGCCGGTCTCTGACGTGAAACAGTACGTCTGCGGTCCGGTCCAGCTATGACCACTCCGAAGTATGGTGTAGTTCCAGTGTGTGCCCTTGTCAAAGTTGGCAGTGGTCCCGGACGCCCAATGCCAAGACGGGTATTGCGATTCTTGGATAAGGTTGTTCGAGGGTTCCTGGGCGTGCAGTTCCTTATTTTCCCAGAGGAGTGCGTAAGGCATCGTCTTGGCGAGGATGCCTCGGGAGTATGCATCGTTGCTCAGCTCCGCCAGGCGCATCCCGATGCCGTCAATGGCCAGGATCTTGTCTTTGGCCGGGTAGGTGAGCTTCGCCGCGTTGTAGCTTGAAAGTGCGTTAAACCACCTCTCTTGGTATGTTACCGGCCTAGGCTCCAGGACAGGGTCGTCGTGATGTGAAGATTCGGTATGACGATTTGGACCTCGACGTACATTCCGCAGAAGACTTTGACTCGGAGACAGGGACCAGAATGGGTCGTCGATCAGTCTTTCAATACTAGCTTTCGGCCAGCCGACAGGGTAAGACTCGGTAGCTGCCGACTCGTGACACTGCCAGTAGATCTCTTCGCGGGTGAAGGTGACCATTCTCCGACTCAGGGCCCGTTCTTGGAGTACCCATGCTCGTGTCATCAAGGCGCTCTCTCTTAGTACTTTCGACTCGAACGCCCTGTCCAATGGGTCGTTGAAGAGCCCTCCGTCAAATTGGGCTCTGCCATCTTTCTTCACCAGACGGTATGCCATACATTCCATGCCGGAAGAAGGCTCAGGCCGAATGATGATTGAGTTGATTGGCCTCTCCCTGAACATACCCTGCCTTGGCCCGGATGCATCAGCAGCGCCAATGTTGATTTGGGAGTTGGAGTACACCTTGCTCATCAGCGGCGCTTCGCTTAACCAGTCTGATTGGTCGTCCTGGATGATGCAGTAACAATCGATCCATAGATACCGGATACCCAGAGTTTCAGTCGTCTCCATGGCTTCCTGGAATGAGCGTGGGAGCTCGGTCCGGGATATCCCGGAGGTAAATTCTGCGAGACTGGCGGAGGTGAGCGTAGGGAAGCGCTCCGTGCCCCAGCAATGGCTTATTGTCGCGTAGGCTCCTCGAACGCCTTCTTCGTTGGTCATGACGAGGCGGACAGTATGCTCGGAGATCTCGAGCAGCCTCGTCGGCCGCCAGGGGCTTTCTGAGTGAAAGGGCGCACCACAGCTCGAATGATTGCGTAGACAGTCCAAAAGCCAATGCTGCACAAGCTCCAACGCGTCAACGTTTCCTGTCCAAGATTGGGCCAGGGAGGAACTTGCCAGATCGTAAGCCCTTGTCCAGGACGGAATCGGATCCAGCCGGATGGCCATCACGAACTCACCGGCCGTGATGCTCTCGCTAGCGCCGGTGGCATCTTCGGTAACACGAAACTCGAGGTAATAGAAAAAGGGGCGAAGCGGGGTTCTCCGGGTTCCTCCCGACAACTGATCGATCACCACGTATAGGCGCGAGTGGGCGGCCCAAGCATCGAGGGATGGGAGCGATGAGCAGACCCAACACCCCGCCAGTATCGCCAGACGCAAAGCGGCCAGGGACTCGTGTATGCAGTGGGTAGTGGGGTAGATCCTGCACGCAGAGCACTCGCACCCTTCATGGCAAGTCTCGGTGGCGGGGTTGATCCCATAGAGACTTCGGCGGTCGAATATGTTTCTGCATGAGTGGCAGAGCTGCGCCCCTGGGGTGGGCGTCATATCTTGGGGGCTTCGAACCCGATTGGTCAAAGCGCAAAGTATATTAACAGGCAATCAAGGATTCGGCATGGTACGTCGTCGAAATAAGCAATTTTGGGACGATTGCTTTTTGGTTGGTGCCCAAGACTAAAACGCCCCTCTTTGACGATGGAGCGCGATGTGGATGCAGATCCACTTCCTCCCCGAGAATATGAACAAACTTTCCTTGACTACCTACTTCTGCATAGAGCACGAATTTGACTACTTTCACCAAAGGTAGCAATGCTTGACACTCATTTGCATAGCCCTCGATACCCAGTAGACTGTTTCAAACTAACCCAACCATCCAAGTACCCCGGCCCCGATACCGACAAGGAACGGGATGAACCCCCAGTGCTGCCACTCCCCACCGCCAAGTATATCTTTGAAGACGAGCCCATCAACCAACGGCACTATATCGACATTGTATAGTTAGCATTGAGCTCCTTAGCCGTTTCCGAGGAGCGAACGATATGAACAGCTCCGTGGTTACTCACTCAGCGCCCCCAGTATCAAGCCAACGCCCTGTGTTTCGCGGTGGCCGCGGTACCAGGCACTGAACAGCGTCAGGCTGATGACGAGATTGCGCACGCCGTAGATACGGAACACGCCCTGAGCGAGCACCTGGTCTTGCGCGGTCGTGCCGCCGGGGAGACCGGAGCCGGCGAGGGCCGCTGCGGGACTGAAAAGGGCACTCAAGCCGAAGACCATGGGGGCAAGGCCAAGGACGCAGCCGGCATTGGACCAGAACCTTGGGGATGGCATTTTGGCTGATTCGTTTGTTGGGACACCGCTTTGGGGCAGGCGATAGAAAGTAAGTAGGTTAGTTGAAAACTACCTAATATTGTATTTCGAGGTTGAAGCTATGTGGCAAGTACGTATTAAGTAGAGGTGGAAGAAAGAAGGTGCGCGTAGGTAGGAGTGAGTCTTGTCAACCAGAGAGAGGGGTGTTGTTGGCTTTGAGTATCTGAAAGAAAGCTGGAGCACTAATACCCCAGCCAGCTCCACTAGAACAGGGCCCCTTACTTGAACCCCGCCCGCCAATCGAAAGATTTAGCACCAACATTGCCCCAGCGTCAACTCATGATTCCAACCATTGATTCAAAGAGATAAAAAGGCTCTCTAGGCTTAAAGGGCGAGTGGGTGTTTCAATTAGAACCTGGGTAAGAATCAATGCGAGATTCAGGAAGTAGGCTGTTAAAGACGGTATTGCCACGTTCACTACCACACGGAACTGAATCGAGGGCCAGTATTCCTTGAGCCTAGCTCGCCATGTCAGATCCCTGGAACAGTGTTGCTAAGTGGGTGCAAGTCTTGCGAGGATAAATGAGCAGCACATGTAATGAAACCATTCATACAAGATTTATCAGTTTGATATCAGTTAGAATGGTCTCGCCATGGGAGGCGTTCTCTGTTGTCTGGCACTGGGTGTATGCATTGCGGGCAACAAATGCTTTCTCTCTGGGGTGGCGCCAATTGATCTTGTCAAAGCCACTACCCTACCACTTTCCAATGGAAACGTGCTGCCAATTGCTTAGATTTCGTGACACACGTTGTGAATCTCACGGGATTTCCAGTAATTCATATGATTTGATTGAATGAATGTTCATAGGGATGCTATGGGGCGTGGGAGAACAACTGAGGGCGAGTGCCCCATCCTCCGGGCGATGTGCATTGCAACCAGCTTCGTTACCTTTTTGCTTACGTGAAAAGGACGTGCTCAACTCCGCTCAACTCCGGCGCTAACGTCTTCAAAGATGACCAACCATGACCCTTGGTGACTGCCCATGCAGTATAAGCATCTTGATGCCAATGGCTTGTCTCGCAATGAAATTGTCGCAGTCGCACTTTCTTTCTATTCACCTACTCGTTCGCCAATCCAATCCGTTGTGTGAAGTTTTGAAGACGAACTCAGTACTTATTACAACTCCCTAGCACTGTTCCAGTATAACACTCACTTGCCCGGTCTGTTCGGGCATATCACTTGATCTCACTTTATTCCAGAGAGCATAGGGGCGAGACAGATTCCGATATGACTGACCATCCAATATCACACCCAGCTGCCTCAGCTGAGGGCGATCCCTACACCATCTTTGACAAGCGCCAGAAGAGACTCATCGTGTTCATAGTCTCAGTAGCTGGCACTTGCAAGTCCGCCCTTGCTACTCACGCTCAAACACATGTCCTATTGCTGGCTAACTTGTTCTTCCTCGCACGTAGTTTCGGGTCTCGCATCTAACATTTATTTCCCAGCCCTGCCGACCCTCGCCAGCGACTTTGGCGTCTCTGTCGACCTGATCAACTTGACTGTGACTACGTACTTGATCTTCCAGGGCCTTGCGCCTAGCCTCTGGGGGCCCGTCTCAGACGTCCTGGGCCGGCGCATCGCATACTTCTTCACCTTCATCGTGTTCCTGGGAGCCTGTATTGGCCTCGCGGAGACTCCCGACTACCCGGCCCTGGTCGTTCTCCGTTGCCTTCAGAGCGCCGGCAGCGCAAGTACGATTGCCATCGGCTCGGGCGTTGTGGGGGATATTACGACGCGTGCCGACCGCGGCAGTTACATGGGTGTCTTTCAGGCCGGACTGCTCCTTCCTGTTGTGATTGGGCCGATTATCGGAGGCGCCTTGGCGGGGTCCTCCCTCGGATGGAGGTCCATCTTCTGGGCTTTGGCCATCTACGGTGGCTGCTTCCTAATCGTGATGCTGCTGCTGCTACCCGAGACCTTGCGGTCCATGGTCGGGAGCGGCAGCCGCACCCCTTCTAAACTGTTCGCCAAGTATCCCCTCGTGTTTTACCAAAAGTGGACGAGCATCAGCCTGAGTGCTATCCCAACCAGTCCCGATTCTCTGCCTCCCAGAAAGGTAATTGACGTGACGGGGCCTTTCCGAATCTTGGTCAGCAAACATGCGGCCCCCCTGGTCGTCTTCTTGGCCGTGTACTACGCTGTGTGGCAGATGAGCATCACGGCCATGTCGTCCCTGTTCGAGACCCGCTACGGCCTTACTGAGACGCAGGTCGGACTGACCTTCATCGCCAACGGGGCGGGAGCCATGGTCGGTACGCTGATCACCGGCAAGATCCTCGACAGGGACTACCGGAGAGTCAAAGCGGCTCATGAAGCTCAAGAGGGCATAATATCAGAAGAAGCTGGACAGTCAGCAGCCGCAACGGCAGAGGATGTCTTCCCGATAGAGATAGCCCGGCTGCGACTTGTTCCGGTCTTTTCCGTCACTCAGTGCTTGTCGATCCTGCTATTCGGCTGGTGCATTCAGTTTCCGGCGAAGATTCCGATCGCGGTCCCCATCGTATCCACATTCATCACCGGTTGGACCTTGGTCTCCACTCAGTCGGTTATTATAACATACATAGTCGACGTGTTCCCGGACCGCAGCGCCGCCGCCAGCGCCAGTTTGAATCTGGCGCGATGCTTGTTCGCCGCGGGTGGCACCGGCTTTGTCATGCCTATGATCAATAGCATCGGCGTGGGGTTGGCGTTCACGGTCTGCGCCGCTGTACAGCTGTTGGCGTTGTCGCTTATGTTTGTGACTTGGAGGTTTGCGGGGAGGTGGCGACGGGAGGCGGCGCTGGTGAAGAGTCGGGAGGCTTGACAGTATCCGGACGGTGTGTTCGAATCCGAATAGGTTTATTTGGAAACGGAGAGTGTATTTGAATTCGTATGTTTTTATTTCGGACATGGACGCTGTGCTTAAATTCGAATTGTGTTATTCGGATACGGACAGTATGTTCACATCCAATGCATCGTCTCCTTTAATATTTCGTTTGCTGGCAATGCTCACATAACTCACATGCACATCCAGTCCATGATCTACCACTACATCTCAAAGGCTGATTCAAAAGGGTCCATGTTGCTTCCATTATCTAAATTTGTCCCTGTTCCTTGTTGCCAGCGGCGATCTGGGCCTTTAGATCCTCGATTTGGGCCTTGTAACCCTTGCGGATGTTGGCAATCTCAGCGCGGTGAAATTCTCTCTCTTCTCGAAGTTGTTCGTGAAGCCGATTGATCACCGCCTCGTACGAGGCATGGATGTCCTCATGATCTTGATCGTTCGCAGCGACTTCTTGGTAGGAAGAAGTGACCTCTTGCTGGAAATCCATGCGATCATCATCGCTCTCAGTATCGGTCGCGGATGTTTCTGTTTCAACGGATGGGCTTCCCTCCTCGGACTCGGCGTGCTCCTGTACAACGCGGTGATTCTCGTCTTGCTCATAACCCTGCTCGAGCCGGGCCTTCTCGTTGTCGTCCATGGTGGCACCGTGGTACTTCTGGAGGTGGCGGACCAGGGTGGGCTCGTTTTTCATGCCGACGCGGACGCGGAAGCAGTAGGCTATGTAGCAGACATGGCTAGATGAGTTCTGACCATGCTGCCACAGCTCGTGGCGGGGGACCTGATCTTGTCTGCCGAAACGCTGGGGGCAGAATCGGCACTGGTGCTGCTTCTTGTGGCCCTCCATATGCGTACTGGATGGAGATGGCACAAAGGTTAGCACGAATTGGCCTCGGCTATGGTAGGGAAACATTCGACTTACTTCAGGTATCTAACATTCTTTAATGTCGTATCACATTGAGGGCACTTGTAGCGGATGTTCTCAGCGATGCTGGTGCTTTCAGCTGGTGCATTATCGGAAGTCTGCGTTGAATCCATCGTGAATGTCTGATCGAATGGAAGGTGGGATTGCGGCGTAGAGTAGATGTTTTAGTCCGATGTTATGAGGCTGCTGGGATGGAATTCATGAGTTTACAAAAACAGAAGTTGACAGGTGCGCCTGTTATCGGATAGGCGTAAAGATGAGCTTCCAGGCGATGTAGTGGTGTGAACAGGCCACCCATAGCCGCCTAAGTGGCATGCACTTTTTTGATCAGTGCCTACAATCAACACACAGTTGTCTCAGCTCAAAATTTCACTCCCAGCGTGAAAAAGAATTTATTACTTAAGCTGCTTAGAAATCATTCCTCAAGATATATTAAGAGGTAAGAAATTATGAGTAGGGTTTTTATGATCTTCTTCAATGGACTAGGTCTGATTGCAATGCCTTTCATTTTAAATAATAAGCGCATCACAGGAATATGTACAGTGAGGGAACATGTGGTATTCTGATTTCTAGCTGTAGGTTCAATGAACCCCATCGTGAACACAGTTTCCATGCACACTTTTGCCCTCAACTCAGCAATAGCCGATGGGGTGAGTTCCTCCAGCGTGTTCTCAACCTGGTCCTGAGCGATCAAGGCAACATCCAATGCTTCTATTGCCATCAGTCCGTTCACCTGGCCTTCAATGATAACGTACTCGGCCTTGGAGGTGTATCTCCTGATGGCAGGTAGATAGGAGCGAAGCTCCTCTCGGCCCTTCTCGGATCGGTCGCAGGCACGTCTCTCGCCAGCAATGTCGGGATAGTAGTCCTCGTCCTCGAATTGGGGGAACCCGCGGAAGGCTCTGCATATCAAACTGGTGTAGACCATTCATATATTTAATCTATGAAGCATGATCGCATTTCGTCTTAGTAATCGTGGCTTTGAAGACCTGGATTCGTTGCTCGTACTAAGCAAGTGTCTCGTGACAAGCGGGTGCCTCGTGGCGAGCAGGTGTCTAGTGTTGAGGAGGTTTCTGATGCTGACAAGGTGCCTGTTGCTGAATGCCAGCGTCACCAGATTTACCCCCATCATCCGAGACCTTTGGTGGATCGACTCCTACATCGGCCATCGAAATGTCACTGTCTGATCCGTTGTCCTCTTCCTCCTCGCTTGATGACTCGCCAACTAGCTTGATCTCGCTGTCGGCCGCGGCTTGCTCGTTATCAGAGAGCCAAGCGCCCTGGTGAAACTTGAACAAGTGGGTAATGAGGTGATGCGGGTTGCGGAAGCCGAAGCGGGCACGCGGGCAGTCCGGAATGTAGCAAATCCAGGTGCTGGCGTTCTTGCCGTGACTCTTGAATCGGTGGAACTTAATTTGGTCGGGCTTCACGAACAGCTTTCCACAGTCGGGGCACGCGCAGGACTTGTTGTGTGTCGCGATATGTGCCCTATTTATTCAGCGTTAGCTTGTATTGTGATTGGACGTAAGTACGGTTTTTCACGTACTCCAGGGCCTTGGCCGACTTTGAGACCCTTTGGCAGGTTGGACATGTAAATTGGCTGATTCCAGCAGATTTGGTGCCGTCAGCATTGGCGCCGCCAGTGCTAGAGCCGCCAGCGTCGCTCGATGCGTTCTGTTGCGACATTGTTATGCCCAATTGGTGGCGTGTTCCTTGAATTTGGGTTAGGTATGCTGGTGTAGCACCTAGGATTCTGCGATAGGAAAGTTTAGCAACGAGAGAAATTGTGACAAAGTGGTGGTGTGTTTATCGAACTTGCGTTAGGTAAGGATGTGCATCAGTTAGAAACATGGAGCCTGAAATTTTATAACAAGGGAAACAATTATTGTTCTGGTTTTGGGCTTTTTATAGAAGCTGCTTGGTGACCTCTGGTCAGACCCCTCTGCAGAGCTGTTTAGAAATGCCTATTCTCCCAAGTATCTGCCCATCCAAGCTATGATACAGTAATTCAGAACATGTTAACTTCCCTCCCGCATGTCATAATACAGATAACTCCTTTATTGCTAAGTGTCCAGACCATAATCTTCCCCGGTGAGCTGTTGTCTGAGCTCCAGCAGGTGGCCTCGGTGTTGACTTTGGAGGTTGATAATCTCCGAGGCATGGTCCAGCTCCATCTTGACGATTGTTTCCTTGAGTTTCTGGTTCCAGGCCTTCAGCACCTCGTTCTCGTACTTAATTTGAGCGGGCGTCGGGCCCTGGGCAAGGTCGCCACTAGCACTGCCACCATCCTCCTGCGAGTCGGCGGATTGGTCTCCAGAGTCAACCATTTCCAGAGTCAACCATTTCCAGAGTCAACCATTGAGGTGTCATCCTCAATATGACCCTCCTCCTCCTCGCCCTCCTCCTCCTCGCTCCCTTCCTTCACGCTCTCCTCCTTCTCGCTATCTGCGGCGGCTCGCTCGTTGTCCTCCAACGTTGCATTATGCTCCTTGACCAAGTGCAGATAGAGGTGGTGGAGGTTAATGTAAGCGAATCCAGCACGGGAACAGTCCGGCATGTAGCAGACATACTCGTCCACGTTCTCCCGGTGGACCTTGAATATGTGCTGCTTCATCTGCAAACTCGTGGCGGACCTCTTAGGGCAGTGGCTGCAGTGGAAGGGTTTATTGTGAGTAGCCTTGTGAGTCCTGTTCATCCGATGTCAGCTTCCGTTAGAATGAAAAATGCTTGGGAATGAATTGGATACATACTCAAGCGACTTCCTTGTCTTCAGTCCTTTGCCACAGATCGGGCAAGAATTCGGATTATTTCCAACGCCGGTGCTGCCGCTGGCGCTGCTCGTGGACGGATGTGCGGACATTGTTTTGCAGATGCGATACGTTCATCCAAGTTGATTTGTGTAGGTTGAAGTAATAATCTCGAATCGGTCGGCAAAGAAAATCGTAGAACGTGAGAAAAGATAAATTACTTTTGGGTCTTGGCTGTCTATAGAAGTTGCAGGTGCTTAGCATCCTCTTATCAGACTTGTCCCCCACCCCTCCAAAGCGCTATGTAGGCATTATACTTAAGGAGCTATAGCTTATTTTTCTAGCGTACTTCAACTAATACAAGGCACCATAACCGCAATCAGGTGCCTCTGGTGTGGTTGCTTGCTGCTCTTCGTACCGTGTAAGTCCATTGGTTCCAAAGGAAATCGTTGCCCCACCATCGCGCAGCTCTGAGGTACCCCACATTATCATTACTGAGGCCTCAACCTCCGGTGAGCTGCTGCTTAACCCGGCACAAGCTGGTGCGGTCTTGGTCTTAGAGATTAATAATCTCAGAGACAAAACCAAGCTTCAACTTCGCGATGGTCTCTTTCAGGACTTAATTCTCGCGCTTCAGTTGGGCACGCGTTGGGTTCCGGGCGCCGACATTGCCACCCTTGCCCTCAACCTCCGACTGCTTTGCGGCCATCTCCAACGGCATCCATCAAAGTCTCCTCCTCAAAATTGTTTCTCTCCTCGAGATGGCCTCCAAGCTTGACCTCACTCTCATTTGGCATTACCGCTTGAGCTCTCGCCGGTGTGCTTTCTATCTCTGCTGGCCACAGCCTGCTCATTGTTCTGGTAGTATGCACCTTGGGGACAGCTGCAGAGATGCCTTCCGAGCGTGCCATTTGTCTCGAAGCCCAGGCGGAAACGTTTGTAATATGGGATGTGAAAGACGAAAGGTGGGATGTTCTTTTGTGTGTTCGGAACTTATGCACCTTTAGGCCATTGTTGTTGGTGGATGACTTGCCGTATTCATCGCATACGTGAAGCTGATATTGTGATCGGCTAACATGGATCCAAGATGGAGAGCCCGCCGATCACTTCAACATATGTCGGCAACATATCTGCCCTAGATGATGATTGACGGGCATCCCAAGAAGACGCACGTCAAGGATATCAAGACCGTGGAGGAATATGAGCAGCCACTTCAGCATGTAGACCGTCTCAAGCTTGCTAAGCATCTCAGAAACAGATTGGATCAATCAAGGAGCTTTTCTTTTCACTCACTTGAGAAGGTATTAGTCAGATGATAGATAGTGTTTACGTATGATTGTGAATGTGACAAGGTTGGCGCGTGTTTTAGGACAGGTTGTATGAGTTCTTCTTTTGTTGAAAAAAGGAAAAATCCTTATTAGATGCCATTTGGTTTCATGGTCTCTGGGCAACTGCATTATTATATGAGCACTACAACTGCTAGCAGATTGGCCCACGTCGCGTCTTGCCTTTGTTTACATGTCTATGACACCCCATCTTACAGCAAACTATCTAGTTATTACTACCCAGCACATGTATCTGAGAGTCATACGTGTTTGCTTCTGGATAAGATGCGTGTACTGAAGTGGCGTCTCCAGCTTCAGAGTCTTGTTACATGTTTTGCAGATATGTTGGATGTTTGCACTGGAAGCCCTGCTTCTACTGTTGCTTGTTGGGTTTGGCTCAATCATGTTGGGTCTAACTTCAATGTCTAAATGTTGGCCCGGTAACCTCTCATGCATATCCTCGATTCCCTTTTTGAACCCAGCGCGCAGGGCGATCAGTGGCGCTCCAGCGAAGAGGCAGTCCAGATCGTCACAGCTCGCCCGCGTTGCCGTGCGGACGAACTAAAATGGTGTTCATTACTGTACAACCACGTTTGCTGACCTCCTTCTTGGGCTAATCTGAGCCCGTGGAACCGTCAGAGGAAAATATGCCCTGTCTGGCTTCTGTCCTGACGCGACTCGTATGCTCTGCGCTGTAGAAGCACCACGCATGCATTTGGAGTTTCTTTGGCTCAGCGCCAGAGGGTCCTGGTCGTCGTCAGAGTCACCAATGTCGTACAATCTGATGCCGTGGGACTTCTCAGCTTATATATTTCACCTACGAGTTCGCGTTCATGACTACACTTCACAATACTGTGCTCCGTCGCCGAAATTGTCAAATGAAATAAATACCGCGCGGCTGTCACTGGTTTCTGCCGTTCCTGTCGTATTCGACGATGCCATAGTTAATCTATCAAAAGTTTTCATTGACCGCAGTAGTTGAGAACAGAAATCAAGTATAGGCAGTTGATCACGGGGCTTTTATTCTTGGGGAAACACTTTAGTTCTTTTATTTTAATACTTCACTCCTTATTCAAGAAGCAGTTATTCCTTAAGCTGATTGAGGATAGTTTTAAAAAGTAAATCAAGAAATATAAAATCACAATTCAGGTCCAAAGACGTTTCTTATCTAGTGCGGTATGGTTCTCTTCATTCATACTAAACTTCCCTACCCCACGACATCAGACGTCTCTTAATTTCCCCCATTGAGCTGTTGTCTGAGCCTCAACAGGCTAGCTCGGTGTTGATTCTGGAGGTTGACCAACTCCGAGGCGTGGTCAAGCTCCATCCTGATGATTTCCTCCTTAAGGCCCTGATTCTCAGCCTTAAGGCCCTGGCTCTCAGCCTGAAGGCCCTGGTTCTCAGCTTTAAGGCCCTGGTTCTCAGCCTTGAATTCCTCATTCTCATGCTTGAGTTGAGCATGCGTTGGGCTCTGGGCGGCGCCGTTATCGCCAGTCTTGTCCCCATCCTCCTGTGAGACCCCTGCGGATTGGTCATCGGCGTTACCCATTCCGGTGTCATCGTCAATCTCGCCTTCCTCGCCCTCCTCGCTACACGACTCTCCGTCTGCGGGAGCCTGCTCGGCAACGTCAAGGCCTTGCTCTCTGGCGGCGACGTTGTTTTCCGCCAGGGTTGTGTTGCCGTGGCAGTTCTTGAGGTGTTGCTTAAGAAGCTCTTCGCTCATCAGCCCTAATCGGAGTCTTCGGCAACCCTTTATATAGCAGACGAAAGGCGAGATGTTGACACCATGTTGATTGAGGTTGTGCCTTTGGAGCTGGTCCTCTCTCGCAAATGATGCGCCGCAGGGGTAGCACATGTATGGGTTCCGGTGCGTCTGTTGGTGTCTCCTGTACATGAGTTAGTTTCAATTGATGAAGCATGATGGGTTTTCCCTTACCTTAAGTTGCCCGACGACGAGAGCACCTTATTACAGGTTTGGCAAGTGTGAGGTGGTGCCATCGCTTCGGTGTGCATAAGTGCAATTCGAACAGGTCTACTGCGAACGGGTTGCGGAAAGGCGTGATTCGGACAGGTCGCAAATGAGTGTAATTCGGACGAGTTGCGGACAGGTGGAATTCGGACGGGTTGCAGACGGGTGCACTTTAAACAGGTGCACTTCGAACGCGTGTACTGTGAACGGGTGCACTTTGGAGGGGTGTAGTGCAATTTTTTATAGTGGAATTAGTGGTCGGGTGCAGTGAATAGAAGTAAAGTAATAATTGAATGTTAGCGGCCATTCTGGAAATAGGTGTGAACTCGGGCAAGGATGAACAAGGAGGGGGCACACCACTCTAAAACCACTCACGGGTGGAAACACCAAAGTCAGATCTTCGCGACTCTATCTCAGATGTTTATCCAACCAAGCCGTTCCTCCATTGCCAGCAGCCCTATGGTTTTTGTGCGCTTGATCATGAGGATGGTCAAGGAATGTTCGCTGTCAACTTATCCTCACTATCACATCATGACTTACGCTTGGTGAAAAATAAAACAGAGTAAGAAGTTCCGGTCTTGATATATTATACTAACACTCCTGGACGGTCTATTATAATACTGTATCAACGTAAGTAAACCTCCTTAAATGCCTGATTGTTGTCGTAAGTCATGAAAGTTGGGCTCTCATCCCGTCTTCGAGATGGAAACAGGGTCACCCGAAAAGAAACGCAATACAAAAAAAGGGGACAGAACACCGTCGCCGTCGTCTTCTTGAGTTCATATCAGAATAGCTCATCGTCTTCATTGGTTCTTATCGTAATACTATTCCGTTCATACTGGAATATGATAGTAATACAGTGTTTCTCTCAGTACTCTAACAAATTTCTACTCCTGCTCAGCGCGTTGCTCCTCCTGGTCCGCCAGCTTGGCCTGGTAGAAACTGTGGATGTCGGCAATTTCTCTGGCGTGCCGGGCGTCCTTCTTGTCGAGGCGGTCTTGGCAGTCGGCGAGCCGCTCCTCCAGCATCTGGACGCGGTACTTGTAGTACTCCTTGGACAGAGAATCGTTCTCGACCTGTCCAGGCTCCTCGTGTCCAGGCTCCTCGTGTCCAGGCTCCTCTTGGCTGTCGGACTCAGCGCCGGACGAGTCCTCTTCCTCTGTCATGGTGATATCACCATCCGAGGCGCTATCCTCTTCATTGGAGGACTCGTCCGGCAGCTGAATGCCGATCAACGCGGCGGCCTGCTTGTTGTCGGCGACAGTGGCTCCCTGGTGGGAATTGGCCAGGTGGGTGACCAGGGCTTTCTCGCTCTGCAAGCCCAGGCGCGACCGGTTGCATCCTTTGATGTAACAAATGATGGAGGATGCATTGTGGCCATGGGCCTTGTACCGGTGGCGCACGATCTGGTCTTGGCGCGCAAACGACTCGCCGCAATCACCGCAGCTGAACTGCTTCAGGTGGGTCTTGGTGTGCTGCCTATAAAATATAATGTTAGTCGGCGCGCATAGAGGTTGATGGTAAATAAAGGAATTACACATACTCCAGGGTCTTCTGTGAGTTCAAAACCTTCTCACAGACAGCGCACTGATATGTGCGGCTTGCGACATTTCCACTTGCGTTGGGGGTTGCCATGGTGATCGTTGCAGTGAATGCAGTGCTTAGATGTCAGGGCAAGATGTATTTGGCTGGTCAAGTGAATAGAAGGGGCTTGTAGACGCGACAAGTAAGTGTACTACGCTCTGGGGTGGAACGACTGCTCAAGTGAATGGTAGAGGCTTACAGGCGCGACGAATAAGTTGAATACACTTAGTGGGCAGCTAGAAAACAATTTACGGAAAAGGATTAGTCCCGGGTAGTGTCTGCGATGGCAACTGTAAAATACAGTGTTCAAAATGCTAGCTAGGTAAGGTTACAGGCGTCCTTGTAAGGGGTTGTGATGAGTTCTAGTGGACAGTCAAGCGCTAACATGACAGCGTCGTCCTGTTGCCCCGCTGGGGATGGGTAGTTTAGTTGGTTAGAGCACTGGTTCCTTAGCCGTGACAGTCCTCTAGGTTTGATAATTGTGCAAAGGTAGTTCTTCGCCTTTGATGACTCAAGAAAACAGAATAAAGTGACAGTCCCTGGCCTCATCTGATCACCTACTGAGACGTTTAGGTACCCTACGTCAGAACCAGTCTCCTTGTATCGCCGTGTGCAAGCCCCTTTGCTCTCTTTCGCATGTTCAATTCTTTGTTTCCGCAAGTTGGTCTTGGGCTTGGCGCTCGAAGCTGCCTATTGGGAAGCGCTGATCGTCGCTCTTACCAGCTTCTTTCTGGTCGTCTACCTCTGCTTTGGAGGCTTGATGACTGGCAGAACCGATGTATATCCCCAATTTTCCTGACATGCCTCGCTTCCTGTTTTTCTATCTGGCCTAGGAGCTTGGAAATCTGCTCGTCCTGGAGATACCATTCAGAGAAGAGTACTACCACATACCAGTAAGCGGACACATCAAGTTCTTGAAAAGCAAGCCGCCGGCGAGGTAGTATGTCCGTTCGCCTAGCCCGGAGACGAGGAGATAGATCTCAATGGCAATCAGAGCAGTTCCAAGGATAATCGTGTATACAGGCAGCGGCGCTGGTAGCGGCACTCGTAGTGTTCCGGTGACAGGGCGTCGCCGTGGCTGTAGGAAGTTTCTTTGGCTCTTCTCACTCCGCTTATAGAAAAAGAAATAAGAATCTGACAAGTTCAGGTTCTGATTTATCTAATAACGCTACTGGACAGCTTATACAAAACCAGTCATCTCAGCGTGCAAATCTCACTGCACGTTCGACTAACTTCGTGAAGCCTTATGTGAGGATGATCCACGGTATCATTTCGTTCCTACCAAAATGACACCCTCCCCATCCTATAATACAGTACTTTGTACACAATGCAACGGGATTGCCCAGCACACAAGGCTGAGTATGTGTTCTTGGTAAAGACAGATACGTCTTGTTCAGGTCGTTCGCCAATGCACCCTACTGCCCCTCTCTCTCTTCAACCAGATCCTCGAGATCCTGTATCTTCGATCGGTAAAATGTGTGGAGATTCCGGACCTCCAACACATGCTTCAAATCATTCTCAGCAAGACGATCTTCGGCCGCTGAGATACGACGCTCAAGGACTTGGACCCGGTACTTGTAGTATTCAAGCGACAGCAGGCGTGGAGGGTCGTTTTCGTCAGCTCCATCTTGGCTGTCCAACTCGGCATCGGAGGAGTGTGTTGTCTCCTCCGTCATGGTGACGTCGTTGTTCTCCGCCGTGTTGGAGACATCCTCATCCGAACCACCTTCCTCCTCGGCATCGGGGCCACCTTCCTCGTCGTTGGGTGACTCATCGTTCGGGTTGTTTTGGCTGTATACTGCAGCTCGCTTATTGTCATCCATCGTCGCTCCTTGGTGGTAATTTTTGAGATGCGTCACAAGGCCGCTGAAGCTGGCCATTGCCAAACCAGCACGATTGCAATCCTTCATATGGCATATGTGGATGAATGAGTTCTGGCCGTGCTTGGAATGCTTGTGTTTTGTGAGTTGGCTGCGTTTGGGGAACTCGGCGCCGCAATTGGCGAAGTCGCAATAGTACACCTTATTATGCGCGTCGGTATGTTGGCTGTGTAAAAAAGATTTAACATTTATCCAGGTCGATGGATGATGAAAGAGGTGAACTTACAGCAAAGCCATTCTTGATTTAAGAACCTTGTTGCAGACCACACATTGATATGTGCGGCTGGCGGCAGGGTTTTTTCCACTGCCCGTGACATGTCCACCTGGAATCAGAGTCGCCATGTTGTTGGTAATGAGAGAATGCAGGAAATGAGTCTGGCGCGCGAAGATTGAATGGACAAGTCCAGTTGAGGGCGTCAAATAGGATGTTTTGAATCGGAGCTGAACCTGATAATGTTTTTTGATGGTCCGTCTGATGAGATGAGACGTCGGAATTGTATGTTCGGCTTCAGACGGATTCCTGGTCTGGTATCCAGGGAATCGGAAGAGGAATCTGCCAATTGGCCCAGTCTGAAAATCGTCAAGCGTGACCTGGTTGAGTCTGAAGTGCCGACCGCCCAAGTCGGTTTCGGCAAGTTGTATGACTTCTTCCTGTGTGTTTTCCAGTGAACAAACTGGGTAGTAAAATGTTAGGCAGGTTTTGTCAGCGCTCTCTTGCCTTGTTGGTTGTGGAGGGCTGGTTCTTTACAAAAAGAAATTCGGAAAAAGGTGGCAGGAGTACAGCTCAGGGCAATAGAAACTCGAGGTGGGGTTACCTATAGAATTGAAAAACACCTGTATCGCACTGGTGGTTTACAGAAGAATGTCAAGCTGGGTATCTTAGTACCTGAGGAAATTTACAGAATGCTCTTGGGATTCATATTGTTTCTGGGCTACCTAACGCTGTCCCATGTCACTTCTGAGCTTCTCCTGGTACATTTTATGAAGATCCTCGATCTCCATCAGATGCCCATCGCGTTCTTCCTGCAGTTGCTCCTCGAGATAGAACTTCTCACGCTCGAGTTCTGTGATCCTCGTATCCGCGGCTTGAGCCCGGTTCTCTGCATCCTTGGCCCTATTTTCTGCGTCTTTGACCTTCCCCTTTTGCTCCTTCAGCTCTCGGGTCATCTCTCGCAGGCCAGAGACTGCGCAACCCACCAGGTCGAGTTGTTGGTTTCCCTGGCTAGTGGTAGGTCGGGGGGCGCTGATCGTGCTTTGAGGGCGGGGATCCGGATTGTGAAGGCCGTCTTCGCTGTTGAACGAGACCCGGCTGCACTCGTTACGATGGGCCTCCATAAGGATACCTGCGCAATCATCTCATGTTAGTTTACAAGCCTCGAAGTGCGCTGTTGCGCGTTCAAATGAGATGAGGGTGAACTTACTGGTTCCATCCGTCTTCTTGGATGTCAGCCCGCAGTGGGGGCAACGGATGTACTCCGTTGGGTTGGTAGTGTTGCTGCCACTCTCCATGACTGATTTGTTCTCTCGGTTCTGGAGTTGAATCGAAGTTGTGGGAGTGACGAAAGTGGGAAAGGATTGATGGTATCTGGATGAACAAGATGAAAACTACAGATGAGAACTGGGTGGTGTGATGAGTTGATCCTTGAGGTGGAGCTAGGCACAGCTCGTGGTTGTTAGAGCTTTATAGTACATTGAATTTTAAATACAGGATGGTGGAAGCTTCTTGGGTCCTACTGCTAGCATCCATCTTAAGCCAGCGGCAACACGTAGGTCCATACTTATTATAAGTGTTATCTGCATTCCCGGGCCAGAAACGCAATCGGCCGGCTTGCTTGTGAGACCGTTGCACCTTAGTTCCAATGCTTGTCCTGCAGGGCCGTTTTGTACAATCAGATGATTTGAGGGCGGACTTGCATTCAACCTCTGTGGTTTTTGCACATCAGCTTACATAGGTGCACCGTTGGTTGGGTACCAACCCTACCCCTCACCATAACTGCTTCTTGTTCCCGTTGTAGAATTATGAAGCAAGAGCTTATCAGTGGGATGACATGTTCTATGCAGAGTTAGGTCGGTAGCTGGTGGCTCTAAATGTGTTCTAGTTAGAGGCGTGTTCCGGGGTGGAGGAGCGGCTCGGTCCACACGAGCCCCGCTCGGCCCGGGCCGCCACTGTACAGAAGATTATGGCAATTGAAAATTTATTAATGTTCAAGGAAGTAGGGATCTCTTGGGTTTCATGCCTAATATTTATATCAAGCTCGCAACATGCGACTCCATGCATGTCTTATGGGTTTGCCCGCTAGTAACTTCATGCTTACGTATCCAGGTAGTGAGTCTCTATTACTTTGCTACACTCTTACTTACTTGCTCATCCATGGTAGTCATAACTACTCTAGAAGTGAGGCAACTTGCTAAGTTTGCTGACAAATTATACCGAAAAAGGCAATGTAGCAAGCATGAGATCAGACTTATTCCATTACCAACCGCTACAAACGCATCGCATTATCGTGTGATTCATCATCATAACCATCCTAGGGCCCATGGCCGCCATCCAAAACAGAACCTGCCCGAGGTGGTTCTTTGCACGGCACGTAGGTGGCTGGGTTCATCTCCATCTCCATACATGAGACAACGGCGTTGTTCCAGCAATCCTTGAGGTCGCCTTAGGAGATAGGTATCCTCCTGGGTTACTGTCGAGTTACAGAGGCATCGAGTCGTAGAACTCCCACATCTCCTTAACCATCTCCTCCTTGCTCTTATCCGCGGTCTCGACCAGCAGGGTTCTCAGCTTGCGCTTGTAGCTGGCGTGGATCTCGGTAATCTCCTCGTAGGCGCGAGGCGGGAGTTTTGCCTCGTTGGCCAAACCCGGGGCGACATCTTGCATCTCCTCGTCGCGCTGAGGAGGTCCGTCGTTCTGTGCGGCGGGAGCTCCGTCATTCTGTGCGGCGGGAGCTTGTCGTGCCAGAGTGGCCCAGGCTTGCCGGGCAGCCTCGTTTTCCTGGACCGTGGCATCATGTTTCTTGCGAAGATGCTGCTCAAGCGTATGGGTCGAGGTTAAACCCTTGCCCCGGCGATAGCACTCAGCCATGTAACAGACATGTTCAGTGCCCCGGGGGCGGCGTGCGCTGGGATCCCTGTAGGGGTTGTGGTTGTGGATGCGCTTGTGGGTACTATAGATTGAGAAAGAAAATCAAACGTTAGGTAAGCTTTCCTAAACCGGTTGAACTTTGGTTGGCACCCTTTTTACGAGCCTGAATTTCGGTTCGCGAATGATCGATGTGATAGAGCGATACTTACCGAAGTCCACGAGCAGTGGGGAACGCCTTAGAGCAGATATTGCAGATGACATCTTCGTCGCCTGCGGCGGCACTGTTCTCGGGTGCGTTGACTGTGCTGCTCGACATTGGGGAGATAATGTGTTGGGGTGCTGAGGTTCCGCAAACAAAATTCTGACCGATGGTTATGGGGATTCGGTATACCGAGCGCGTCTGAATAGAAAGATGTGTTCGCGATAGCTGGTGCTTTCGGATTCGAAGAGTGTTCGGATGAGGGAAATTTGTTCAGATACAGAAAATGTCTTTGGGGACGGACGCGTTGTTGGGGTGTGAAAAATGTGTCCGGGTACCAATAATTTGTAACGGACTGTGTGTATACAACGGATAGTGCGTAACAAAGGGTTTGCACGGAAAAGGCCCGTGTTCACGGAACGGAACAAGTGGGTTGGTAGAGCAAGCAGGTCCCGAAGCCGATTGTGTTCACGGAATGGGTGCACGGTCCGAATTGAAGCCTGTAACAGATTATGCTGTATTCACAGAAGAGGTGATTTTAAATTCTTGTCAAAGGAAGCGGGGTTTTCGAGGGAATCCGACTCGACACGCGTGAGAATGCGACCTGATAAATTAAATAGAAAGTAAAGATATAAGTCAAACGGATCTAGATATCCAATGCAGCAACCAATCTAATGCATGTAGTTATCTCTCAAAACGCCCCTGTAGGTAGTAACGGTTGCTCCCAGGGCCACAACCGTAGCTGATCTTGGCTACCTAGACGGGTTCACATAGTCTCACGACAACGTGGCGGTGTGCATCTCTTACTGTACTGCCTTCAACCATCCAGTATCAGGGCACCCATCAGCTACACTAAAAAATAAAGTACTTACACCATCTGTGACCTGTCATCAACTGCGAGGCACAAACTTCATGCTACCCCTATTCTTAGCTGTATAGCTGAAGAGTTCAAGTGCTTTAAGCCTACCGCCGCCGACAAGCGACTCAACTGCCCTTCAACATCATGGCACACCACGATCTGCGTTACCAATGTTGACGTACGGGATCGGCGAGGTCCTCGAGCAGGCCGCCAACGACGCCTGCTAGAAGGCCGCTGACCCCAGGCCACTGCCGTCCCTAGATATCAATCTGCACCTGCAAAAAAGCCTAGGCGTGCATATAATGACTCGAATTTAGATGATACCCCGCTAGAGAAAAAGGGAAACACCAGTTCCGGGAGGGACTCCTTTCGGGCGTCTTTCCTCGTTCACAACTTGTCAATGAGGCAAAGAGACGCTACACGACCAACCTGCACCGTTGACCATACCCTATACCAACGCCAGGATGAAGCTACGCCTGTTCGAGAAGGACGCCCCCCAACACAAGTGACATCTACTCCAAAATCCTTGAGATTCCCGAGCTGGAAATATGCAGAATAATCGGAGACAACAGTATTAAAGTGTCAGAAAATTCAAAGTACACACCTGAAAATAATGGTAAGGTGAAGAATAACCCTGCCAGCTGCTTTTGACACATTCAGTGTATAATGTGGCATTATATATCGTGGCAGCTACCGTCGTATAATGTTCTTGTAGGAGAGGAAGAGAAAATGGGATTAAATCCCAGGAGAAAGATCAACATGGGATACGCTATTTTATGCCACCTGTACGATTCTTTTATAGGGAGTGAGTACAGCCTCAGCATTATCAAAGAAGTGCACTAGCCGGGATTTTTTTCGAATACGAGAAAGACTACATAAACTTCGCTGACCTCCTTCATTTAAAACCGTCATCGTATCGCATAAACCCCTTATCTATGTCGTGGTTGACTCTCCCGCTAGGAAACTCTCCCGCCCCCCCCGGTTCAAAGCTTACTGCTCGCCCCCTTGATCACCCCCGCCGCAGGCCCGTTCTTGGCAAACATCTCACGCAGGTCGGCCACGATGACCTCGGGCCTTTCCCAGGCCGGAAAGTGTCCACCGCTGGGATGGGTCTTCTCGAAGACGACGCGGC